>JAVXUP010000168.1:0-460000 GCA_033070095.1 Escallonia herrerae | reverse complement strand
TAATTAGCCCATTTCTATGAATTTCGGCGAAAATAGAGACAAATAATTTTTTTAGTTTTTCCCTTTCTATGTCATTTCTATGTCATTTCAGGTGTTTTGCTTACATTTCTGGACTAAAAAGCCCTTCGAAAAACTTAATACCGTAAAATTACCAAAATACCCCTCTCGGGGTGACAAATTACCAAAATGCCCCCTGGCATCAGAAAATCTCAAAAGTGCTTTGAAATGCTATTTTAGACTTCCTAAATTCATTCTTGATCTAAAAAGTATTTTACGGACTTTTCGCCCAAAAATCCCGAACCGGTGTCCGGATCGAGCGCTTAAAAGCCCGTTCGGCCAAAAAAATAGCTAACGAATTCGGAATGGCCCAAATTCCTGGGGAATGGAACTTCTCAACATCCTAGGGTTCTCATAAAAGTTTCGTGGGAAATCGCGCTAGCTTGATATTTTAAATTATACTGCAAATTTACAAGGTTCCCCGTATCAGTTAACCGCTTTCCCGTCTTTGGAAAAATCTGAATTTTTTCTCCCGTATAGATCTTTTAAAAATAACTAGGGTCTGTTTTTTACACTTTGGCAAAATCTAGCTCTACCTATTTTTTATTAATTCGTAAAAAACTGTCTAATTAAGTTTTCACTTTTATAATGGGGTGGGGGCCGGGGTGGGGGGGGGGGGGGGGAAGGACAAGGCAGCCGTGAAAGGAGGGGGGGGTGGGGAGGGGAAAGGGCAGCCACATTTGTTGACTAGGGGTGGGGGGAAGGACAAGGGTAGCCACCATTATTGACTTTGTGGGCAAAAGTTGGCTTTTTTGGAGAAATGATGCCAACCGCAACACTTTGTTGCGGTTGGGCATTTTTGGCATTAATTCCCAACCGCAACAAAGTGTTGCGGTTGGGTTTATTCTTCTTTTCTCCAACCGCTGCTCTTTGCAGCGGTTCGGTGGAGAAATTAAAATTTCTCCACCGGTGGGTGTGGATCGGCCCCCTATATGTGTATATATATATATATATATGTGTGTGTATATATATATATATATATATATATATATATATAGGGAGGGAGCCGATCCCTGTCTACCGGTGGAGAAATCCTTATTTCTCCACCATAAATCTAGCCGTCCATGTGTACTCGTGGAAGGCTCAGATGAATTTTTTTTTATTTTGAAAAAGTTGCAATTGCATGAAAGAGTAGCGGTTGCAAAATTTGACAATTATGCCCGTTAACCCCCAACCGCAAGAAAGAGTAGCGGTTGAGGGCCCACTAGAAATGTCCCAACCGCAACAAAGTGTTGTGTTTAGGATGGCCCCAACCGCAACAAATTGTTGCGGTTGCCCCCCCCCCCCCCCCCCACGTGTCCTTTCCCCCCACCCCCTCCTTTTGTCCCTTTTCCTCCCCCCGGCCCCCCACCCCCCTTTACGTGTCCTTCCCCCCATTGTTGCGGTTGCCCCCCCGGCCCAAGTGTCCTTTCCCCTTCCCCCCCCCCCCCCCCTCAGCCCCTCCTCCTTTTATCCTTTTCCTTCCCCCCCATGTCCTTTTCCCTGTCCCCCCCCCCCCGCGCCCCCTGTTCGTCTTCCACAAATGCACCTCAAAGCTGGACAGACCACCTTTGACCGCACTCATCTCATTGCTCACTCACGAATCCATTTTTTTTTTCTGTCTTCTTTCTTATCTCTCCCTCACTTTTCTCTCTTTATAACCCGTTCCCCCCGAACTCTTTCTTCCACTCTCCATCATATTTACCCAACTCTCTTCATACTCCATATCTCACCTACATAATCTCCACGACAATACAAAAAAAAAGTTTACGCTAGAAGATAGGTAGATAACCGCTAGAAGATTGGTGGATGTTTCTTTAAATATATCAAGTAATTCAATGTTAATTTCAAATTGTTCTTACCAATGGATTGTTTACATTGTATTATACTTAAATTGTTCTTACCATAGTCTAAAATTCGTGTTTTTTGAGTGTTTGAAATTAGGGATTGAAGTAGCGTTTATTAGCGAATATTAAAGTGAATACGAAACGTAATTGTCGCTAAATGTGAAAAGTTAATTAGACAGTTTTTCACAAATTTATAAAAAATACCTAGAGCTAGATTTTGCCAAAATTCAAAAAAAATACCCTAGTTATTTTTAAAATATCTATATCAGAGAAAAATTTTAGATTTTTCCAAAGACTGGAAAGGGGTTAACTGATACGGAAAACCTTGTAACTTTGCAGTGTAATTTAAAATATCAAGCTAGCGCAAATTCGCGCAAAACTTTTATGAGAACCCTAAGATGTTGGGAAGTTCCATTTCTCAGGACTTCGGGCCATTCTGAAGTCGTTACCTATATTTTTTTTTGCCGAACGGGCTTTTTAGGGCTCAATCCGGATACCGGTTCGGGATTTTTGGGCGAAAAATTCGTAAAATATTTTTTAGATCACAAATGAATTCAGGATGCTTAAAATATTATTTTAAAGCACTTTTGAGATTTTTTGATGCCAGGGGGTATTTTGGTAATTTTTCGGTAAAATTTTTAAAGGACTTTTTAGTCCAAAAATGTAAGTAAAACACCTCAAATATTGTTTTGAAGCTGATTTGGGACGTTAGGGTGATAATGAACCACCGGAGGCATTTTGGTAATTTGCCGCTCATCGGGGGTATTTTGGTGCGGCGATGGCTGCCAGGGGGTATTTTGCATAAGTTAGTGGTATTTTGGTAACTCATCCCCTTTAAAATTTTCTGAGAAAATATTTGGTATATAATTGATGTAATACATTTAAAAAGTAATTTTAAAGCGGTTTTGAAGTGTTGGTGGTGTAGCGGCCATCAGGGTGTATATTGGTAAATTGTCACGTTGGCGCTAAATGTTAGGGAACACTCATAATTAAGTGTTGGAAGTGGTGGGAAGTGAGGAATGGTGTTAATACATTGAAATAATGAGATAATGACTATTGCTAATGCGTTGGTAAGCTAGGTTAAAGATCCAGTTATAGTTTTGGAATGTAAATATTATGGACGCTAAGTTGGTTTACGATTATATTTTGTTCTTAGAGATATGGATTTCAATCCCGGACCTCATGATACATCAATCCTATACGATGACGATGACCACGTCGCGAGGCAAGTATTTGACGGTGTCGATAGGGGTGTTTTGGAAACAATTCAAAGCACAAGTCACCTCGAAGAGTGGGTACTAAACGAGGTTACACTGTCAAAATTTATCTATGTTCACCGATTGCGGGATTTGGTCTTGACACGACGATTGCCTTATATCCGCTCCAGTTGAATGATGGAGGAGTGAGACGAAGTCATTTTCACTTTCGGTTTGGTGAAATGACTATTACATTACAGGACGTCGAATTTATACTTGGAATCCCATGTCACGGCAGACCCATTACTTTGAGCAAAATGTCTGCATCCATAGCGAAGATGGCTAGACAGTATTTTCTGGGAATTCCGAGGGAAGCTCTTACAACGAACGACATCAAACTTAAATGGCTGAATGAGCAGTATGGTGTGCTACCGGATGAATACACTACTCACGATTTAGTGACGTATACGAAAGCATTCATTCTGTATATTATTAGAGCCATATTACTTTTGACGCATTCAAAAAATACGGTGCATCCGAAGTATATGGTGTTCTTGGAGGATCTTGAGGAGGTATATTCGTATTCGTGGGGTTCAGCTGTCCTTGCGCACCTATATCGAGCACTACACAGAGCTACGAGAAAGGGTGCCAAGTCCATTACCGCCTGCCTCACTCTATTACAGGTTTGACCATTTATTTTCTTGGTTGACGTGTCAATATATTCGTGCATTAATTACTAATTCCAGATAATGTTTGCATTCACAGGTTTGATCTTACGAGAGGCTACCCCGGGTTGTCCACAATCGCGGGAATATTCCGATGAGACGTGGCCTAGGGTGTGGGCCTGGGGGCCTACGACCAACCGGAGGAGACGGGTAGACCCGCACCACCATCTAAAGTTCTATCGGAGGGAACTAGAGAAACTCAATGCATCCCAAGTGACGTGGCAGCCATATGGCAAGGTGATGCATAGGTTGGATGAGTGGTGTTGGCAACTTCCGGTGTCGTACGTGCTGGCAGGTTTGGTTCGGGTGCCGCTTATTCACTTTGAAGTATGTGAGTTTCGAGTGCCGATCGAGTTATGAGGCAAGCTGGCTGTCTACAAAAAACACCAAAACCTGCTGTATGCGCAATGAGAAAAAAAATGACAAAAAAATTTACAAGATTTTTCAGAAGCTATGAATTGAGCGATAAAGTGTGCGCAAATAGGCCTTTCATAGGAAAATCAAAAAAACTTTTTGTCTCGTTTTCGCTGAAATTCATAGAAATGGGCTAACTAGCGTGCCTAAGGTGTAATGAGCAAAAAAAAATGACAAAAAAGTATACAAGATTTTTCGGAAGCTATGAATTGGGCGATAAAGTGTGTGTGAATAGGCTTTTCATAGGAAAACCAAAAAAACTTTTTGTCTCAATTTTTGCCGAAACTCATATAAATTGACTAACTAGGGTGCCTAAGGTGCAATGAGCAAAAAAAATGACAAAAAAGTATACAAGATTTTTCGAAAGATATGAATTGGGCGATAAAATGTGCGCAAATAGGCCCTTCGTAGGAAAATCAAAAATATTATTTATCTCGATTTTCGCCGAGATTTATAGAAATTGGCTAATTACCGTGCCTACGGTGCAATGAGCAAAAAAGAAGTGACAAGAATCCACAAACCAAATCACAAATTTAAACATTATAGGCCCTTCAATTTAAACAACTGAAACATTAACCCTAACACTCTTCCTCATCATCGTCCTCCTCGACCATACTGCCAGGTTCGATACCTAGCACTTTATAATGGTTTCTCTTGTCACGATCAGTCATCTTATTGCACAACGCACACTTTCGTAATTTTTTTTGACCCGTTGCTTCTTCAATCAGATTCTTCATACGTATTGCACGTTTTCGCCCTTTTGTTTGAGAAATAATTGGATCAAAAATATTGTCCTCCTCACCTTGCAGGCTAGTGCTGTCAATGACTGGCTGTGAAGCTCGATTGAATCTACCGGCTGGAGTCGTCCGAGTAGTCAGATTGTCCCGTCTTTCTGGTAATGCCATCCTAAACTGTGCAAGGTTAGCCTTATCCCGTGCGGCTGCTTCAACTTGATACCTATACCCATCAAATGTTGACGCTGCATCCAATGATAAACCGTGCATGATGTACAAAGGTGATTATATCACAGCGTCTCAGATTGCTCGAAATCAACTGAAACATTGGGCACGTAAGGAATGTGACCGTGGATTCTATTGGCTTCCTTCGTCCACCGATCCAAGATATACTCTGGAGGGATTTCACGAGCATTCTTAGCGCTCAAATACCTCAACGTGTGTCGACAAAGTATACCTTTATGCTCAAACAGTTGACAGTTGCAATTAACAAACCCAGTCTCCATACACACTGTTACCGTAAAATGTCTTATGTTCCTCGGAGCCGACGAAGAGCACGAATTGGCAAAATTCGTCACATTTGTCAAAGCATAAATCTTGAGATCTCTGGTTGAATACTCGTGCAACTTTGTCATGCTATATTGATTCGACTTTAGTAGTTCCTCTTAAAACTGTCTAAACATTTCCTTAGTATAGACTTAAGCCGTATGAGCCTCCAAAGGTGAAAAAACTACTATGGCCCTTTCTTTGTAAACTGTAGCCGCGTCGGCTTCTCTCTCAAGGAAAAATTGCCTGTCAATGGTTTTCTGCATCTCTAGTACGAACTCTTTTATACTTGAAGAATGCCCTACGTACCCATCAAAGAATGCATTCATACCTTCGCTTCTCGAGGTCGTAGTCATTCCGGCTGCAAAAAACTTTTTCGTGTAGGCACCGACCCACTGTGTCTTGATCTCATACAACGCTTGTAACCATTCATGATTATGCAAATAGTAGTCATCCATTAACTTGGCCCACCTCTCCTCGAACACGTCTACTGTCAAGGATTTCTTCACACATGTATTAAAGTCACTCTTGAATGTCGAATGGTTTGCATATACATTGTGAAGCCGTTCGGGATATTTGTTGCTTATGTGCCATGTGCACAGGCCATGGTGAGTATCTGAAAGGACCTTAGCGATTGCATTTTTCATTGCCAGATCTTGGTCGGTGATGATGTCTTTGGAGGAATATGATACATTGCTTTAAGACACGTTTCAAATAAGCACGTAAATGACTCCTCCGTCTCATCCCTAAGCCGGGCAAAGCCAAAAAGATTGACTGATAGTGGTGGTTCACCCGGTGAACGGAGCAAAAGGCATAGAGTACTTATTTGTGCAGTATGTGGTGTCAAACGTCACAACATCCCCAAAATTTTGGTAAGCAGCCCTAGAACGGGCATCCACCCAAAATATAGTACTAATGCGGTTCTCATCATCCAGTTGGAGACTATAGAAAAAGCCATGATTCTCACTCTGAAGGCTCCTGAAGATATCAAGTGTAGCTTGAGAATCACTCTTACCGAAAGACTCTCTCCTCTGAACACGAAGTTCATTTCGAAGGTCTACTTCGTTGAAACTCAACTTGTCAATCCCCCCCAGCCTGGCTTGAGAAAACCCCCATCATTCTAGAAGGTGAAATTTTAGCCTCGGCCATTGTAAATATCAGTTGCTTGTGTGCCGCGCTTATTTGTCGGTGTTGATGAATTTGACCAATCTTACTAGGGATCATCAACTGATGATTATGGCTCAACTCCACTCCCGTCACAACCCAATGGTTTTCATTTTTTCGGTGTACTGCATACACATGGGCCTTGCAGCCGGTACCCGTCCCGTTTTCTTTGTCTTGTTGGCGCTTCGTCATTGATCCGAACAACCGGGGGTACATGCGGTGCTCCTCTATGACACTTAAATAGTCTTCCACAAATTTGATCTGTATTCGCCCGTTTTCTAGTCGTCTTAATTCTAATACCGAAACCTATCGCTTTCGAATATGCTCTATAGTATGCTTCAACTTTGTCCAGTGTTTGAAAAACTTGACCCAAGTAAGGTGGATCAGAATCTTCACAAAAATTATTTCCTCCAGTTCCATCTATGTTTATACTGAAATCTAAAAAATAAAAATTACATCATTCTCAACAAGTCATAGAATTAAATAAAATAAAAATTATTTCCTCCAGTTGTGTCGGAAAAATTTACAATGTTCAATTACCAAAATACCCCCGATGAGCGGCAAATTTCCGAAATGCCCCTAGGGGTTCATTATCACCCTAACGCCCCTAATCAGCTTCAAAACAACATTTCAAGTGTTTTACTTACATTTAAGGACTAAAAAGTAATTTGAAAAACGTAACATTATAAAATTACCAAAATACCCCTCCCTGGGTGGCAAATTACCAAAATGCCCCTGGCATAAAAAAATCTCAAAAGTGCTTTGAAATGCTATTTTAAGCTTCCTGAATTCATTCTTGATCTAAAAAGTATTTTATGATTTTTTTGCCCAAAAATCCCGAATCGGTGTCCAGATCGAGCGCTTAAAAACCCGTTCAGCCAAACAAATAGCTAACGACTTTGGAATGGCCCGAATTCCTGAGAAATGGAACTTCCCAATATCCTATGGTTCTCATAAAAGTTTCGCACAAAATTGCGCTAGCTTGATATTTTAAATTATACTGTAAAGTTACAAGGTACCCCGTATCAGTTAACCCCTTTCCAGTCTTTGGAAAAATCTAAAATTTTTCCCTGATATAGATCTTTTAAATATAACTAGGGTCTCTTTTTCCCTCTTTGGCAAAAACTACCTTTAGCTATTTTTTATAAATTAGTGAAAAATCTAAATTTTGACGCCCTAAAAAATCACTATTTTGGAATCTATAAATGTAATACCCTGATTTGTATAAACCTAATTTTGACGCCTAAAAAATCACTCATCCGATCTCCGATTGATCTGATTTTTATTTCGTTCAATTTGTATTTTCGTTATCTTCGATTTGAGTTTACAATGACTATTTTTGGACTTCGAATGAATAATCGCTAATAAACGCTAGTTCAATCCCTAATTTCAAACTATCAAAAAACACGAATTTTAGACTGTGGTAAGATCAATTTAAGCATAACACAATTTAAACAATCCATTGGTAAGAACAATTTGAAATTAACATTGAATTATAAGAAAATTCAAAATACTTACTTATTTTAACTTGATATATTTAAAGAAAAATCCATCGATCTTCTAGCGGTTATCCACCAATTTTCTAGTATAAATTTTTTTTGTTTGTATTGTTGTGGAGATTATGTAAGTGAGATATGGAGTATGAAGAGAGTTGGTAAAGATGATGGAGAGTGGAAGAAAGGGTTCGGGGAGAACGGATTATAAAGAAAGAAAAGTGAGGGAGAGAGAAGAAAGAAGACAGAAAAAATTAGATCCGTGAGTGAGCATTAGTCAAATGCTGTGAAAGAAAATTTTTTGCCGAACACTGTGCGGCCGAGCTTTGAGCTACCTCTGGAAAGAGGACATTGGGGGGGGGGGAAAGGACACGTATGAGGGCAAGGGAACCAACCGCAACACTTTGTTGCGGGACTTCTGAAGAAATCATACCAACTGCAACAAAGTGTTGCGGTTGGTGTTTATTAATGATGCCATCCGCAACAGCGGTTGGGCTTTTTGGTGGTGGGGGGAAGGGGGTGGGGTTTTTGGTGGTGGGGAGGGGGGGAAGGGGGCATCATTGCAACCGTAACAAAGTGTTGTGGTTGGTGTTTAGCAATGATGGCAACCGTAACACTTTGTTGCGGTTAGGGTTTTTGGTGGGAAGGGGGTGGGGTTTTTGGTGGTGGGTCATGGCAACCGCAACAAAGTGTTGCGGTTGGTGGTGATGCCAACCGCAACACTTTGTTGCTGTTGGGGGTTTTTGGTGGTGGGGGGGGAAGGGGGCATCATGGCAACCGCAACAAAGTGTTGCGGTTGGTGTTTTGCAATGATGCCAACCGCAACACTTTGTTGCAGTTGGGGTTTTTGGTGGTGGTGGGGGGGAAGGGGGTGGGGTTTTTGGTGGTGGGGGAGGGGGGCATCATGGGTTAGCAGGGGGACCAACCGCAACACTTTGTCACGGTTGGGGAATTTTTAAATAAATCATACCAACCGCAACAAAGTGTTGTGGTTGGGGTTGTTCAATAATATCAACCGCAACACTTTGTCACGGTTGGGGAATTTTTAAATAAATCATACCAACCGCAACAAAGTGTTGTGGTTGGGGTTGTTCAATAATATCAACCGCAACACTTTGTTGCAGTTGGGGTTTTTGGTTTAAAAAAATGATACCAACCGCAACAAAGTGTTGCGGTTGGGACATTTCTTGCGGTTGGGGTTTAGGGGCATTATTGTCAAATTTTGCAACCGCATGAAAGAGCAACGGTTGCAACTTTTTCAAAATAAAAAAAATCCATCTGAGCCGTCCACGAGTACACGTGGACGGCTAGATTTATGGTGGAGAAATAAGGATTTCTCCACCAGTAGACAGAGATTGGATCCCATATATATATATATATATATATATATATATATATATATATATATATGAGATCCAATCCGTTGATAGCGCTAGCAAAATAGGAGATTTTGCTAGCGCGATCTGGTTGTTCACGAGAGATCTGTGGACGGTCCAGATCTTTTTTTTTTGCATTTTTCTAAGTCCGTCCGCTACATTATGTAGCGGACGATTTTGGACAAAAATACCCTCCAGCTCTGTCCGCTACATTATGTAGCGGACGAGTAGGCAGACACTTTTCTCTTTCTCTCTCATTTCCCTCATTATGACATGTTTCTCTCTCTCTTTCTCTCTTCTGTCGTTAATTTCTTACTTTTTCTGAGTCTTCCTCTGTCCTTTCTCTCTCTTTCTCTCTCATCCTTCTTTCTTCCATGAATTCCATGAATTTGTCTCCTAAAACGAAAAGAAATCTGTACAATACGATTAATTCCTGGAAAAATAAACTTATGTTATTTGAGTTAGAAACACTTCTCAAACTCGCATATAACCAGCAACCTCATCTCCACGCCTCGAAGACTTGATTGCACCAGCTAAAGAGAGAGAGAGAGAGTGAAAGTAGAAAGGTAGGATGAGAGAGAAAAGACTTGATTTCACCAGCTTATTCGAGATCTGACCCTTGAAATTATTTTTAGATAAATCAAGAAACTTTAACCCACTAAGCCTTCAAATCATTTTTAGATAAATCAACTCTGTCAATCCACTCTACACACCTATCTGGTGAATACACATCCAGTGTTACAGGTTGTTCATTGTCTTACTGCTGGCTAACGACCCATATATATATACATAATAAGAAAGGTGGGAGATGAGGATGAGAGAGAAAATGGAAGAAAAGAGAGAGAAAAATAAACAAGTTAAAAAAGTGATGTGAGAGAGAGAGAGAGATATAGAGAAGTCAGAAGAAGGATATAAAATAGAGAGAGAAAGAGAATGAAGTTAGAACATTAATGACAGAAAGAGAAAAAAAAGTCTGAAAACTGGTCCGCTACATAATGTAGCGAACGGAGATAAAGGAAAGAGAGAAGGAGAAAGAAGTCAGAACATTAATGACGGAAAGAGAAAAAAGGTCTGAAAACTAGTCCGCTACATAATGTAGCGGACAGACTCTTTTTAAGCTGGAGGGTATTTTTGCCAAAAAATCGTTCGCTACATAATGTAGCGGACGGACTTAAAAAAAATACAAAAAAAAAAGATCTGGACAGTCCACAGATCTCGCGTGGACGGCCAAATTGCGCTAGCAAAATCTCCTATTTTGCTAGCGCTATCAACGGATCAGCTCCTATATATATATATATATATATATATATATATATATATATATATATATATATATATATGATCCATTGATAGCGCTAGCAAAATGGGGTATTTGCTAGCGCGATCTGGACCGTCCATCCCGAAAGATGGACGGCCCAGATCTTTTTTTTTGCGTTTTTTTAAGTACGTCCGCTACATTATGTAGCGGACAATTTTTTAACTTTTTTTGACAATAATACCCTTCGAGTCCGTCCGCTACATTATGTAGCGGACAAGTTTTCAGATCTTTTTTCTCTTTCTGTCTTTAATGTTCTGACAGAAATGACAGAGTCCGTTACGGGTGTAGCGGACAAATAGACAGTCCGCTACATAATGTAGCGGACAAGTAGACAATATATTTTCTGACACATCTCTCTTTCACGTCAATTTCTCACTTTCTCTTGTCCTTTCTCTCTCTTTCTCTCTCTTCTTTTCTCCTCAGTATGTTTGGAACAAGCTCAGCATTCATCATCATGTATTGATTCAGCAACTATACCTTTTAACAAACAGAAACTCCAACTGAATGAGAGCAAACAAAGGAGCTAAGATTGGAAAGCTGGAATCCGTGGCTTTCAATTCCAACCGAAGCTCACTGCCTGACTCCTTTGAGCAGAATCCGTGGCTTTCAATTCCTCTGTCTACTCTGATAAACAATATAAACGCACACCCAGAGAGCTAAAAGGCCAGAAAACTCTTTCCCGAGGAAAGACTTGCCACAGTTTTTGGGATATGAAGCATATGTTTGTAGTATCAAGATGATAGGGTGGTGCTGTTCTCGAGAAAATAGAGGAAGAAGAAGCTGTTTGGTTAGAAAGGTTCTGAATTCAGAGATGGGGTCAGAGATCCTCGCTGTCCACATCATCGTCGATGTCTCGGTGCCGCTTGTCCTTGTAGTCCTCCTTCAATATCTTCGCCCAGTCCGGTATGTTCACCGGCAGCGACGACGCCATCCCCCCGACCACCGCCTCAGCCCTCTTCACCGCTGCCAGCGGCTTCTTCCTCAAACTCACCACCGGTTTCCAGTAGTTCGGCGAGACGCCGCAGCCGCCGACCGAGCTCCACACGTCCAATTCGTTGAGCTCCAAGCCCGAGTCTAGCCCGATGAAAAGAAAAGCAAAGCACAGATGAGAAGAATTTATTCGGTTGTTGAAGAAGAAGCAAAGCAGGAATGGGGGAGTGGAGTGGGGACAGCGAGAGAGAGAGAGAGTCAGAACAGAAATGAGAAAGAAAGGACAGAGAGTGAGTTAGTCAGAAAGTCCGCTACATTATGTAGCGGACAAGTTTTCAGAGAGTATTTTTATCAAAAAATGGTCCGCTACATAATGTAGCGGACTGATTTAAAAAAAAGTCAGAACAGTAGTCTCGATAGTCCGCTACATTATGTAGCGGATGGGCACAAAGGGTATTTTTGTCAAAAAATTGTCCGCTACATAATGTAGCGGACGTACTTAAAAAAACGCAAAAAAAAGATCTGGGCCGTCCATCTTTCGGGATGGACGGTCCAGATCGCGCTAGCAAATACTCCATTTTGCTAGCGCTATCAATGGATCAGCTCCCTATATATATATATATATATATATATATATATATATATATAATAAAAAGGACGGGGTCTCATATATATAATAAAACCCCCCAACTGCCACACTTAGTGGGGCTTGGCATCATGCATTTTTTTATGCCTTTGCCTTGTCCTGTCGCGTGATGTCCTTTTTTCCCCCGTGATGTCCTTTTTCTAGAAATTCCATGTCAATGCAGCTCATAGCTCGGCCGGACAGTCCTCTGTAATTTTTTCTTTTACAGCCTTTGACTACACTCATCTCATTGCTCACTCACGGATCTATTTTTTTCTCTGTCTTCTTTCTTCTCTCTCCCTCACTTTTCTCTCTTTATAATCCGTTCTCCCCGACTCTTTCTCAACATAGCCCTTTCTTCCACTCTCCATCATCTTTACCAACTCTCTTCATACTCCATATCTCACCTACATAATCTCCACGAAAATACAAACAAAAAAAATTTACACTAGAAGATCTGTGGATAACCGCTAGAAGATTAGTGGATTTTTCTTTAAATATATCAAGTTAAAATAAGTAAGTATTTTGAATTTTTTTATAATTCAATGTTAATTTCAAGTAAGTGGATAACCGAGCGAGCTTTTAAGTAAGTGATAACTGAACGGGCTTTTAAGCGCTCGATCCAGACACCGGTTCAAAATTTTTGGGCAAAAATTTTGTAAAATACTTTTTAGATCAAGAATGAATTCGGGAAGCTTAAAATAATATTTTAAAGCACTTTTAAGATTTCCTGATACTAAGGGCATTTTGGTAATTTGTCACCCGAAGAGGGGTATTTTGGTAATTTTTTGATAAAGTTTTTAAAGGACTTTTTAATCCAGAAATCATTGTAAAACACCTAAAAGGTTGTTTTGAAGCTGATTTGGGGCGTTAGGGTGATAATGAACTCCTGGGGGTATTTCGGTAATTTACCGCTTAGTGGGGGTATTTTGGTAATTTTTTTGTAAATTTTCCGGATGACTTTTAGTTCAGGAAAGGGTGTAAGACACCCGAAAAGTTATTTTAAAGTTGTTCAGAGATGTTTGTTGGGGCGATGGCTGCTAGGGGGTATTTTGCATAAGTTGGGGGTGTTTTGGTAACTTTTCCCTTTCAAATTTTCTGAGGAAATATTTGGTATATAATTGATGTAATATATTTAAAAAGTAATTTTATACCAGTTTTGAGGTGTTGGTGGTGTAGCAGCCATCAGGGGGTATATTGGTAAATTGTCACGTTGGCGCTAAATTTTAGGGAACGCACGTAATTAAGCGTTTGAAGTGGTGAAAAGTGAGGAATGGTATTAATACATTCAAATAATGAGATAATGACTATTGCTAATGCGTTGGTAAGCTAGGTTAAAGATCTAGTTATAGTTTTGGAATGTAAATATTATGGACGCTAAGTTGATTTACGCTTATATTTTGTTCTTAGAGATATGGATTTCAACCCCGAACCTCATGATACATCAATCCTATACGATGACGATGACCACATCTCGAGGCACGTATTTGACGGTGTCGATAGGGGTATTTTGGAAACAATTCAAAGTACAAATCACCTCGTAGAGTGGGTACTAAACGAGGAACAAATACAAATATTACACCATCAAAATTTATCTATGTTCACCGATCTTCATCATTTGTCTCGGTACGACGATTGACTTATATCTGCTCTAGTTGAACGATGGAGAAGCGAGACGAACTCATTTCACTTTCGGTTTGGTGAAATGACTATTACATTAGAGGATGTCGGATTTATACTTGGAATCCCATGTCACGGCAGACCCATTGCTTTGAGCAAAATGTTTTCATCTATAGCGAAGATGGCTAGGCAGTATTTTCCGAATATTCTGAGGGAAGCTCTTACAACAAACGACATCAAACTTAAATGGCTGAGAGAGCAGTATGGCGTGCTATCAGATGAATAAACTCGTCACAATTGGGTGACGTTTACGAAGGCATTCCCTTTATATATTATTAGAGCTATATTACTTCCGACACATTCAAAAAACACGGTGCATCCGAAGTATATGGTGTTCTTGGAGGATCTTGAGGAGGTATACTCGTATACGTGGGGTTCAGCTGTCCTTGCGCACCTATATCGAGCACTGAACAGAGCTACGAGGAAGGGTGCCAAGTCCATTGTCGCCTGCCTCACTCTATTTTCAGGTTTGAGCATTTATTTTCTTGGTTGACGTGTCAATATATTTGTGATTAATTACTAATTCCATATAATGTTTGCATTCACAGGTTTGGTCTTACGAGAGGCTACACACGGGTCGTCCACAGCCGCGGGTAGATTCTAATGAGACGTGGCCTAGGGTGTGGGCCTGGGGGCCTACGACCAATCGGAGGAGACGGGTAGACCCTCACCACCATCTAAAGTTCTATTAGGGGAACTAGAGATACTGGATGCATCCCAGGTGACGTGGCAGCCATATGGCAAGGTGATGCATCGGTTGGATGAGTGGTGTTGGCAACTTTCGGTGTCGTACGTGCTGGCAGGTTTGGTTCGGGTGCCGCTTATTCGCTTCGAAGTATGTGAGTTTCAAATGCCCGATCGAGCTATGAGGTAATCTGGCTGTCTACAAGGGATACCAAAACCAGCTGTAGACATGCGGCCATACAGGAGTGGTCGAGGGCCAAACTTTGAGGTGCATGATGCCTTGAATTTGTTGAGTGACGAGGTGCAATAGTGGAATACTTGACAAGAAATGTATGATAATCTTGTATCGCTGAAGAACGACAGCATCAGTATTGAGAAGTACCTGCAAGGGTTTCTCAAGGTGACGCGCACGAGGGTGAATCGCCCTTCCCAGGTGAGGAAGACATCGTATGTGCCACGTGAGATCTATGACCAATTATGGGTATTGAACATTGTAAGTCATGCTAGTATTGTTTCAATTTTTATTTGGGCACCTTATCGACCATGCCTGAAATGATTAGCCATATTTTTTATGCATGTTTTTTAGGTTGACCAGGGCACTGAGGTGTTCAAGCAGCTGGAGGGGTTTGACTGGTTTGTCTCGCAGGCTCTTGACAATCTCAAGAGGTCCATTGAGAGGTACAAGACTGAAGTTCACAGCTTTAGTCTTGCGTACCGGGGTTACCAAGGGAAGCCGTCTAGTCGCTTGTCTCCTGACGCGTACGACTCTCAGCCCCAGAATCAGGTGTGGGAGCCGTCTAGTCGCTTGCCTCCTGACGTGTACGACTCTCAGCGCCAGAGTCAGGTGACCCAAGTAGGAATCCAGGCCTCACGCCCAAGCATCCGGTCAGATAAAGGACAAGCGACGAAGCCATTGAGGCCGGACAATCGGGATTGGATCGACCAGCACTACTTCTGGCCTCAGCCCGTAGATACAACAGACTTTCCTCTTTCGACATTCCTAGGTCATGCGGATATGAGAACGTTGGCGCCGGAGACAGATATTTCAAATTTTGTCATGAACGCTTATATAGATCTGCTCCGGATTAGAGAGCTATGTTATAACCACTCTAAAGATTTGAAGCTTAACATGTATCCCACTTATGTTGTGGGATTAATGGTGATCAGCATGAGGGATTTCACATAATGGAGGAGGCGAGGGGCAGGAAGGGGTAAGTGGAAACGATCTGGAAATGTGTTAGGCATGTTGAACTCAAACTATCAACGTCATGCTACTCATGCGAACCTTATCATGATACCTTGTCATCATGCAAACCACTTCTTCCTATTAGTTCTCCATCCAGCGAACAAAGCGGTCCACATATACGATAGCCTAAGGGAGGACGGACCTGGGCGCCTGCTGGCACAGATGTACAGCGAGTACATCACTGCAGTGGTTAGTTTTTATTTATTGACCTTGGCTCATAGTATATTCTTCTTGTTACATAGGCTTGATGACCTTTTTTATTGTTGGATGCAGACTACTATCCTCTAGTTAGCGTGCCAAGATTATTCGGGGGAGACCATCACCAGGAATTTAATGGTAGAGCCTTGGACGGTCGTGATGATACAGGACCGACCAAAGCAATATAACAGCCACGATTGCGGGATTTATGTCCTCAAGTACATGGACTACATTGCTCACTCGGAGGTGCTCAAATATACATCGTGGACTAGGAGGGATGCCTTGACGTTTAGGTATATGATAGCCTGGGAGCTGAAAAAGAATGAAGCTAGACGCCTTCATTACCATTATCCTAAGTAACGTGCCTAAGGTGCAATGAGCAGAAAAAAAGTTACAAAAAAAATTACAACATTTTTTGCAAGCAATGAATTTGGCGCTAAAGTGTGCACGAATAGGCCCTTCATAAGAAAACCCAAAAAAATAACGTGTCTCATTTTTTTGCAAAATTCAAAGAAATGGGCTAACTAGCGTGCCTAAGGTGCAATGAGCGGAAAAAAAGTTACAACATTTTTCGCAAGTTATGAATTTGGCACTAAAGTGTGCGCGAATAGGCCCTTCATAGGAAAACCCAAAAAAAATAACGTGTCTCGTTTTTTCGTAAAATTCATAGAAATGGGCAAACTAGCGTGCCTAATGTGCAATAAGTGGAAAAAAAGTTACAAAAAAATTACAACATTGTTCGCAAGTTATGAAATTGGCGCTAAAGTGTGCACAAATAGGCCCTTCATAGGAAAACCCAAAAAAATAATGTGTCTCGTTTTTTTTTTGCAAAATTTATAGAAATGGGCTAACTAGTGTGCCTGAGGTGCAATGAGCGGAAAAAAAAGTTACAAAAAAATTACAACATTTTTCGCAAGTTATGAATTTGGCGCTAAAGTGTGCGCGAATAGACCCTTCATAGGAAAACCCAAAAAAATAACATGTCTCGTTTTTTTGTGAAATTCATAGAAATCGGCTAACTAGCTCACCTAAGGTGCAATGAGCGGAAAGAAGTTACAAAAAAAATTACAACATTTTTTGCAAGCTATGAATTTGGCGCTAAAGTGTGCGCGAATAGGCCCTGTATTGGAAAACCCAAAAAAAATAATGTGTCTCATTGTTTCACGAAATTCATAGAAATGGGCTAACTAGCGTGCCTAAGGTGCAATGATCGGAAAAAAGTTACAAAAAAAATTACAACATTTTTCGCAAGCTATGAATTTGGCGTTAAAGTGTGCGCGAATAGACCCTTCATAGGAAAACGCAAAAAAATAACACTCAAATAGTCGGGAACAAATTTGGTCTGTATTCGTCCGTTTTCTAGTCGTCCTAATTCTAACGCAGAAACCTATCATTTTTGAATATGCTCTATAATATGCTTTAACTTTGTCCAGTGTTTGAAAAACTTAACCTTTATAAGGTGGATCAGAATCTTCACAAAAATTATTTCCTCCAGTTGTATCCATATTTATATTGAAATCTAGAAAATAAAATTTATATCATTCTCAACAAGTCATAGAATTAAATGAATTTTTTTGTAAAGAAACAGAAATAAAATGGAATGAAATGAAATGAAAAATGCAAAACTTACAATGTAGTATTGTTGCTTTCAATTGCCTCCTCCTTCAAGATAATTGCTCAAATATTAACTTTTTTGATAATATCACAAAAGTTGGATAAACTGATTTCAAGATAGTGCAAGCAAACACTAAATGTCTGTGATGTTGGAAGAATTTTTGAGTGTTTGTTTGATGAAAAAATGGGAGTTTAGGGGTTATGGAGGATGAAGAAATGGTGAGGGTTCAATAGTGAGTAAGTGGGGAAGAAAAAGAAAGAGAGAGATATAGCCAGAAAGAAAAATATTGACCGTGAAGTGAAGGGAAACCCCCAAACCGCTACTATTTGTAGCGGTTGGGGCATTAATTGAGCCAGCTCGGGGTAAGTGGGGGCAGCTGGGGGTTTTATTAGGCTTTTTAATTGCATTTGTGGGGGTAGCTGGGGGTTTATTTACGGTAGGTGGGGTAATAATTTCTAGGGTTCATATCCCTGTGTCACACGAAACAACTGAAATTTTTTTTTAATGATGCCAACCGCTACAAAGAGTAGCGGTTAGGGACTTAGGTTGGGCCCTTTGTCCTTTTGTCTAGTTGAAGGCTGCAAATGAAGGTTGCAAAAAAAAAAATGAAAGTCATGATGCCAACCGCTACACTTAGTGGCGGTTGGTCATCGTTACAAAAAAACTTCTCACGCCCAAAAGAAAAAAAAAATATTTCAATCATCACTAACCGCAACAAAGTGTAGCGGTTGGCAATGATTATATGGGCTCCCAACCGCTAGTCTTTCTTGCGGTTGGGGTTTTTCAACCTGTCGGGGCATTTTTGTCCATTTTGCAACCACTGCAAAGAGCGGCAGTTGCAACTTAAAAAAAAAGATCTGGGCCATCCACGACTACAGTGGACGGGTAGATTTATGGTGGAGAAATTGTTATTTCTCCACCGGTGGGTGTGGATCGGCTCCCTATATATATACATACACACACACACACACATATATATGTGTGTACATATATACATATACATATATATACATGTGTGTATGTATGTGTGTACATGTATATAGATACATATACATATATATACATGTACACACATACATACACACATGTATATATATATGTATATGTATATATGTACACACACATGTGTGTACATATATATATATATATATATATATATATATATATGTATATGTGTGTGTGTGTGTATATATATATATATGTATATGTGTGTACATATATACACACACACGCACACACATATATATATATATATGTGTGTGTGTGTGTGTGTATCATACCAAAACGTTCAAACCAATCCGAACCGTTCTAATCGATCTAATTCGAACCATTCAAAAATCTTTACGGGTTCGGTTTTAAAATTTTCAAACCGACCTTAGTTTAGTTTGATTCACGGTTGGTATTTTTTAAACTGATTATAAACTGGACCGAACTATAATACTTTAATTAGTTTTAGAAACATTTATCGATAATTTTCACGTACATGGTACTAAGTAAAATAAACAAAACCTTTAATACTCCGTACTATTTAAATGCAATAGTAGTGTGCAAAAGAATAACGTCTTATAATAGACACAAACCGATCCGACCCGACCCGACTAAACTGAACAGTTA
The DNA here is from genome assembly GCA_033070095.1 of Escallonia herrerae. Taxonomy (NCBI): domain Eukaryota; kingdom Viridiplantae; phylum Streptophyta; class Magnoliopsida; order Escalloniales; family Escalloniaceae; genus Escallonia; species Escallonia herrerae. The sequence goes on along the minus strand of JAVXUP010000168.1, from coordinate 440,559 downwards.
AAAACTGATCAAACTGCACCGTCCAAATAAAGAATGTTTGCTCCGGTTCGGTTCATAATTTTTCAAATTGATGGGTAACGGTTCGATTTGTAATTTTATCCTTAAATCCAATCAAAACGAACCGTGCTCACTGTTCATTTTGACTTTTGACAAGTCAAGCTGCTTTTAACATTGTAAGAGTATATTCGTAGAATTTGTCAAAAATTAAAGGCCAAAAAAAATATAGTACTAGTGACTTCGCGAGCCTGGCCTTTCGTCGTACTTTGGCGACAGCGAGGCCCGAGTCCAGACAGGCCTCATGCCGATGCCTTTTCGACGACTCCAAGAGCCATCTCTATCCCCGCTTCTTCAACCTCTCAACCGTCTCTCTCTCTCTCTCGTGTACATACATTACAAGGTCCATTGACCAGAGATATGTTTCACCAAGGAAAACTCTAGCAGCAGCAGCATTTACGAAATGGGTCTGCATTTCCATCAACAAAATCGTCTTGCGATGCCACCAACAACGGTGCCGTTATTCCACACCTTCACTTCGTCTAATCCACTGATCTATTTTCACAATCACCTCAATCCAAACAAGCATCACAAGAACCCCAACGGGGTGTTTGGTGTTTCACTGTGTTTGAGCCCTGTTAATGGACAAACTCAGAGCAGAAGGAGAAGAGGGCTATGCATTGTTGCATCATCATCGTCAAGTAACATAACTGGCGCACCATTCTGGGACGGCTGGAAACCCGATAGTAAAGCTCCTTCTCTCAGTGACATCGTTTGGCCTTCCGCAGGTTAACATCGGTGGATGATTTGTTTGTGTGCGTGTGTCGTGTGTATGATTTTCTTTTGTTTGGTTGTGCATTGAATGCGTTTGATGAAATTTCTGAGTGAAAAAACAGGGGCATTTGCTGCAATGGCAGTCCTGGGGAGAGTGGACCAGATTTTGGCGCCAAAAGGGCTTTCGATGACAATTGCGCCCTTTGGAGCTGTTTGTGCTGTCCTCTTTGCGACTCCCTACTCCCCTGGTGCTCGGGTACACTTTTTCTCTCTATTTCTAGATACGAAAATGGATTTGAAACTGCTAATAAATGTTAAACAATCATATTCTTGTTCCGTTTCATAACTTTTGTCTGCTTTAACTTTCTGCAAACTTCTACTGTACAACTCCAGCATCTGAACATCGACTTGAGTATGTATTCGAATTATCAATCACATAGGTATTGTTTGACCAGTCAAATTACACGAAAACAGAAGAAGCCTTTTTTCAGGATCCCATCAAAAATATCTAGACCCCGTTAGCCTGGGCAAAGATGGAGATTAGTAAAGTCGACGCATGCATGTTCCAATTCTATTCTAGGAATTTGCAAAAAGGTTTTTTTTTTCCTCCCATTGACTATAACTGTAAGCAGCAGTATTTTCAACTTGCTTGGTTATTCTCGTGGCTTTCCATGATAAAAAAACAGGCCGTTCAATAATTAGTTTTTTCGTGGTAACATCTTATGCATAAAGTTGCAGGAAAATGGTGCTTTCCCATTGGCAAGCTTAATATCAATCAAATTATATTCTTATATTGCACTAATATTACTATTGTTTCATTTTTACAAGGCTTTTAACTTTTGCCATGAAATTCCTTTAAGTAATCCTCATGAACCTAGAAGAAGGGACAAATTCACCCAAAATATTCGCATGATACAACAGTATACTGCCATTCATTTTAACATTAGGGTAACGGTATTTAATTATGAAGGTTAGCTGGGTAGCTGACCCTGTTAGTCCGTTCTTGCAAGAGGGGGAGCCTAATCTTTCTGTTTTTTTAACTAAGATTTCCTCCGCTTAATGGATAAAGATTTGATACCAATGGAGAATTACTTCTCATCTTAAATTGAGGTGATTGGATTTGCACCAACCTTAAATTCTTCCTAGTGTTTATGCGCCCCCGCTCCTGCCCCCGCCTGGTGCAACTAAGGCCAGGATACATGCCTTAATGTCCTGATTTCAAAGGCATTCTTACCTATTAACACAGCAATAGCAATAATGAAACATCTTTAGCCCACACCAATCAGAATACACGAATTTTCACCCTACAATTGAACTAATTTGTTGGCATCTGTCATCGATTCCCAACAGAATGGCCTAGAAGTTGTTGTTTGACTCTTAACCAGAGAATTAAAAGTCTTGGCAGCAAAAGATGAGTCTACCCTCAATCTAGGTGGTGGAAGAAACCATTTCAGGCTTTGAGGATTCAGAAGCTGTAGGAATTGCTGCCATCAACTTTCCTATTACAGCTTATAATAAGCTATATAGAGAAGTAGCTTATGAAGTATCTAGTTTAGTGTGGTGTGCTATCTACTTGTGGATGGGTGTCGTTGCTTACCATTGTACCCATGAATGTGCAATTTTTCTGCTGCTGCTGTTGGTTGTACTATTACCGTTGTATAACTAGAATAAGTGAATGTGTTTGCGATACAAATTTGGTGTTTGGCTTGTTTATGTGTAGATCACTTCTGAGGTTAAGTTTCTAAGTACCATTTCCTTCTGCACGTTGCAGAAGTACAATATGTTTACAGCTCAAATTGGATGTGCAGCAATTGGAGTCTTGGCGTTCTCAATATTTGGGCCAGGGTGGCTGGCTAGGAGCATTGGTCTTGCCGCATCCATAGCTTTCATGATCTATACGCGTGCTGTACATCCACCAGGTAACCATCCTTCAATTTTTCACTTCAGTCATTTATGTTTGTCACCACTATTGTTGTCCTAATATTATGCATTCCACATTTTTAGTACTAAAATGTCGAAATAACTTTCAGCTGCAAGCTTGCCATTACTATTCATTGACGGAGCAAAGTTGCATCACTTGAATTATTGGTATGCTTTGTTTCCTAGCACCGTTGGATGCATACTGCTGTGTTTAATGGTAAGTTTTCATTCCCTTTCCCCTGATGGCTGTTAAAAACATACGTTCCCCTAAGTTACCATGATGTTGAACAACAAGCAAAAGAAACCCAGCCTCAGCACAATCAATCATCCCACGCCTTAAGCAGTCACTCTTCCTTGAATTCGCCTGTGCACAGAAGTGTCTCAGCAGAGTTAAAACGCTAACCAACCTTTAATGGGTGACAATCCTCGTACTCTCTTTCACTTCGTTTTTGCTTCTAATGTTGCAGCAAGAGGTGGTGTGCCACTTGAAGCAAAATATCAAATTTTAATGGGAAACCAGTGCAGTATTTTGAAGCCATGTGCATTTCCTGCATTAAAAGCACGGCTGTGAAAGCATCACTGATCTGCACCTGAAATATTCGAAGTACTTGTCCGTAAAGGACTAATCTTGGAAAAGAAATCTTGTGCTCTCATCCACAAAATTAATGTGAATTGTTGTTTTTACAAGAAATTCAGTAGCATAGACGTGTTGCTCTTTACAAAATTAAGCGGGATATAAACAGGGTACGGTACATACACAAAATTCTTCTTGTACCAGTTTATTCAGACTCAAGACTCAAGACACCTGCTGTATGTATCTGTATATTATTAATTCTGCACATTGATGTTCAATGTGTAAATAAAAAACTAATGAAATATCCCATTCGACGTACTCGATTTTGGTCATAAATGTATACCTGTTAGAGGATACTAAATGTTTTCCAGACATTTTTAGAGCCGGCACGGGTTGCTGATAAGCCTTGTACAGTAAAATAATTACCTCTTCCAGCATTCGTAGCATCACAAGGCTTTGTGTTTTGAAGAGGCATTGATATCGATTGCATGGTGTTGCACAGTTACGGCTTGATGACCCAATTCTTAGGTTCTGTTTGGTAACATTTTCAGTTTCTTTTTTTTTTTTAAGAAAACTGGAAAGAGTTTTTTTTTTTTTTTTCCACTAGTTTAAAAAACTGATAGACGTTTGACAGAGTTTATTTTTTCAAAAAACAGAAAACCCCAAGCGTTTGGCAGGAGAGCTCTTTAGGTTTATTTTTTTTAATATATATATTTTTTTGTTGAATAACAACCAACACTATTAGGTCTGCCCTTGGCAGCCACCAGTACCCATCATCGACCTAACAACGCCGATCATCATCTCTCTGCAAGAAAGCATGTCCGTAACAACTCTCCCACTTCACCGTCGAGCACCATCTCGCCGCCTGCCACAAACCCAACGTCACCACTGCCCTGCGTTCTGCCCTTAAAGCCTTAAGCATCCCCATCGCCTCGAAAATGTCAAAACTCCAGCCGGAGCTAATCACCTACCGCCCACCCACTACCACCAACCGCCTGTTGCACGCCGAGGGCCACCAATTGACCACCCATCTCCGGCCTCTAACAATCGGGCCATGCACAACCGCCATCACTCGAGAATCGCCACCAGACATACATCCGCGTTGCGACGCCTCTCTTCGACAGGCCAGCGTTGCCGACCACCCATGACCTGCGAGTCTAGACGTCCATCCACCGCCATTCGCTCAACTGCTGCCAATCGCCCAATTATGGTTTCTATAATCGCAGAATCGTTAATGGATGATCGTTAATAGGGAGGGGGAGAGAGAGAGGCGCCGAAAAGTGTTGCAAGTCATAGTGGGAAGAGGTGGAATGGTGGAGCCGCCGATGTCCGGTGGAGGGGATGGACGCGGTGGCCGGTGGAGGCAATGGACATGGTGGGCTGTGGAGTCAGTTGGGAAGAGGTGCAGCCGATCTAGCAAACCAGGTGAAAGAGATGACAAAAAGAAACCTAGTTTAGTTGGGTTTTATACCCAGCAAAGAAAAAAAATGCAATTCTGATCCTAACAAGGCTCGAAGCCAAGACCTCATTCATCCCGTGAAAATGGGTTTCCAAGGCAGAGAAAAGAGCAAAGTGCTCTTTTTGAAAATGAGCTCAGTTTTTAAACTCGTGGACCATTTTTAAAAACAGAAACCCAACCAAACTTCAGTTTTGTTGGATTCTTGAAAAAATTTAAAACTAGGCCAGAAAAGACCTAAAAAAAAAAGAAAGTGTAAAACGGGGCCTTATTTTTGCATTTAAGACTCCACAAATATTGGCCAAAACACTTTTATCTTGGCTTTTGCTGCTCAAACTAACAACATTCCACTTCAATTAGACTTAGATATCAGTTTAATGAAGCATAGGGGTGCAAGTGCTCACCTGTTGCCGTTCAACTCTTTAACTTAAAATTTTTGAACATTGCCGCCAACAAGGTAGTAGATCAAAGGCAGGTAAGCGCCCACCTTGACGAGAAAATATTCGGTTGTTGTTTAAATTGCACGTCATTAGAATATGTGGTGTTAAGTTACCACTAATATCTTGCCAGCTCAAAAAAGGGATCACTTGTGGACAATAATAGAAAATCCTGTTAGGTAACCATGATTAATGAAATATTAAAATTTAAATTTTTACCAAAATTTTAAAAATCCCACTCTCCAATTTTCTGTCATTAATATATTTCCATTTCCTTTCTTCACCTTCATCTTCCTTCTCTTTTCTCTTTCATTTTCACTAGTACATAAAGTAAAACAGAAAATGTAAAAATCACATCTCCAACCTAAAGTATCATATTTTCTTCATGACAACCACACATTCTATCACTTAGCTTGAATCTGCCTGGTCTTTTTTTTTTTTGGATCCTTGCTCACCAACTTGAACACATCGTTGTTGTTGCATATCTAAGTGGCCATTGCCAATTGGGTCAATTGATAGTTATTCAAGACATAACGTCCATAGTGTAGGTCTATTGTCTTACATCGTTTTTCAAGCACACAATGGCGGCGAAGACGTTCCACAGATTCAAGAAATTCCTCTAGCGATGCCTGTGTTGCGGATTTCAGATTTTTAGATATGTTTGATCAAGATGCATCACAAATGTTGAATGAATTTTGTTTTAAGTAAGAGTGTGTTTGGAACCATGGAATTGATGGAATTTCATTTCAAATCCTCAAATTTTGTTGTTTGTAACATTAAAAAAAGGAATTGGAATTGAATTTCATGGGATTTTACTGAATTTGTTTCTAGTGTGAAATCCGAAGAAAAATGGTTGGATTTTATGGGATTTTAATTTACTTGAATTAAAAGTAATTATTTACCTATCTTATCCTTTTTTCTGGATCTCTCTAATAATGAATCCACCACCATTTTCTTTATCGCTACCGCCACACCGCTTTTACTACCACTATCGGCACCACTACTGCTACCACCACCACCACCACCGGCACCACTACTACCACTATTACTGTCACTACTACTGTCGCTACCACTACTACTACCACCGCCGGCACCACTATCACTGTCGCTGTCGCCACCACTATCACTATCGCTGCCGCAACAACCACCGCTAACACTACCGCCACCACCACCATAGCCACCACTATAACCACCACCACTGTCACTGCATCCTTCACCACTACCGCCACCGTCAACACCGTCAGTTCTGCCACAACTACCACCGTCATCGTCACTACTGCCACCACCACCATCACTGGCACCACTACTGCCATAACTAACACTGTCGCCACCACTACTGTCACCACCACAGCCACCACTATTGTCATCACCACCAGCACTGCCACAACTATCACCGTCACCACCACTATTGCCACCACCACCACTGTCGCTGCCACAGCTACCAATGATGCCACCAACACCACCGTCACCACCACTACTGTCACCACCACCGCCACCTCCAATACTGCCACAGCCACAACTACTGCCATAACTACTATCGTTGCCACAATTATTTCCACCACCACTGCCACCATTATTGTCACCATCGATATTGCCACCAACACCACCGTCACCACCACTACTGTCACCACCACCGCCACCTCCAATACTGCCACAGCCACAACTACTGCCATAACTACTATCGTTGCCACAATTATTTCCACCACCACCGCCACCATTATTGTCACCATCGATATTGCCACCACCACTAGTGCTACCACAACTACCACCATCGCCACTACTACTGCTACCACCATTGCCACCATTATTTTTGCTGCCACCACCGCTGTCGCCACTATCACCACTGTCACCACAACCACCAACATCATTGTCGCCGCCACAACCACCGCCACCATAGCCACCAATGATGCCAACAAAACCACCATCGCCATTACTGCCACCACCACTAACTGCCACCACCACTACTGCCATCACTACCACCACTATAGTTGCCACCATCACTGCCGCCAACACCGTTACTACCACCACCGCCCCCGACATCACTGCTGCCACCATCGTCACCACAGTTATTGCCACCACTATATACCACCTGCATCGCTATGGGCGTCAATTGACGACTACTAATTACACTTTGTTACACCTCAATACTACCACTATCATCATTATCATCACTTGACCGCACCACCACTTCCACTGTCGATGTTGCTACCTTGTCAGTGCTGCCACCACCACCACCATGTGGTGGCACTAGCACACTTGAAATCACTTACGGTAATTTATTTTTCATCGTAAGTCAAGGATATAATTGTCTAAACATTTATTACCTTTTCATTTTCTCTATTCTCAAAACACAAAATTGGAATTCCCTTTTATTCCAAACAAGAAAAAGTAAATTGAATTCCAAATCCAATTCCAAATCTGAAATCCAAATCCTAAAAGAATTGATTCCAAACGGACTGTAAGGAATTGTGTAGCCATCGATTTGTAAACTTAAGTAGTTTAAAATTTGGCGTTAGACAACTACTAAGTATTTTCTCCACCTCGACCTCGACGGCTCAAGACGTCACCTGACATCCGGCAAATACCAATCCGTCACCTCTATATCCGGTGATCGGAGCTCGTCATCATCTCTTCTCTCCCCGCCTCTGTTTATCTTTTCTTCACTTATCGTTTAGCTTTTCAACTTTCCAGAACTGGATTTGGAATGAAAAGTACTTCACTTCTCACATTGTCGTAAACATACCCACTGACCATCACCATAAGCATACATTTAGTTTGAGCTGGATTGGTACATTTTGTTTACATTAACAGCTTTGGAGTTTTAGTAGTCTTATCATATGCAGATTGATGATACTAATGTGTTCAGTGGTTTAGTAATACTTTTAGTTGTTCTCTACAAAAAAAGCCATTATAGATCGTGGAGAAAACCGAAAAATAAATTGACATGAAATATTGATGGGTTGCTTTTTGGGATATATCTCCGGATAGATAGGGCGGGTGTTTGAAATGACTACCAATATAATCGAATGAATAAATCGTGCGTTCCGATTTAAATCATTACCATTTGGGGTCTAGTTAGTTAGCAATTACATTTCGGCTAGCATTGGACTTTTGAGAGTTTGATTTTTTCATCTATTAGGTGTCCACTTTGTGCAGGTTTTCTGACTCCGCTACTGAGCCAAAGGAACATTTTGCTTATGCAAATAAGAGAACCACAAATACTTTTTTCACCTTCACTCAACAATTTTTAGCGATATTTTTAGATAATTCATTGTCATTAGAAACACGGTTGCACACTTTTGTAGTACAAGTCTACAACTTAAGCAAATGGGAAAAGAAATTTTTTTTTATGTTGTCTCCGTCACATGCATCAAGTAACACTGTAGTAAGTGTCATTAGCTATTTAGAAGTATTGATAAAACTACTATTTATTAATATGTAATTACATAATGGACAGTATTACCACTACTCACGAGTGTAACATTGGCTTGCTAGTTCTAACTTTAGCAATAGGTATCAGTTCGCGTTGTGGCGGTCATTTTGTTTTGGCGAATAGTAGAAATAATTCACTAATACAATATTAATTACAAAAGTTGTTATTTAATATTTGTCAGAATAATAATACATACATAAGGAGCTGTACAATGTCAACATTAAAATAGATCGATGAACATATGATTCAGCAGAATTTTAGTCCAAAGAACTCCAGACCTTGCCTTTGCATGCAAATGTACACGACAAAACTGCTTTGATTAGTAATCTCTTACTTTCAAGTATTACATCAACAGAAATATTACGACAGATAGTATAGCATATGTTACATAAGATCGGATAACTGTTAACTAACAATCTCTATTCATATCATCTCGTGCTGGTCGTTATTTATACGCTTGGGCGAATCTTGACCACCGCTTCGCAATAAAGTTCTTTTACCAATATTATAACTAAAATTTCTGTGAATGCGAAAAATATGAACCACAGCCCACTTTCAAATAGCACTTCAAATGTAAAAAGGCAAAGTCATGAATTAATTTTTCTACCAACAAAAGGAGAAAAAAGAAGTTCCTCTTTATCGTAAGAAAATAGAAACTTTACGAAATGGGTTGTGGGACCCGGCATCCTCTAGCACGGCTAATTAATCAGAAATGTGCCACGTTGCACCAGGTATCTACCTCACTGGCAAGTTGTGGGGCCACCGCATTTCAAGTCCACTTGTGCGGGCCCTGCTTGGGTGGACGTTGTCGCTGATAGCGACGGCCTTGACGGGGACCGTAAAGACGACAAGCTCCGCTGCGTCACCGGGTACACGTGGCAGGCATCGAACGGCGGAGATTAGAATTGGTCGGTAAGATTATAGTCCCAAGCTGGACACGTGGCGTAGAAAGTGCCGTGCCGTCTAATTTTCTTTTTTTATATTGACAAAAACATCTTTAATTATTATGGGCTAGTCATTAGTGGTGATCGGAGGTGATGAAATTAAAAAAATGGGTATTCTGTCAAATGGGAAATTGTTCCTAATCTAGATAGCAAGATGTAGAAGTATCGCGAACAAATTAAAAGAATATTGAACAAAACGGACAGAAGAAGAATAGAATCTATACCGGTTAATTTGATTGATAAAGTCTCCTTGTATTGTATCATGTGGCCTAAGATTAAAATTTACCTAAATCATGAATTCTGAGAGGGGAGAAAGGGTAAATGAAAAATATTGTGTAGTTCATAACGGGTGCAATCTGATAAATGCAAAGATTACAACAGAGAGAGGGAGAGAGAGAGAGGGCAAGGAGAGGAACTGTCCATTAATTTGAAAAAAAAAAAATCTTAAATGTTTCACTAAAAAAATCATGTTTTTCCATCAAATTATGTACCGTGCCCATCATCTCGTTCTTCCATTTAGCCCTTCTTACCATGCCAAAATTCTCTACCACCTGAACTAGCGGAGAGTTGCCAACTAAAAAAGAAGAAATCTTGCAATTCGACGAAGAAAAGGATTTTGGCAACAACTCTGTTCGGTAGTAAGAATCGCCTACAACCCCTCATACGCCGTAACGGAGTTATAATATTAGTGAAAACTCACGCAAGATAGATTATGCATTATTAATTGTAAACCATATAGAAGTTGGTGTACAATGCCAGGGGCTGACCAGTAACTCGAGTGCTGAGAAGAGAGGAGCTGGTTTCAACATCAACTGACAAGTTCAAGAAGTTCTGACTTTTCCTAACTCTTTATAAGTAAGAATCTACATATACATGCATGCAAATGGGAAACACTGTAAAAAAATGACATTCTTGGTACTCAAAAATGTTGTTTTAAGGCACTAGGAAGGGAAGGGACAGGAGAAGGTAATCTGGCCCCGAGTGGTAAGGAAACACGCAATGGATGATGATGATCTTGACACAGGATATGATACTGGAACAAGTCCTACTATATAAGAGTTGAATGGCTTGAAAGATTCCTCTAACTGAACAAAAGAGGCAGCGATTAGGGGCTTTCGGATCAAATTGTTCGCAATAATCCCAGTTTATCCCCATCAGAAAGCGGATTTTGATTCTCATGAATGAACAAGCAAACAGGGTGATCATGCAAATATTCCAATCCAGCTAATTCAGCTCCTTCACTTGCTTCTAAATGCTAACAGATAGCTACTGAAATACATTCCCAACAAGCTGCAATATTGTTATACACATACATTAGGTACATTCCATGTGAAGAGGTTCACAGTTTATTGCGAAAGAAAACTGTAATAAGATTACAAAAGGCGCGAATACCACCACTCCAACTGCCAGCAAAAACGACCACCAGACCTGGATTGGGGTGTCACATGTTGGATTTATTGCTTATACGTAATTATCACTTGAAGCATATGCTTGTAACAACAAAGACAAGGAAGGGGAGACTAAAGATATGTAGCGATCATATCTCAGTAAGACCAGAATTCAAAGGCGTTTTCATCACCCGAAAATCCAAAGTAACAAGAATTTGCAGGCGGGTCTGGATAATTAGCGTCTTCCAACTTGGGAAAGACGTATGATAGAGGTGGCAACAAGCACTTGCGCAAGTGATCTTCTTCATCTTGAGATAGATCTGACTGGTCGTGTTCAAATACGTACGAGGAATCACCCCGCTCTAGTAGAGCGGAGTGACCCCCATCAGCGTAATGTGGACTGTCTGAATCGATTAGATCGCTGTTCGCTGAGTTAATGTCTTCCTGCTTGAATTCCGGGGTTGAGTTCTTGGACACTTCTCCCTCAGAGACTAGATCCGCAGTGTATTCTTGCGCCGATGCTTCAGATAATTTCTCGGTGTCAGATGATTCCCAGCTTCCCTTCTCTTTCTCTTTGACAAGCAGCTTGTCTGTTAGGTGAAGAACCTGGCAGAACATTGAACCATTAACGGGCATTGTCCAAGCATAGTAACCATCTGAAGGGAAGGCAATAAGGTCAAGTAAGGCGGTCATTACCTCGTCTTTCAATTTTTCCTTCTCCTTAACGAGGTTGTCATAATCAGCCTTGAGGCTTTTGTAGCTATTGTGCAGCACATCGTAATCCTTCTCAAGCTGTTTAGTCTTCCACCTTGCCCGGCGGTTCTGAAACCATATCGCAACTTGCCGAGGCTGCAAGCCAAGGTCCTTTGCAAGCTGAACTTTCCGCTCCGGTTCAAGCTTGTTCTCCTCCTCAAAGCTCTTCTCAAGAAATTGGACTTGGTCAGCTTTAAGCCGCCTCTTCTTCTCAGGTTGATGGAAGTACTCATCATAGTCATCATCTCCGTAGTCTTCTTGATCATAAGAGCGAAAGAACGACCTCTCCAATTTGTTTCTTCCAGTAACATCTTCAAAACTAACCATAGATCTCGAACCTGAAAGGATTGCAAACACCATAAGGACATCTTGCAGTCAATCGGCATAATCGTGGAGAAGCCAAACTCCTACTTCTCAAACTCTCCCTACAGAAAGTGTAGGCAACTGCACAAGAGTTGCAACCACTTAATATGAATTAACGCTTGATTGACCAACAGTCAAAAACTTCGAGTCTTTGACTAGAAATGAGACAAAAAGCACAGGATGAAACTTCCCATCTAGTTGCAGTATAATCAGTCACACCAGATCAACCACCCAAATAGAACAGTATAGTCTTAATTTGTTGAATTTTAAGTAGGTGGGTGCTACACGGATGTCAACATGCTATTTCCTGGCAGAAAACGAATCTTTTTTGCCCAAGTAATTGGCTAAATTACAAAAACAAGTAGAAGGAATGAGTAGCTCTAACCATGATAGAGGAAGGTGTTTGCTAGATTTGAATAGAGACACTACATCCAAGAAACTATCGAGAAGAACTACAGGTACATCACAGTAGCCTATAAGTGACTTAATTGGATCTGCTAGCAGACAGTCAAACACCCCACAATTCAAACATAGGATTACTGGACAATTAAGAAGCTGCAATCATATAAAAGTCAAAGGAATCTAAAATATGATCAAAACTAGGGAAAGATCAAGAAGTATTACCAAGGAAAGAAGGAGCAGACCCTGATTTGAAGAGAGAATCAAGGGGCTCAGCAGAATGGTTCTGAAGCAAAATACTACTCATGTTGGAACCTCCACCTCCACCACCACCACCACCACCAGCAACACCACCAGCACCGCCGTAGATTAACCTTCGACCCGCCATAGCTGCAAATATCTAGAGATGGGAATTCAACTTTCCAGACTCCACATAGGTTGTGAAGGCATCAAGATGTGATCAGAAGGTCCCGATATAACCTTCTCTCGGTGGGCTTCGACTTGTATGTGATTGATTCAGAGCTTGTGGCGGAAGAAGCTGGTGATGATGATGGCTGTGATGTGGGAAGTATGGGAACACCGGCTGCTCACACCCATCATCACAGGAGAAAATAAAGATACAGCAGCAGCAAGGCGGAGTGACACACAGAGCAAGAAAGGGAGTGTGTCTGTGTCTGTGTGTGTGTTGAGTGTGTTTCAATGGATTCCACAGGTGTGGAAGAGAAGAAGGAAGGCTTTTGGGTTGTTGGGGGAAGGTTGTCAATGAGGGATGGAACTGAGAAGTGGTGGTGTTAACTTGTCTGTAATGAAACAGGGCGAAGACATTTGAGGGGATTATAATATAAGCAAAGCCAGGCCAGCTGAAGGGATTCTCACGGTGACAGGGTGAGTGGAGAACGTGCGTCTTCAGTTACCCAAATGCCCTCCTTCTCCCCTTCTCATACATTTTTTTTTTTATTTCGACCAAAAAAAAACATTTTCCTTTTTTATGTGAAGATTCTTTTGCCGGTTCGAAAGTAATTACGTAACCCTAGGTATGCAGGTTTTCTAAACCGTTAACGAATGTGTCTAATAATGTTATTATATTTAACAATTATCATTCTTAATATTCACACTCACATGAAGTTTTCGCTTGCACGTGCAGAGACAAATTAAGGTATACCCCCCACCAAATGCACAGATATGCCTAACAATATTATCATACTTAGCAATTATTATGCTTAATATTTTTCCTCACGTGCAAGTTCTCGATTGCACGTGTAGAAACAAATCAAGGTGCATAACGATTAAATGCACAAGTTGGCCCAACAGCGCTATCATACTTAACAGTTATATATTATGCTCAACATTCACACTCACGTGTAAGTTCTCAATTGCACGTGGAGAGAAGCATCGCCACCAAGTGCACAATGTAAATCAAATGCAAATTGTACTATTGTCACGAGGGACCAAATCTGCAAGTGGAAAAAATTAAATCCAAGGCCTTAACAAACCAGAGCTCTGACACCATGTTAAGTTACTATCTGTTCAGAACCCTTAAACTTTTGTAGAATGGTCCAATAATGTCATCATGCTTAAGAATAATATTGTTGGGCTCGTTCTCCGTGCTTAGGCTTCACGATCCTTACGAATCTTATTTATTAACTTAATCTCAAAATATATCAAGTGTACTAACATTGTCGCAAAAAGTGCTTTCAACATTTCAAGCATGAGCTTTAGTGACCGTTGTTTATTGCCGAACAGGGGGATGAAGGACTCTCTTGCGCACAAATTCATGCCAAAAAGCGTTACCGAAACAAGTTGTATGTTTTAGATTTCTATAATTATTTGTACATTGTTGCAATCTCAAGTGTACTTTCACTACCCCTCGAAGGAAAAAAATAAAAGAGAAAGAGCTAATGTTGGAGGCAGAGGACAAAGGGAAGGAAGAGAGAGTAGTTCTAAGAACAGTATATCATTGAAGTGGGATGAATAATAAACAAAGAGTGGAGGTGAGGGAGACTTGGTTTGTGGTGTACTAGTTTGGAGAAAACATATACTTTTCTCTTCAAAAGTTAAAACTTTTTGCTTCAACAAATGCTACTTTAGATTTCCTTTTACCTTTTTTAAGCATAAAGTTCCAAATGCTTTTCTCTAATGTTGGGCACTCACAATGTATAGCAATTGATCACTTACAATGTCACACTACCTTGTAACAATGACGTCCAAATATAACATCCATAGAAAGATAAAAGGTTTACTTGAAGCCTAGACATTATTCAGGTAGTAATCGTTTTTTCTTCTTCATTTCCTTTTCTACACATCTCATCCCTTTTTTTTCATTTTTATTGACGTTAAAGAAATGCGTGACATGTTCAGATGTATCTCACAGCTATAGATCTGGATCATACCTATGGGTATGTTGGTCCGTTGTTACAAGCTGATTTGATGTCATCACCTTGTGATGGATCAGAATTCCCTGCTGTAACTGTGGGTTACAGCAGGGGTGCAACAGGGTGCTATCCCCATTGTTGTGAGAGGGAGAAGAGAGAGAAAGGGTAACCATGGTTTGTATCCCCCTCTCTCTCTTCCCTCTCTCATAACAATGGGGACAACACCCCTACTGTAACTCATGGTTACAGCCGGGATCCTGATCCCCTTGCGATGCCCACACTCTTAACAGTTGATGAATCTGTATCTCATTGGAGTCTGACCTCGTGCTAAACTTGAATAGGTGAGTCAAATCACGTATGCATTGTTCAAGTAGCCTTCTTGTTTCTGTTGCCATGAAACAAAAGAACAAGACAAAATCAAGTTAATTTTTACGCGAAGATTACAACAAAAATGATGATGATTAAAATTATGTTAAATAATGTAATTCTGGACTATAATGACTCCTCACTAATACCTACAAACCTCTGGGATGTCTAAGGCTTGAACAACCGGAGCTTTAGGTGTACCTAAAATTTTAAGTTACAATCTGCTATTAGATTGTCCAATAATGTATATCATACTTTAACACTTTTTTCTGACGTACAAGCTCTTAATTATTTGTGGAGGAACAAATTAAGGTGCATCATTTAACGATGGAGACCAAATATATAAGTAAGAAAGAATGAAAGATGAGAACTCTATTATCTGCTATAAAAATATAAACTATTAAAGAATGATTCTTACTAAGTATACATGCTTTTAATGTATTATTATTATTATGTTTTTAATACAGATGCCAACAGAATCAGCAAAAGGTTCAAATGAAATGAGGGGGGGGGGGGGGGGGGGGGGGGAGAGAGAGAGAGAGAGAGGCCATAAAAGGCCAAACTCCAAAGGAACCCGGTCCAATCAGTCGCTCTCTATGGTAAGAGATGGAAGGATGAGGCTTGAGTTTTAAATTTAAAAGGACCATGACAGACCATATAAGTTGACTCCCCCACCAAGTAATAAGAAATATAAGAAAATATTGGATCCTTTAATTCTAGGACTGGGCATAGTTTGGATATATATATATATATATATATATATATATATATATATATATATATATATATATATATATATATATATATATATATATATGGGGGCCGATCCACACCCACCGGTGGAGAAATTGTTATTTCTCCACCGAACCGCTGCAAAGAGCAGCGGTTGCAGTGAAAGGGAAAAAACCCAACCGCAACAAAGTGTTGCGGTTGGGAATTATTTGCCAAAAAAACCAACCGCAACACTTTGTTGCGGTTGTTGCATTTTTTTCAAAAAAAAAGGACATATATTATAATAATAATAAAAAGGACATACATATATATTATAATAATAATAAAAAGGACATGAAAGGACAATGGAGAAAACCCAACCGCCACACTTAGTGGCGGTTGGTATCATTGCAAAATTATTTTTTTTGTCGCTAAAGGTGAAAACTTAATTAGCAGTTTTTCACGAATTTATAAAAAATAGCTAGAGCTAGATTTTTCCAAATTGCAAAAAAAAAACCATAGTTATTTTTAAAAGATCTATATCAGGGAAAAATTTCAGATTTTTCCAAAAACTGAAAAGGGGTTAACTGAAACGGGGAACCTTGTAACTTTGCAGTATAATTTAAAATATCAAGCTAGCGCGATTTCGTGCGAAACTTTTATGAGAACCCTAGGATGTTAGGAAGTTCCATTTTTCAGGATTTTGGGCCATTCTGAAATTGTTAGCTAATTTTTTGGCAATACTTTGTTGCGGTTGTTGCATTTTTTTCAAAAAAAAGGACATATATATTATAATAATAATAAAAAGGACATGAAAGGACAATGGAAGGACATGGAGAAAACCCCAACCGCCACACTTAGTGGCGGTTGGTATTATTGCAAAAAAAATTTTTTTTTTGGTCGCTAAAGGTGAAAACTTAATTAGCAGTTTTTCACGAATTTATAAAAAATAGCTAGAGCTAGATTTTGTCAAATTACAAAAAAGAGACCATAGTTATTTTTAAAAGATCTATATCAGGGAAAAATTTCAGATTTTTCCAAAAACTGGAAAGGGGTTAACTAAAACGGGGAACCTTGTAACTTTGCAGTATAATTTAAAATATCAAGCTAGCGCGATTTCGTGCGAAACTTTTATGAGAACCCTAGGATGTTGGGAAGTTCCATTTTCCAAGATTTTGGGCCATTTTGAAATTGTTAGCTAATTTTTTGGCCGAACGGTGCAATTTTTTGGGAAATGGACCTAAAAAAATTAGCCCGTTCGTCCAAACAATTAGCTAACGACTTCGGAATGGCCCGAAATCCTGAAAAATGGAACTTCCTAACATCCTAGGGTTCTCATAAAAGTTTCGCACGAAATCGCACTAGCTTGATATTTTAAATTATACTGCAAAGTTACAAGGTTCCCCATTTCAGTTAACCCCTTTTCAGTTTTTAGAAAAATCTGAAATTTTTCCCTGATATAGATCTTTTAAAAATAAATATGGTCTTTTTTTTGTAATTTGGCAAAATCTAGCTCTAGCTATTTTTTATAAATTCGTGAAAAACTGCTAATTAAGTTTTCACCTTTAGCGACAGAAATTTTTTTTTTTGCAATGATACCAACCGCCACTAAGTGTGGCGGTTGGGTTTTCTCCATTGTCCTTTTTATTATTATTATAATATATATGTCCTTTTTTTATTATTATAATATATATGTCCTTTTTTTTTGAAAAAAATGCAACAACCGCAACAAAGTGTTGCGGTTGGGTTTTTTGGCAAATAATTCCCAACCGCAACACTTTGTTGCGGTTGGGTTTTTTTCCTTTCCCTGCAACCGCTGCTCTTTGCAGCGGTTCGGTGGAGAAATAACAATTTCTCCACCGGTGGGTGTGGATCGGCCCTCTATATATATATATATATATATATATATATATATATATATATATATATATATATATATATATATATATATATATATATATATATATATATATATATATATATATATATATATATATGGGAGCTGATCCATTGATAGCGCTAGCAAATGGAGTTAAGTTGCTAGCGCGATCTGACCGTCCATCCTGAAAGATGGACGGTCCAGATCGCGCCTTTTTCCAAAACTGATCCCCGTCCGCCATACTATCTCGCGGACGGGAGTTTTACCTTTTTGCCCTCCTCCCATGTCCGCGAGACTGTCTCGCGGACGCCTTTCTGTTCCTGACATGTGTCAGGAAAAAGGCGTCCGCCATACTGTATGGCGGACGATCTCTAGGCTGACACATGTCAGGGCCTGTCCCCTCGGTCGCCTATAAAGTCTCGGGCGTGAGCCCCGAGAACTGTCCCCTGGTATCCTAGAATCTATCCCTACTCGGCTCTTTCAGCAAAATTTATGCGGGGCTTTCAGATTCACTTGCTTCCATTTTCAGCACCCTTCAAGCTTTTCTTGGAGTAACACACTTTTGGTTCAAGCATCACTCAAGCAAGGTAAAGTTTGTGATCTTGCTACCGTTTATCTTAGTAATTTTAATTTGTTATGTTCAGTAAATATATAATTAGCAAAATAGGAGACACTTTTGAGATTATGTATATGGTATCCTAAATCGGTCTAATCGTCAAGATAATTTTGAGATAATAAGCGTATTCTATTTCTACATAGGTCTTTTTCACAATGTCTGATTTCGTATCGAGCTCCAGCACCCCCGTAGATGCTAGTGATCCGTATCTAGGACGAACCTTTCAAACGTTGGAAGAAGCTGGAGAATGTTTTCGAGCTTATTCATTGAGGGTTGGTTTTGGCATTAGAATAAAAACTACAAGAACAAGCAGCGTATCGAAAAGGATATGCTCTCGCTTATACGAGTGTCATAGGGGCAGAAACCCAGTGCAAAATGAGACACGCGTAGGCAACGATGACAGTGATGATGACGAAATAGGGTATGCGCGGAGAAGACGGGATTGCTTTGCGCGCACGAATTGCCAGGTCAAGATGTTCGTAAGCTATAAAGCCAAACAAGATCATTGGCTTATTACCAGCCTGGAACTGGCACACAATCACCCGTTAGTAACCCCTTCTAAGGTGAGTCAGATGCATCAACACAAGAAGGTGGGTAAGGTCGCGAGGAGCCTAATTCACACAATGAGCGATGCGCGGCTAGGACCTACCGACATGATTAATGTTCTTGCTGAACAGGCTGGGGGAATTCAAAATTTAAACTTTAACACGACAGACGTTCGGAACGCGGTCCGAACCCATAGACGAGCCGCGTATGACCTCAATGATGCGCAAGCGACAATGAGCCTATTGAAACGGATGCAGATGGAGGACCCGCAGTTTACCTTCGACTATAAACTTGACGACGAGCATCGAGTTAGCACAATTTTTTGGGTCGACGGTCGTTCGAGGCTAGCTTATAAGCATTTTGGGGATGTCGTGACTTTCGACACCACATACCGTACCAACAAGTACTCGATGCCGTTCGCTCCTTTCACGGGCGTCAATCATCATTATCACTCCATCCTGTTCGGGTTCGCCTTGTTAAGGGACGAGAGCGAGAGTTCTTTTGAATGGTTGTTTAGGGTGTGGCTGGAAGCAATGAACTTCAAAGCACCGACTGTTATCATCACCGATCAAGATTTGGCAATGAAGAAGGCTATTGCTACCGTCTTCCCAGATACTCGACACAACTTGTGCACTTGGCACATAAGCAACAAATACCCTGAACGTCTGCATCACATGTACGCAAGGTATCCAGACTTTAAACAGGATTTTGACAAATGCGTCCTCAAGTCATTAACGATTGAGGAATTCGAGGAGAGGTGGGAAAAGCTTGTTCGGGATTACTCATTGCAAGACAACGAGTGGCTCCAGCACTTGTACGGGCTCAAAGAGCAATGGATTGGTGTTTACACGAGAAGTCATTTTTCTGCGGGCATGAAAACGACGGGCAGGAGTGAATCTATGAATGCCACGTTCGATAATTATGTGGGTACAGCTACCAATTTGAAGAGTTTCGTCACATCAGCACAAAAAGCGGTTGCGTCGTTGTTCGTGAAAGAAAGGGCTGCAGACTTTGCAACCACGTACAAGCAAAGGAGAAGGTTGCTTGAGACCCCGCTGGAGCTGAACGGTGCCAAAGTCTATACGAAGGAGATCTTCCTGCTATACCAAGTAGAGCTGCAAAAATCGGGCCGATACAGTATATATAAGGTGGCAGAAAAGTCGTCGCGTGAGTACAAGGTTTATTCGCTCGTGAATGACCTCGTCCCTGAGAAGCTGCGCAGAATTTATACGGTGACCCACGACACATTGACGGACTCGGTGACATGTGTTTGTAAGAAGTTTGAGTTCCATGGCATCCTGTGTAGACACATTCTGCGGTTTTTCACACAGAAGAATATCAGGACAATCCCCGATAAATACGTCCTGCCACGTTGGACGAAAGGTGCAAACAGGTTGCACGGGACCATTTCCTTTCCGGAGCACCCGTATACTGACTTTGAAGAATCAGAGACGTTGCGGTATAATCATCTGGTGACGATGTTCACCCGTTTGTCCGTAAAGGGTGCTGCTACAATGGTCGGATATAAACATCTCCTCGAGGTAGCTCAGCAGCAAGAGCCCATCGTCGACCAATTGGAAGCAGCTTCAGTCAGCAATGCGGTTGACACCGAGCCTACGACGGGATCAGAAGATGACGAGCCGGGGGAGGGAGCCGACAATGATATCCGGCCTTCGGATCCAATTATATCGCAAACGAAAGGCCGCAAGAGATCTACGCGGATGAAAAGCTCTATTGAGACGGCAAGTCAACCAAAAAAGCTAAGAAGGTGTGCATTGTGCAACAAAATGACAGACCACGACAAGCGGAACCATTACAAGGCACTGGGGATAAGTCCAGTGCCTTTGCAAGACGGGGAAGAAGATGATGCCGAGGATGAGGACGAACAAGCTGCAGTGGAACTTTAGTGTACTGAATATTTTGTAATAATCTTTTATGAGCCATCAAAAGTGTCGGACATTTTGTAATAATATTTTAGTAATGACTCGTTTGTAATAACCTTTACAATCATTTTTTTATACGTGATTTCTTACACTGTCCGCTACACTGCGCAGCACAACATTAGAAACCTAAGGTATTAAAGAATACCCCCCCTACAACACTTAGTTTTTTTTTGTTTTGGTTCACTTCTCTGCGTCCGCTATACTATGTAGCGGACGGCCCCGCAGAATACCCCCCTACAACACTTAGTTTTTTTTTTGTTTTGGTTCACTTCTCTGCGTCCGCTATACTATGTAGCGGACAGCCCCGCAGAATACCCCCCCTACAACACTTAGGTTTTTTTTTGTTTTTGTTCACTTCTCTGCGTCCGCTATACTATGTAGCGGACGGCCCCGCAGAATACCCCCCCTACAACACTTAGTTTTTTTTTGGTTTTGGTTCACTTCTCTGCGTCCGCTATACTATGTAGCGGACAGCCCCGCAGAATACCCCCCCTACAACACTTAGGTTTTTTTTGTTTTTGTTCACTTCTCTGCGTCCGCTATACTATGTAGCGGACGGCCCCGCAGAATACCCCCCCTACAACACTTAGTTTTTTTTTGGTTTTGGTTCACTTCTCTGCGTCCGCTATACTATGTAGCGGACAGCCCCGCAGAATACCCCCCTACAACACTTAGTTTTTTTTTTGTTTTGGTTCACTTCTCTGCGTCCGCTATACTATGTAGCGGACGGCCCCGCAGAATACCCCCCTACAACACTTAGTTTTTTTTTGTTTTTGGTTCACTTCTCTGCGTCCGCTATACTATGTAGCGGACGGCCCCGCAGAATACCCCCCTACAACACTTAGTTTTTTTTGGTTTTGGTTCACTTCTCTGCGTCCGCTATACTATGTAGCGGACGGCCCCCCCTACAAGTTTTGGATCGCTTCTCTGCGTCCGCTATACTATGTAGCGGACGGCCCCCCCCTACAACACTTGGTTTTTTGGTTTTGGATCGCTTCTCTGCGTCCGCTATACTATGTAGCGGACGGCCCCGCAGACCCCAACACTTAGTTTTTTTTTTTTTGGTTCACTTCTCTGCGTCCGCTATACTATGTAGCGGACGGCCCTGCAGATACACATATTATCGATCACTTTGTTATTTTTTGAACACTTGCCCTGCAGATAGACAGATATCCAACACTTGGTTTCCCACCGTTAAATCACATTGGTCAATAAAATCAATCGCATTCAATAAATTTTTTGGGTTAAAAAAGTGTTGTAACGTTACAATGTGAATTGGGGAACATCATCTCTCGCAGGAATTATGTTCCTTACACGGATTTACAATAAACCTAATAGCTCTAGGCCGGCCATTTATAATTTGCCAAGCAATCCTATACCTAAAGTCTTGTATGCATTCTTCGCTCCAGACAGTCTTCTTGAGGCTCTCAGACCGGCAAATGTAATCCATGTACATGCAGAGGAAGACGCCGCAGTCCGAGGAATTATGTTGCTTGGGCCTACTCCTCTTTAATCGGAAAATGAGGACCGGCCTGCGCGATACCTTCTCCCGACGCCTACCATTGACCAGGGCAGCAAAAAGATTCTGCGAGAACCATAATAAGCATTAAACATAGCTAGCAAAATAAGATTAATCAGTTTTATAATATGCAAGTTACAACAAGAAGGAAACAGGATCTTACCATGGCATCCAACTGGCCTATGCCTCGGTACATATCAATCACAGGCATCACGTCGGTATCGTCGTAGAGACTGTCGACGACTGAAACCGTGCTCTGTAATGGTTCGTAGCAAACCAAGTACCAGTGCGCATTCCCTAAAAAGGGGATTAGAAACACGTCGGCAACACTTGCGCTCACTGGACTATCCCTAGCAAGATATGCTTGTAGGTTAGGGGACGGTTTCCACTGGGCCATGCCTCTCCCCTTCCTTGCATTGCCCCAGTCGTGCCACTCTTGTACTAGGAGCTGATGGAAAAAAGCATCCAAGATAAACACGCGCAGACCGATGTCTGGATGCTCCCGACACCTTCGCCTCAGAATTTGCACGTAGTGCGAGATGACACCGCTGTCTAACCAAGATCCCGGCGCCAGCGAGGCGATCTCTGTCCAAGAGGCATTGTAATCCAAGCCCTCGGGGTGATCCACGTCATACGACGCTCCGTCTTGGGGGGCCCCGCTAAAATAACGGGCTCGGATTATATCGCATTTATGCGGCTTTAGGGGCCTGGCTGGATGCCCTTTCGGATATTGCCCTCGGGGGTCGATCGGGGGATATTGGCCTCCAATTCCTTCTTCGGCCGGCTGATATTCCCCTTCGGGGCCGCCAACTGGTCCCGCCCACGGGACAATGGGCAGTGCCTCGGAGAAACCGTAGTTTCCGAAAGGAAAGTCTTGCGTGACTTGAGAGAGGGGTTCCGGGAACAAATTGAAGGAGGGGCCGCTGTAATCGCCCCACGACGCTTGAGCCTGTCCCATCCCCGCTTCAGAGGTACCACCAACTCCCTGACTCACCCCTGAAGCCTGTCCAGAGGGATCACCGTATCCCTGGCTGACGCCCGTATAACCCATTCCCGGGCTTACTCCCGAAGACTGGCCCGATGCTTGGCGCAAAAAATTCCCGCAGCCTAAAGCCAATGTCGCAGCCTGTTGGCAAAGATCCTCGCCCATTGCGCTCACCAGATCCCTCCGCTCACTCAACTTCTGGAAGAATGCAAGCGAGGCATTAACCTACATCCAAAGAGATAAAAAATTAAGTAACTTCAATCAGACATTTATATTCAACTAATTTGGTTCAAGTCAGACTTGTTGGGCAACTTACGAGATTGTATGCCATACGCTCATCGATCTGACCCCTAGGCGCATACCTCTCCCCACGTTCAAAGTTTACAGGGGCTACTCTCCTCCGCGTGATGCGGTAGTACCACTCATCGTACTGATCGATGCTGATAACGGGGTCTGGCTCCGAGACGATGGCCGCCAGTGTGTCCTGCCAAGAAGTCCAAAGCTCTATTTCGGCCGCGCACAATTCGTACGCATTGGCGGTGCCAAACACTCCGACATCCGGTGGGTTCCTGTTAACCCTCATATCCGGGGCATCGACTGGCAAACCCTGCTCCAACTCAAAATGGCGCATTGCTCGGTCGGGCAGCTGCCACTCTGCGAGCTCGAAATGGATCAGGGGTGTGCGCTGCAACCCGGAGAGCGTGAAGACGAACGACTCTCCCACCCGTCGCGCCAAACGTATGTACGGTGCCCAACGCATTTGGCCCGGAGATAGACGGTCGAACTCCCCTCGATAGTACGTAATGTTGTGATGGGGATCGACTCTCCTCTTGTAGTGGCTAGCCCTCCGGCTGTACTCCCAAGCACACAACCGAGGCCAGACTTTGTCGGTTCCATCCCTACGCGTTGGTGCACCGGGAGCAAGGTGTTCGTAAGACCACACCTGAGAACATCAAAAAATTATATTTATATCGTCGATTCAACAAAAATAAAACACAATAACGAAGACATGATTTATATGATATACCTGCAATAGCGAGAGACATGCACATATGGCTTTGGAGTTGGGCCTCGTTGCCTTGTGCAATGCTCGGTACAGATACGAAAGAACCGCTGCACCCCAGGCATAATCCCCAACCTCCGACAGGTTACCCAACAACGGTAAATATTTCACGCTGACCGTGTTCTTCGACGTCGTTGGGAATAAAATTGCTCCCATCACCCACAAGAGGAAGGCCTTTGTGTACACCACAAGCTCACGGCCCGTATAGTTTTCCGGCAAAACCCCGTAGGTATCTACCAACCACTTCAACTTTATACCACCAGTGCTAAATTGATCCTGGGGTATCGAAGTGAAGAAGTCTCGCGCTGTTCTCTTATTCGTTGCGTCTGACGGAGGAGCAATTACCGGCCGCCCCGTCACCGGCAACCCCAAGATGAACCCTACATCTTCTAGGGTAATCGTCATCTCTCCGATCGGGAAGTGAAACGTATTCGTTTCACTTCTCCACCTCTCAACAAGGGCACCTATCAAGGCCCGGTCAAGCTGTTGAAAGATCTGCCCATGCGTGAAAATCCCAAACCCAATTCCACGCAGTATGCTTTTCTGGGAATTGTTCAAGGTCCATCTCGTGAACTCGCGAGATACTTCTACGGTGGTGAGAAGTTCTCTTTCCTACGAATTATTAATAAATACAATTTGAGCAAAATTTTTGGTAAAACAACGTTCGTAATAATAAGAAAGTTGATAAATAATGTATCTTACTCCACCATCCCATATGAGCGTACTGATATGGTTGGCTTGGTCGTATAACACGGATGGATCTTCTGGTCCAGGGATAAATTCCATTTTTTGCAACTGAAACTATGGAATCGGATTTTACAAACGCTAGCACATGAATAAATACATACATATATAAATCCTCATCACCGCTAGCACATGCTCAATGCATAATCAAAACCACGCATAAAACGCAATATTGATCACAACTATAGATTAGAAACATGTAAAGGATTGATTTTGTGAACTTACGTGATCTATTAGGGGGGGATTAAAGCTGCTCTTATGAAGAAATTGCGCAGATCTGCTTGCCAACGCCGCTGGGAATATTTGTGAGTAGGAAGAACACGGGGAGAAGAAGAGTGTAGAAGTTATAGGGGGACTTTCTTTTGGGTTTGAATATATATATTTGCTGTCCGCTGGACAATATACATTTGCCGTCCGCTATATAGTATCGCGGGTCTGTTCCTTGTCCGCTATATAGTATCGCGGACGCTAGACTTTTGGTAGTTTTCTCTACGTCCGCTATACTATGTAGCGGACGACACATCTTCTCTACGTCCGCTATACTATGTAGCGGACGGCCCCTCAGAATACCACTACTTAGTTTTTTCTTCTACACTTTGTTCCACCTCTCCAAAACTTCGTTTTTTCTACACTTTTTTCAGTTTTTAAAACTGAAAAAAAAAGAGGGAAAAAAAATTTGTCAAACGGGGCCTTAGTTTTTTCTTCTACACTTAGTTTTTTCTTCTACACTTACTTCCACCTCTCCAACACTTAGTTTTTTCTACACTTAGTCCAAACTGTCCGCTATATAGTATCGCGGATATACTTACCGCAGAAAATGGTTGGCACGGACCAGACATTTTTTTTCAGTTTTTAAAACTGAAAAAAAAAAGAGGAAAATTTTTTTTGTCAAACGGGGCCTTAGTTCCCGACCTTCCCGAACCCGGCCTAAGCGGAGGGCCCCTTATATCCGCTATATATATAGAACTATACAATGTGGCGTAATGTAATAAATTGGAATAAATTGGCGCCCGTAATGCAGTTTTAATAAATTGAAATAAATTGGCCCGAAGACTTGTTTTAGCGACATAGTACGTTAATGCTATTTTAATAAACTGACGCCCAAAGACTTGTTTTAGCGACGGAATCAACAATCTCAATTTTTCCAAAAAATAATGTACAATTCATAATCAACGATCTCAATATATCAATATATCGAGGCAACAAAAAAAGGCACAATTAACCAAGAAAAAATTTGAAAACATAATAAACAAGAACATAAATATTTTTATTATAATAAACTATGGTTCACAAATGGGGTACGAAAGCTTTTCACAAGCGCTCCGTTCAAAGATTACAACTTGAAAATCCCACCACCCAAGGTGTTCGAACACTACAAAGTCCCCGAGTTCGAGGCCATGCTGGCGCACGAAGACGTTCCAACCCTCTGCGAATTCCTTTTTTTGGGATCGGCCGGGCTTCAGCTTGATTTCAACCTGCCATGCCCCCTTGCGGCTATATAATCTTGCACTATCATGAATTGTTGTAAATTGATTGGTAAATGCTTCCGGTATGTCCTACCAAACACAAAATACAAAAAATAGGTTAGTTTTGGTTAAGAAAAACAAAAGATCAAACTTTTAACACACGAAAATACAGAGAAAGAGAAAGAGAAAGAGGGATAGCCTACAAGTTCATGCTCAAATCCCGGCATCATGACTTTGAAAAAGTGTTTGCCTACCAGGTGCAAGTTGCCAATATAATCGTAGGCGTAGGTGGTCTCCGATCCAGAAGCCATCGAGATCGTCGTTGAGGTGAGGACGGTGGTGTCGGCGGGGAGATGTGGGTGACCGGAGATGTGAGTCGCCGTAGATGGGGTAGCGGCTTTAGGTTAGATGTTCGAGAGAGGGGACGCCGTCCGCTACAATAATATATATACCCCGATCTGATTAAATATTTATAGCAGGAGAGAGTTGACGCCATACAGATACCAGGGGACAGTTCTCGGGGCTCACGCCCGAGACTTTATAGGCGACCGAGGGGACAGGCCCTGACATGTGTCAGCCTAGAGATCGTCCGCCATACAGTATGGCGGACGCCTTTTTCCTGACACATGTCAGGAACAGAAAGGCGTCCGCGAGACAGTCTCGCGGACATGGGAGGAGGGCAAAAAGGTAAAACTCCCGTCCGCGAGACAGTATGGCGGACGGGGATCAGTTTTGGAAAAAGGCGCGATCTGGACCGTCCATCTTTCAGGATGGACGGTCAGATCGCGCTAGCAACTTAACTCCATTTGCTAGCGCTATCAATGGATCAGCTCCCTATATATATATATATGCTGATCCGTTGATAGCGCTAGCAAAATGGGGTATTTTGCTAGCGCGATCTGACCGTCCATCCTGAAAGATGGACGGTCCAGATCGCGCCTTTTTCCAAAACTGACCCCCGTCCGCCATACTGTCTCGCGGACGGGAGTTTTACCTTTTTGCCCTCCTCCCATGTCCGCGAGACTGTCTCGCGGACGCCTTTCTGTTCCTGACATGTGTCAGGAAAAAGGCGTCCGCGAGACAGTATGGCGGACGATCTCTAGGCTGACATACTGTCGGGACCTGTCCATCTCGGTCGCCTATAAAGTCTCGGGCGGGAGCCCCGAGAACTGTCCCGTCGGTCGCCTAGAAAGTCTCCCTAATTCTCGGCTCTTTCAGCAAAATTTTTGCGGGCTTTCAGATTCACTTGCTTCCATTTTCAGCACCCTTCAAGCTTTTTGGAGTAACACACTTGGTTCAAGCATCACTCAAGCAAGGTAAAGTTTGTGATCTTGCTACCGTTTATCTTAGTAATTTTAATTTGTTATGTTCAGTAAATATATAATTAGCAAAATGGGAGACACTTTTGAGATTATGTATATGGTATCCTAAATCGGTCTAATCGTCAAGATAATTTTGAGATAATAAGCGTATTCTATTTCTACATAGGTCACAATGTCTGATTTCGTGTCGAGCTCCAGCACCCCCGTAGATGCTAGTGATCCGTATCTAGGACGAACCTTTCAAACGTTGGAAGAAGCTGGAGAATGTTTTCGAGCTTATTCATTGAGGGTTGGTTTTGGCATTAGAATAAAAACTACAAGAACAAGCAGCGTATCGAAAAGGATATGCTCTCGCTTATACGAGTGTCATAGGGGCAGAAACCCAGTGCAAAATGAGACACGCGTAGGCAACGATGACAGTGATGATGACGAAATAGGGTATGCGCGGAGAAGACGGGATTGCTTTGCGCGCACGAATTGCCAGGTCAAGATGTTCGTAAGCTATAAAGCCAAACAAGATCATTGGCTTATTACCAGCCTGGAACTGGCACACAATCACCCGTTAGTAACCCCTTCTAAGGTGAGTCAGATGCATCAACACAAGAAGATGGGTAAGGTCGCGAGGAGCCTAATTCACACAATGAGCGATGCGCGGCTAGGACCTACCGACATGATTAATGTTCTTGCTGAACAGGCTGGGGGAATTCAAAATTTAAACTTTAACACGACAGACGTTCGTAACGCGGTCCGAACCCATAGACGAGCCGCGTATGACCTCAATGATGCGCAAGCGACAATGAGCCTATTGAAACGGATGCAGATGGAGGACCCGCAGTTTACCTTCGACTATAAACTTGACGACGAGCATCGAGTTAGCACAATTTTTTGGGTCGACGGTCGTTCGAGGCTAGCTTATAAGCATTTTGGGGATGTCGTGACTTTCGACACCACATACCGTACCAACAAGTACTCGATGCCGTTCGCTCCTTTCACGGGCGTCAATCATCATTATCACTCCATCCTGTTCGGGTTCGCCTTGTTAAGGGACGAGAGCGAGAGTTCTTTTGAATGGTTGTTTAGGGTGTGGCTGGAAGCAATGAACTTCAAAGCACCGACTGTTATCATCACCGATCAAGATTTGGCAATGAAGAAGGCTATTGCTACCGTCTTCCCAGATACTCGACACAACTTGTGCACTTGGCACATAAGCAACAAATACCCGGAACGTCTGCATCACATGTACGCAAAGTATCCAGACTTTAAACAGGATTTTGACAAATGCGTCCTCAAGTCATTAACGATTGAGGAATTCGAGGAGAGGTGGGAAAAGCTTGTTCGGGATTACTCATTGCAAGACAACGAGTGGCTCCAGCACTTGTACGGGCTCAAAGAGCAATGGATTGGTGTTTACACGAGAAGTCATTTTTCTGCGGGCATGAAAACGACGGGCAGGAGTGAATCTATGAATGCCACGTTCGATAATTATGTGGGTACAGCTACCAATTTGAAGAGTTTCGTCACATCAGCACAAAAAGCGGTTGCGTCGTTGTTCGTGAAAGAAAGGGCTGCAGACTTTGCAACCACGTACAAGCAAAGGAGAAGGTTGCTTGAGACCCCGCTGGAGCTGAACGGTGCCAAAGTCTATACGAAGGAGATCTTCCTGCTATACCAAGTAGAGCTGCAAAAATCGGGCCGATACAGTATATATAAGGTGGCAGAAAAGTCGTCGCGTGAGTACAAGGTTTATTCGCTCGTGAATGACCTCGTCCCTGAGAAGCTGCGCAGAATTTATACGGTGACCCACGACACATTGACGGACTCGGTGACATGTGTTTGTAAGAAGTTTGAGTTCCATGGCATCCTGTGTAGACACATTCTGCGGTTTTTCACACAGAAGAATATCAGGACAATCCCCGATAAATACGTCCTGCCACGTTGGACGAAAGGTGCAAACAGGTTGCACGGTACCATTTCCTTTCCGGAGCACCCGTATACTGACTTTGAAGAATCAGAGACGTTGCGGTATAATCATCTGGTGACGATGTTCACCCGTTTGTCCGTAAAGGGTGCTGCTACAATGGTCGGATATAAACATCTCCTCGAGGTAGCTCAGCAGCAAGAGCCCATCGTCGACCAATTGGAAGCAGCTTCAGTCAGCAATGCGGTTGACACCGAGCCTACGACGGGATCAGAAGATGACGAGCCGGGGGAGGGAGCCGACAATGATATCCGGCCTTCGGATCCAATTATATCGCAAACGAAAGGCCGCAAGAGATCTACGCGGATGAAAAGCTCTATTGAGACGGCAAGTCAACCAAAAAAGCTAAGAAGGTGTGCATTGTGCAACAAAATGACAGACCACGACAAGCGGAACCATTACAAGGCACTGGGGATAAGTCCAGTGCCTTTGCAAGACGGGGAAGAAGATGATGCCGAGGATGAGGACGAACAAGCTGCAGTGGAACTTTAGTGTACTGAATATTTTGTAATAATCTTTTATGAGCCATCAAAAGTGTCGGACATTTTGTAATAATATTTTAGTAATGACTCGTTTGTAATAACCTTTACAATCATTTTTTTATATGTGATTTCTTACACTGTCCGCTACACTGCGCAGCACAACATTAGAAACCTAAGGTATTAAAGAATACCCCCCTACAACACTTAGTTTGGCTTTTCTTTTTGGTTTACTTCTCTACGTCCGCTATACTATGTAGCGGACAGCCCCGCAGAATACCCCCCTACAACACTTAGTTTTTTTTTGTTTTGGTTTACTTCTCTGCGTCCGCTATACTATGTAGCGGACGGACCCGCAGAATACCCCCCCTACAACACTTAGTTTTTTTGTGTTTTGGTTTACTTCTCTGCGTCCGCTATACTATGTAGCGGACGGCCCCGCAGAATACCCCCTCCAACACTTAGTTTTTTTTTTTGTTTTGGTTTACTTCTCTGCGTCCGCTATACTATGTAGCGGACGGCCCCGCAGAATACCCCCCTACAACACTTAGTTTTTTTTTGTTTTGGTTTACTTCTCTGCGTCCGCTATACTATGTAGCGGACGGACCCGCAGAATACCCCCCCTACAACACTTACTTTTTTTTTTGTTTTGGTTTACTTCTCTGCGTCCGCTATACTATGTAGCGGACGGCCCTGCAGAATACCCCCCCTCCAACACTTAGTTTTTTTTTGTTTTGGTTTACTTCTCTGCGTCCGCTATACTATGTAGCGGACGGCCCCGCAGAATACCCCCCTCCAACACTTAGTTTTTTTTTGTTTTGGTTTACTTCTTTGCGTCCGCTATACTATGTAGCGGACGGCCCCGCAGAATACCCCCCCTCCAACACTTAGTTTTTTTTGTTTTGGTTTACTTCTCTGCGTCCGCTATACTATGTAGCGGACGGCCCCGCAGAATACCCCCCTACAACACTTAGTTTTTTTTTGTTTTGGTTTACTTCTCTGCGTCCGCTATACTATGTAGCGGACGGCCCCGCAGATACACTGATTATCGAACACTTGGTTATTTTTTGAACACTTGCCCTGCAGATAGACAGATATCCAACAGACAGATATCCAACACTTGGTTTCCCACCGTTAAATCATATCGGTCAATAAAATCAATCGCATTCAATAATTTTTTTTTTAAAAAGTGTTGTAACGTTACAATGTGAATTGGGGAACATCATCTCTCGCGGGAATGATGTTCCTTACACGGATTTACAATAAACCTAATAGCTCTAGGCCGGCCATTCATAATTTGCCAAGCAATCCTATACCTAAAGTCTTGTATGCATTCTTCGCTCCAGACAGTCTTCTTGAGGCTCTCAGACCGGCAAATGTAATCCATGTACATGCAGAGGAAGACGCCGCAGTCCGAGGAATTATGTTGCTTGGGCCTACTCCTCTTCAATCGGAAAATGAGGACCGGCCTGCGCGATACCTTCTCCCGACGCCTACCATTGACCAGGGCAGCAAAAAGATTCTGCGAGAACCATAATAAGCATTAAACATAGCTAGAAAAATAAGATTAATCAGTTTTATAATATGCAAGTTACAACAAGAAGGAAACAGGATCTTACCATGGCATCCAACTGGCCTATGCCTCGGTACATATCAATCACAGGCATCACGTCGGTATCATCGTAGAGACTGTCGACGACTGAAACCGTGCTCTGTAATGGTTCGTAGCAAACCAAGTACCAGTGGGCATTCCCTAAAAAGGGGATTAGAAACACGTCGGCAACACTTGCGCTCACTGGACTATCCCTAGCAAGATATGCTTGTAGGTTAGGGGACGGTTTCCACTGGGCCATGCCTCTCCCCTTCCTTGCATTGCCCCAGTCGTGCCACTCTTGTACTAGGAGCTGATGAAAAAAAGCATCCAAGATAAACACGCGCGGACCGATGTTTGGATGCTCCCGACACCTTCGCCTCAGAATTTGCACGTAGTGCGAGATGACACCGCTGTCTAACCAAGCTCCCGGCGCCAGTGAGGCGATCTCTGTCCAAGAGGCATTGTAATCCAAGCCCTCGGGGTGATCCATGTCATACGACGCTCCGTCTTGGGGGGCCCCGCTAAAATAACGGGCTCGGATTAGATCGCATTTATGCGGCTTTAGGGGCCTGGCTGGATGCCCTTTCGGATATTGCCCTCGGGGGTCGATCGGGGGATATTGGCCTCCAATTCCTTCTTTGGCCGGCTGATATTCCCCTTCGGGGCCGCCAACTGGTCCCGTCCACGGGACAATGGGCAGTGCCTCGGAGAAACCGTAGTTTCCGAAAGGAAAGTCTTGCGTGACTTGAGAGAGGGGTTCCGGGAACAAATTGAAGGAGGGGCCGCTGTAATCGCCCCACGACGCTTGAGCCTGTCCCATCCCCGCTTCAGAGGTACCACCAACTCCCTGACTCACCCCTGAAGCCTGTCCAGAGGGATCACCGTATCCCTGGCTGACGCCCGTATAACCCATTCCCGGGCTTACTCCCGAAGACTGGCCCGATGCTTGGCGCAAAAAATTCCCGCAGCCTAAAGCCAATGTCGCAGCCTGTTGGCAAAGATCCTCGCCCATTGCGCTCACCAGATCCCTCCGCTCACTCAACTTCTGGAAGAATGCAAGCGAGGCATTAACCTACATCCAAAGAGATAAAAAATTAAGTAACTTCAATCAGACATTTATATTCAACTAATTTGGTTCAAGTCAGACTTGTTGGGCAACTTACGAGATTGTATGCCATACGCTCATCGATCTGACCCCTAGGCGCATACCTCTCCCCACGTTCAAAGTTTACAGGGGCTATTCTCCTCCGCGTGATGCGGTAGTACCACTCATCGTACTGATCGATGCTGATAACGGGGTCTGGCTCCGAGACGATGGCTGCCAGTGTGTCCTGCCAAGAAGTCCAAAGCTCTATTTCGGCCGCGCACAATTCGTACGCATTGGCGGTGCCAAACACTCCGACATCCGGTGGGTTCCTGTTAACCCTCATATCTGGGGCATCGACTGGCAAACCCTGCTCCAACTCAAAATGGCGCATTGCTCGGTCGGGCAGCTGCCACTCTGCGAGCTCGAAATGGATCAGGGGTGTGCGCTGCAACCCGGAGAGCGTGAAGACGAACGACTCTCCCACCCGTCGCGCCAAACGTATGTACGGTGCCCAACGCATTTGGCCCGGAGATAGACGGTCGAACTCCCCTCGATAGTACGTAATGTTGTGATGGGGATCGACTCTCCTCTTGTAGTGGCTAGCCCTCCGGCTGTACTCCCAAGCACACAACCGAGGCCAGACTTTGTCGGTTCCATCCCTACGCGTTGGTGCACCGGGAGCAAGGTGTTCGTAAGACCACACCTGAGAACATCAAAAAATTATATTTATATCGTCGATTCAACAAAAATAAAACACAATAACGAAGACATGATTTATATGATATACCTGCAATAGCGAGAGACATGCACATATGGCTTTGGAGTTGGGCCTCGTTGCCTACAACACTTAGTTTTTTTTTGTTTTGGTTTACTTCTCTACGTCCGCTATACTATGTAGCGGACGGCCCCGCAGAAACACTGATTATCGAACACTTGGTTATTTTTTGAATACTTGCCCTGCAGATATACAGATATCCAACACTTGGTTTCCCACCATTAAATCATATCGGTCAATAAAATCAATCGCATTCAATAAATATTTTAATAAACTGACGCCCGAAGATTTGTTTTAGCGACGGAATCAACAATCTCAATTTTTCCAAAAAATAATGTACGATTCATAATCAACGATCTCAATATATCAAGGCAACAAAAAAAGGCACAATTAAGCAAGAAAAAATTTGAAAACATAATAAACAAGAACATAAATTTTTTTATTATAATAAACTATGGTTCACAAATGGGGTACGAAAGCTTTTCACAAGCACTCCGTTCAAAGATTACAACTTGAAAATCCCACCACCCAAGGTGTTCGAACACTACAAAGTCCCCGAGTTCGAGGCCATGCTGGCGCACGAAGACGTTCCAACCCTCTGCGAATTCCTTTTGTTGGGATCGGCCGGGCTTCAGCTTGATTTCAACCTGCCATGCCCCCTTGCGGTTATATAATCTTGCACTATCATGAATTGTTGTAAATTGATTGGTAAATGCTTCCGGTATGTCCTACCAAACACAAAATACAAAAAATAGGTTAGTTTTGGTTAAGAAAAACAAAAGATCAAACTTTTAACACACGAAAATACAGAGAAAGAGAAAGAGAAAGAGAAAGAGGGATAGCCTACAAGTTCATGCTCAAATCCCGGTATCATGACTTTGAAAAAGTGTTTGCCTACCAGGTGCAAGTTGCCAATATAATCGTAGGCGTAGGTGGTCTCCGATCCAGAAGCCATCGAGATCGGCGTTGAGGGGAGGACGGTGGTGTCGGCGGAGATGTGGGTGACCGGAGATGTGGGTCGCCGTAGATGGGGTAGCGGCTTTAGGTTAGATGTTCGAGAGAGGGGACGCCGTCCGCTACAATAATATATATACCCCGATCTGATTAAATATTTATAGCAGGAGAGAGTTGACGAAGGGACGCCGTCCGCTACATATACCAATGGGACACTGTTGACGCCATACAGATACCAAGGGGACAGTTCTCGGGGCTCACGCCCGAGACTTTATAGGCGACCGAGAGGACAGGCCCTGACATGTGTCAGCCTAGAGATCGTCCGCCATACAGTATGGCGGACGCCTTTTTCCTGACACATGTCAGGAACAGAAAGGCGTCCGCGAGACAGTCTCGCGGACATGGGAGGAGGGCAAAAAGGTAAAATTGCCGTCCGCGAGACAGTATGGCGGACGGGGATCAGTTTTGGAAAAAGGCGCGATCTGGACCGTCCATCTTTCAGGATGGACGGTCAGATCGCGCTAGCAAAATATCCCATTTTGCTAGCGCTATCAACGGATCAGCTCTCTATATATATATAGACACACACGTGATTCCTTAATTCCAAGCAATTAAAGTTAAGTTGTCAACGAGATCTGACCGTTTATCCCTTGCAAATAAACGGCACGGCTTAGATCGAAGTTTCATTTAAATTTTCTCATCGTCCGCTACATAATGTAATGGACGAGGATTTTGGTCAAAATACCCAACAAGTATTTAAAGAGCCGATGAGATTTTCAGGCAAATAGGGGGGAGTAATTTCGTAATTTTCATCGTCTGCTACATAATGTGGAAGCCGAGGGCAAAACTTAAAAGAAACTTAGATCTAGCTTGTTCATCTGCAATGACGGCCAAAATTTTCAAATATATATATATATATATATATATATATATATATATATATATATTATTGTTTTTAAGATATGCTTAGTATATGTAAAAATGTTGATTTATGTTATTATATTTACCGTATCTTAAGTTGTCAAACGATATTATCTGATTTCGTTTTTGTTCGGGTTCAATGTTTTTATGTATTTAAATCCATTTTAAGAATGAAAAAAAAAATAAAGTGAAAGAGGGAGTTTTTGTTGTCCGGTTTACCGATACAAATAAAATCAACAAAATTCCAAATAGGACAGACCAACAAAATTAGCCAAAGCGTCTCCGGTTCACAGCTTCACAACCAAAGGGTCCCTTTCTTGGGTTGGGGCTACCTCACTGTAGCTCTGGGGTAGCCAAGAGCCCACCCACTTTCAAGTAGACAATCCGGCTGCCCATCTTCTTTTGCCGAATGCAGTTCCCTTTTTCTGTTTCGGCTTCATCCGTAAATTACAAGCCATTCTATGTGTGTGGACTTCATAGGTCCGACTAGTCTCCAGCGATACAGCGTGGTCATCTTACTTATCTCTCGTCGATAGTCGGTTGTGGAAGTACCGCATTTAAATATCTTACTGTATTTTTCTTTCACGCAAAGCGTGTTTATATCTATATCTATATATAAAAGTACGGATAAAGTTAAATGACTGGTCTTTTTTTCCTCAAAATATTCTTGTTGTAGTAGAAATTTATTAATTATTAAGGATCTTTTTGACTTCTTATAGCATATTAAGCTTCTTTTCTTAAAATACCCTTATTGGAACTTTTTTTTTTTTGCCATAAATTTTTTTTTGGGAATTAGAAGTGTTAGTTAA
This sequence comes from Escallonia herrerae, assembly GCA_033070095.1. Lineage (NCBI taxonomy): Eukaryota > Viridiplantae > Streptophyta > Magnoliopsida > Escalloniales > Escalloniaceae > Escallonia > Escallonia herrerae. The sequence continues at coordinate 403,995 of JAVXUP010000168.1, read as the reverse complement.
ACAAGGGTATTTTCGACTTTTCTTAGGATAGTAAACTTCTTTCTTTAAAATGCTCTTATTAGAAAATATACCATTAGTAGAGTAAAAGGATTGTTTTGACTTTTACTAAAGAACAAAAGGAAAGAAATTCTAAAAGTAAAACCCCTTTTGGATTAAAGTGTTATTATAAAATAAGGATATTTTTTTTACTGCTAATAGGATATTGAGTTTCTTTTCCTAAACAACCTTATTGTAATATGAAGTATATGCTTTTGCCAGAATTACGAGTTATTGTGATTATTACTAAAGAACAAAAAAAAATTCCTATAAAACCACCATTAGAGATGGCAAAAAGATCCGCAACCGGCGGACCTCCGACCCGCTCCGATCCGATAGGAGCGGGTTATTTTGACTTTGACCGGGTCACGGGGCGGGTATGGTATTTTTTTCTGAAATCCGTAGCGGGTTAGGGGCGGATATGGTATTCTGTCCAATCCGCCCCGGTATCCGACCCGCCCCGCGACCTGTGCCCCTTGTATAATTACCCTATGTATCATGCAATCTTAGCCGTCCATCCTTTAGTATATATATGTTTGTAAAGAAACCCTAGATTCTATCTTCTCAGTCCTTTCTCACTCTCTGCCTCGACCAGTGCCTCTCTCGACTTTCCATTACCACGCCGGCCGCCGCACCTCGTCTCTCCCTCTCTGCCGATGGATCCACAGCCGGCCGCTGCCACTGCCTCCTTCTTCTTCTCTCCTTCTTATCCCGAATCCAAGGTAGCTATAATCTTCTTTTCATTTCAGTAACATGATTCTAGCCTATATTCTTCTTATCATTTCTGTTGAGCATCCATCCAAATTAGGTTATTTTTCTGTTGAATCAAGGGAATTGGGTTCTCTATTTTTTTTCTTATCATTTCTGTCGAACATCTGTCCAGATAAATCACATTCTTTTCATCATTTATGTGATTAATCTTGTTTATAATTGATTTTTGAATGATGTGGGTATGTAATTTCATAGTTGTACTTCTCTATTTCTTCTGTGTGTGAAGGGAATTCAATTTCATAGTTGTACTTCTGTTTTTCCTAAAATGGTAAAAGGTTGCTGTAGTGGATGATGGGCATGAAACACAGGACTCTTGGTTTGAAAGACTTAATCTGAAAATTGATCATGGGATTGAAAGTCTATGTAATCCAAATCTTACATCAAATTAGAGATATCCTCAACTAATTGTAGTCAAAGCTTAATGATGAACCATGGACCAATGATGGATTTAATCTTATTGAATTAAAGGAGCCATGAAAATGACAAGGGAAATGCCTCATGAAACAGCACTTCGGATTGCTGTACTGAATGATGGGAGCATGGATTTAGTATGTGAAAGGTTGCTGATAGGCATGAACTAGTATTTTTTTTAGATTTTGTTTCTAAATTGGTTTTGAATGAGGGGGATGAACTGCTATGAGTTGTGTTTCTCTGTCCCTTTATGTGAATTAAGGGAATTGATTTTTTCGTCTAATTGCTTATTGCTCGCATTGTTCTGAGTCTTTTTGGGAAATGAGTTTTTATTGCTTAGGTACTAATGATACTTATACTGGAAAAGCATCTGTGTATAATTGCAGGGAACATAGTCTTGCGTAATTTTCGTATCTTTTAATTAATTCAAGCTTTGCGTAATTTCATTTATTTTAGTGATCAAGTTTTCTTTGTGTTCAAATGTATATGCAGATAAAATCATGTCTTCCAATGAAATTACGACTTTTCCCATCGCATCATCTCCGGTGCAAACCCCTAGAGCTACATTGGAGGATTAGATTTCTCATCCATCAAACCAAATGCAAGCGTGGGAGTCTCTGGCCTAGCTTGCTTTGGAATTTTTTTTTTATTACTTTGTTGTATTTGTGTTGTAATTAAACTATTTCGTAAATGTGGTATAGTCTATTTGAACGGTAATTTGAATTGTGGTGTAATTTATTTGAAATGTGTTGTAATCTATTAATCTCTCCTTTAAAAATTTTGGACATCAATTTAATATTTGTCTAGTTTATTTTTTGTGATATGGTTTTGTGTAACTTTTGTAATACATGTTTAAGGAGTAAAAATGAATTATGCCAAACCAAGTGGAACGGGGCGGGGCAGGTTGGTGTGGGTTTTTAGTGCTTCATGGAAGGCCGGGGCGGGGGCGGGTTTTCCAACTACCCTTAGGATCGGATATGGTGTTGTTCATAAATGACCCGGTGGCGGGGCGGGGCGGGGCGGGGCGAGGGTTCAGGACTAGCGGGGCGGGTTCGGATTTTGTAAGATTCGCATCCGACCCGCCCCATTGCCATCCCTAACTACCATTGAAATACTGTTGCACAACCCTTTGAACATCGTTATTGAAAAAGTTCCTATCAAAATCTACAGTCATTTGCGTTAAAATTAGACTATGGTATAGCTACAACATCTTCTGCATCAAATTTGATTAAAGAAAACAACTTGCATACGACAAAGTTTTTTGTAATCTTTGAACTATTGTGCATCTATATATAATTCAATACATATATATTGGTATATTGAAGCTATATCGTAAAACTGAGATTTATTTTTAAGTTTTGATTACAAACATATTGGTGTAAGGAAATTATCGTAAAACTAGAGTTATCTATTAAATGAAAAAATAATCCTGACTTTCAAAAATTACTAGATTGAACCATTTTGTTCCTCATTATAACTGGGTTCATGTCAAGTAAATAATCCTAAGTTTGTGATAAAGTTATTGGGCCACTCTTATATGGATGGTAACATGTTCAATACATAGAAATAATCTTTTTGTGTTCCACGATAGCTCGAAATATTATATACTTGCATGATAAACATGTTATTCATATGATTATTGTAAAATGTATATTCCACTCTCATGAGTGATAGGATTAGCTAAAACATATTTGATAAAAGACTCCAATTTAGTCTTTGCAGTTAGATCTGACATTATGGATCCTTACCGTGAAAGAGGGGCGCACGCCATGGCGGTGGGTGGCGGCATCGTGGGTGTGCGATGGTGGTTGTGGGTGTGCAATTCATTGGCAGATCGATGGAGGCGGTTCCGTAGATCGGCAATTAGTGGCATTGGTGGTCGTGGGCGTGTACGGTCGGCGATTCATTCTGGAGGCTGTGGTTGGGGATTGCAATTCGTGGCCGATGGTGCTGGGATCGTGATTTGGCGGCAATTTTGGGACGTTGGCAGTGATTATGGTTGTCAAGATGTTATGGCGGGTGATGGTGGAACTGATGGGTCACGGTGATGGCGGCAGATTGATGGTATTTGTGGAGGTGTAATTGACGACAGCAGCGACGGAAATCAGGAGGAATTGATAGTGGCCATAATGGGGATAGTGGGGGTGGGGTGAAGGGGTGGAGGATGGTTGTTGGCCGTGGTGGCAATGTGATGCTAGGTCTGGCGGTCGTGGTGGTGCTCTGTGTGGTGATGGGGGGTTTTGTTAAAATAATACTCTTTTTTGTTTTACTTTTAACAAAGTTTGAAGATTAGATATCAAAACATAAACAAAAACTGAAAATCCAAAACTCTAAAATGGAATTTTCAGAAACAGTTCTTTTTTACTGGAAAAAAAAACGAAAAACTGTATGTGAAATGTATTTTTTTTTTTTGAAAAATTGAAAACAAAAACTTTATCAAATAGCTTCAAACAGCCCAACTGGGTCCATTTTTTATGGTGAGCGAGAAATAAACGGTGTAAGATCATGAGTGACGGACGGGCAGCAAATTTACACACGTGGGCCTCTGGCCCAGCCCCTCCATGTAATTTAATGAATTGAGAGCCCAAATTCAAATGGACCAATTTATGAATATGGGGTCACGAAACCCATAGAGTTGGACTTTGGTGCAAATCAATACCGGATATTCAGTTCTAACACTACCGGAGTCGGTGGATCCCGTCCTTTCCAAAATCCTGCAAAACTCTAAAATTAAAGCTAAATAAGACGCCTATGGATTTCACTAACTTTGCTTTTTTTTTTTTTTATTAGCACTTTCTCTACATATTGCTACATTAAGCTACTCTCTGTACTATTTATCCAATCGTTTTTAAAACTTTTTCAGTGCTTTAACAACTCTGATTTGAAAAACTAATTCAGATGAATCTAAAATTTAGGTTCAGCGTCTACCCTAAAACGATTGGTGGCCTAATCCATGTGCGCTCAAATGGATCGTCAAGGACTCATACAGGCCAACATCCAAATGCACAAACAAAAACACATTCGAATGGTGTTGAGGGTCCTTTAATCACCCTCGATAAATAGCAGTCACCTTTTAGTTAGGTTTGGCAGCTATGGCATTGGCAAATGACCCGTGGGCGAAGATGGACTCAAATCCTGTTAACTCAGTCTGAGTCCACCCGCACAGTGATTTCCAGGCATGGGCTTTAATTTCTTAGGCCCACTGAGTTTAGAACTCATGAGGCCCAGTAACAAATAATAACAATATTTAACAGTTATGCACTATCTTCGTAAATTTATTGCCATTTAATTTAATTTTTTGATGAAAGGTCTAAAATGCGAATTTATCGCGCTTAGCTAAACCATTCCAGCTTACTTATCACGGTACTTTCAATCTTACTTATTTCTTAAAGATGGTAATAAGCAAAAATTATGTGGATGAAATTTAAACCCCACAACTATGCACTATCAAGCTATCATGTGAATCCAAGGGGTGGTAGAGTGGCAAAACGGCTTGAGCAATGACCTTAAAGTCTCGAGTTCGAATCCACGTACCAACAGGCCATATGAATTACAATTCTGACTATTTAAAAAAAAAAAAAAGGCTATCATGTGGATCTCGTTCAATTTTATACAAGAATAAGTACATAATCAACTGGGCAACACAAATTATATAGCACAACCACTAACATTCCATCTCATTGTTCTTTGTCCGTCGCTTAAAAGAGTGGAGAATTGTTACATTTTATGTTATTTTATCCATCGCGTCAATCTTCTCTGTCCTCCCAACCTCCCCTTTCCCTCAATCTGCATCTCTATCTTCTTTTGCTGCTGAACACTACATAAAATTGGCGTTGATGAAAGGCCATGGCTGAAGGCGAGGGTGCAGCGACAGTGGTTAAAGCAGGAGAACATATAAAGAACTTGGAAAAAGAAAAAGAGCCTTTTTTGGAATTATTGTCAAACCTGATTTAATCAAATTGAGTTAAGTTGATAAGTATCTGACAAACATTTAAAACGGATTAGATTAGTTTTTAGAAATCAATAAGCTGATTAAATCTTAATCCAAGTAAACGAAAATTATTTTTAATAATCGGATTTGACCAAATAAAGTACCTAAATAGCCCTATTGCTAAGAAAGACCTTTAGCACATTAGCATTAAACTTGGTCCTTTGTTGTATTAAACTGTTTTTTAGTACTTCTAAAGCTGATTTGGCTAAAAATAAACTAATGCTACTTTTGAAAGTTTTAATATAAAATACAACTATTTAATTTCCAGAATCAATCCAAAACGGACTCAACATATCCTCGTTAAAATTTTCAAGTTGCCAATAACTTTTTGACACCTAATTGATCATTTAATACGTCTGTACACTTTAATTGTTTTAGTAGACCACCATCCACAAATTTAGAAATAATGAGCCACAATTCTTCCCTAATACATGTTAAAATGTTCACAGCAAAAAACATAATTTTAATATCGTTTCTTGTTGATGGCTTCCTACGCTATTAGAGAAGGTGACTGAGGGTGTCTTGTCCTCGCAGAAGGAAAGGTTTACACTGCCAACATTAAGGTCCTCAAACATCAAAGAGGCACGATAATCGCAATGCCATTGTCACTTAATTTGGACTAAATATTGCATGGTCCTGACCGTCAAGAATTATTGAATTAAGAAGAATAATGTGATTGAAAGAAGGGCTCTGCGATAGAATAGATTAACTTATAATACTAGGAGTCCTTAGTACAAGCGATTAAAGAAAACATGTAAATGGAAAATGAGTAGAAAGAGAGTAAAAGTGTTGATGGTTGGATATTTGAGTGGAGCTAGAAAAAGTACAAATTCTGGTAAGGTCAAGCAGTTATTTATTTGAGATATGAAAAGGCGCCCTTGATTAACTTTTTCTTATAATTTGAAGTTAGTATATTATATAAAGGTAGAGCTAGAAGTCGAAAAAAGCTTCACCATAAGGATGCTCTCCCTTGATAATAATATTGAAAATTCAACAATTTCGAATGGTGTACTTTAGTTGTTTACATTGCATGCATAGTCAGGACTTATTATATATAGCCGTGAGGACTAGTCTGTAAAACTTTATTTATCTTTCAATGCAATTCTCTTTTCTACCCAAAAAAAAAAAATCATTGGTCCCGAGCCATCTTAGATGTCCTACTAAACCATTTGGTCACTGAACCAAAAGTAACCAAATGGTCGGAAAAACTTCATATAATAGTGTAGAAGTCTCCCGTCTTATCTGTTCATTTGGTCACTTTGGTTCAGCACAACACATGGTCCATGTCAGGTCCGGCTGCTCGTAATCAATAAAGTGCGTCCACCAAGAAGATGTCATCTTAATCTCCTTCTCCAAACATACATTCACGTAGGATTCGTAGCTGATCGATGGATTTTGCGAAAATTCACTCCGCTGTAGTGGACCCCCAAAGAGCATTTCGAGTATCTCTACGAAGAGTCTATTTTGATGGGATCTATTACCCCGTGACTAAAACCGCCGAACCAATAAAAAGAGCCTGTTACGTCGAGATTTTTTCGTTTAATTTCAACTCCAATCCATGTTAGTAATGGCGGTGCAATGTAACAACAGTTTATGTGGGAAGCGAGCCAACACATCCCCTAGGGGATAAAAGAAAGATAAAACGACAACAACCCTTCTCAATCTTGTGGAGTGCGGAATGTAACGCCACCACATACGCGGGGCACTTACCCGTGGTAGGGCTGGTAGCTTCCCGAGTCCCTAACCCCTCAGCCACCCAAAATTGTTCGTAGGGTCCACGCTAACTTGAAACAATAGTCAAGCCTTCAAATCAGAGGTGGAATCTCCCAAAATCTTGAAACAGCCTGCATTGGGTTCCACAAGGACAAGCAACAAGGGCGTTGCACTTTTGGCATCCAAAGACAAAAGCATTCTCCAAAGTCCAAACTCTCAGTGGTGTTGCTTCATGTTCCTAAAACAGTAAGGTGGGTTGACGAGCAACTCATCATAACACGAGAATATGGCAACTCTAGGTGCTCAACCTGACACTTGGGCTGCATTTTGCAGACACACGCAACTTGGCATGGATGCACTGGCCCTGAGTTGAAGCCTTCTAGCACCTTCACAAGGGAACACCTTGCATCTAAATTCTCATTACCAGCACCCAGCACCAAGCACCAATCAATATTGCACATGGAACTAGCTAATCTGGTAACGTAGAAAGATAGACGATATGTGCAATACAAGTGCACTAGGAACTGTTCTAAGTAGAAAACAGGCGTGGCGAAACAGGAACGTACTCCCCACCTAGTAAAAGTTGTGAGGAAGTGCTGAACACGAAGTTAATCCGACTTTTGCTAAGGAATACAAGTGCTTCCTGTTACTTCTGTAATGGTTTATGGAAGAAGCAATAAAAGGAGTTCAATTAGTAGGAAATAGACCTGAAATAAACGTTAAACCTTATGTGCTTATAATTTAGATAGTCAGGTACTCATAAAGCACCAACTTCGAGTAGCTTATGATTCCAGAACTTCACAAAATGTCTCTAGAATCTCTTGCAGCCACAGGCTAATGCTAGATTTTTTCGAAACCCTCTTGGAAAGGGAGTATACGACATGTAAATATAAGCATCAGGAATTTAGGAGAATCTAAGGTTGATTGTGTTCACCTATCAATAATCACGACAACTTACTCGATCCAAACTGTAAATAAATTGGGTCAATGGACCCATTATCCGCCCACTAACAGATAATGTGTATTTGTTAGTTTGGATAAATACTGTTATTTAGAGAATATGTATCTCTTAAGTGTTTGAGATAAATACAATCTTTATCTCCTAAAAGTTTGAGATAAAACCAGTCTCTAATTGTATCTCTATATAAAGGTTAGAGATATCTCAATAAGTCAGAAGTCATAGCAATAACCCTCTCTCTATACCACTCTCTCTAGAGCAATCACCAAGCTCTAAGATTTGGTTCGTGGACGAAGAACTAGACTCTAGTAGCCGTTTTCGTACCTGCAAAAAAGATCAAACGTGTTGGAGGCTTGTAACAACAAGGATCCTACGTCTGAATTTTCGGAGACTTCGTACGGTATGATTCTAAACCCATTACGTTATGTGGTAAGCGCATTAAATCGTTTCAACATTGATATCAGAGTATGATTACTTGTTGATTCGCCTTTAACATGCTAGAATAAATTACGTGCATGTTGTGATTTTTTTTTTCCGGATACATGAATGAGACCCATTATTAAAATTCAAAAATATTTTGAGCATGTTTTTCTGAAAAATAATTATATGGTTTTGTTCTCCGATGGTTGAGGATGAATTCCGTAAAATTTTGTGATTTTTTAATTCATGGTTTATGAGAAATCACGATATTATTTTTTCAAGAAAATTGTGTTTTTTTTTCAAGTTTAGGGACTCAAATTTAGAGCATGATATTCTGTTTGTATCTTAATCGGTTGGTACATAATTAATCTATGTCGCATAAGCTTTCCAACGATATATCGTACGCATTATTTGGCTTAAAAATGAGAGAGATATGGTCTTCGAATGTTGGCATCACACATGACGGGCGGCTGAAAATTAGGGTTTTCTAGTAAAAAAGACGAGCACGCGCGCCACGAGCGAAGTCAGTTCCCGATGTGCCGCACGCACTCCCACGAGCCAAGACAGGAGCCCACACATGTTCACGCGCTGCAAGGCTGCAGACATTTGCCATGCTCCACGTGCCACGCGTGCGTGCGTTACACGCGCCAAGCGAAGAGAGCCAGAGGCTGTCGCACGCGCACGGCGCACGCGTGGAGGTGCGTGAGGCTGTTTCTGGTAGGTTCTGACCCCATCGCCGGCGCGTGAAAGTATTGTTTTGGCTTCTGAAGTTTTTATATGGTGTTAAATTTATCTTTATATCCCCTGTGTGTATTCTGTTTAATTTTTAAAAGACTTTTTCTGTAAAAATTAGCTTTAAAAATTTTGTTTAATACACACAGAATTTTTTTTTAAATCCAGAGGGTATAATAAGTTTAAATTTACTATTTGCCAATTTTTTAAGAATTTATCTCTCATTTTTGGGCCATTTGGAAATATTTTTTGGATACTTTTGTGGTCCTAAAAATACGAATAATACGCAAATATTAATTTTTGCACTTTGTGAGCATAAATAAATATTATGGAGAGCTATATGACATAGATGAATTATGTTTTATTATTAACCTTGATTAGAGTTATGGTTTAAATATGCTTTTGTTGAGATATATTTGTTAGACTTTTGGCAAGCTCACACCTCTTTAAACCCAATTTCAAGGTCTTTACGTCCGTTTTTCTTGGAAGGAGAATGTGGTATATTTATCCATTTAAATTACCCTTTAACTTGTTATTTGAGCATGCTAGTTTTAGGTTAAATTGATGGATACTAGATTGACATTCTAAAGAAACTTATGTTTATGTGTTTACTCTTGAGTTTAAAAAAATTCTTTTGAGAATAATGTGTTGTGCGACATCTTCATTTATTTTATTGAAGTAGTTTGTAGTAGGATTCTCAAAGATATTGTATTCTACTATTTCCCTGTATATTTCTAGAAAGCCTTGTACAGGTATGTAATTTCGTACCCATATTATTTAAGCCAGAATTTTCTTAACATAAGTTATTAGAATGCCAATAGGGCTCAATGGAGTCCTTGTACACTTTATTGTATGGTGCAATTATATTGTTCTAAATTATCATGTGGATGATTTATTACATTATGACTTATATGATGATGAAATTTATTGCGAAAAATTACTTGGAAAGTATTTTCCCAACTCATATACATGGGAGATGATTACGAGTTTAGCAAATTTTTGATTTCATGATGTAAGGAAGGATTATATTTTTCATTTGAATTTTTTGAAATAAAAAAAGGATGTATAATTAATGTATTTTTCTTTGCGCAAACTAATGTATTGAATAGAATGGCCTCCAAAAATGTTATAACTGATCTCATTAAGGGTGAGAAACTTAACGGAGATAATTATGACGTTTGGCACAAAAAGATGAAATTCATGCTAAACGAACAAGAGCTCGAGGAGCACTTGACCAAAGAGATGGTCGTGCCCACTGAGGGACAACCCCTAAGAGACCACACTGCCTGCAAGAAATGGAATCAAAAAGATCGTAGTGTGTGCTACACCTTATTGAGCAGCTTGCAAAATGATCTAATCGGGCAGTATGATGAACTTCAAACTTGTAAAACTTTATGGGACTAGCTTAAGTTCTATTTTGGTGGAAACTCAACTACGCGGCTTCGTAGCCTTGTGATTAAGTTTGAGGAGTACACAAAAGACCCTAAGCATACCATGAGTGAACATCTAAGGGTGATGTCCAAAAGACCATGAGTACATAAAAGACCCTAAGCATATTTGATTTCTACGTGAAAGTAAATGCAGTATTGGTAGGACTGGTCATCTTACTGACTTCTAGCCAATAAGTGAGGTGACCTCTTCTTAAATCATGATCCCCACAGTTTCTCGGTAGAATTGTAATCATTCGTTTGATAAATCAATAAATATGAAAAGTGTACCCATGGCCCAGATAGGAAAATGATAACTCCCCTTGATGAATTGGCAATTATCTAGATGACCTCAAAACCAAGAAGAAGAACATGGTAAAGGACAGAAATCACGTGAACTATGATTGATGCTTAACAATCAAGGGGCCATAAACTAAGTACACAACAACTTAAACAACAGGGAAATGTCATTCTCAAGAATTATGTTAAGTGACGGGATTAGGCCATAATAGGCAACATTGAAATATGGATTGCCAAGGTAATCAAAATAGCTCTTAAGAGATAGCAGACTAAAGCTACATGAGTATATGTTAATGAGAGGTTGAATTGGAAAGCTAAACTCATACTACAACTTAATCGTCTAGCCAACTTGCGCATGGCACCTTATATCGCTATCTCCAGATGCTACACACACTTTGACAAGTGTCACATCACCCACTTTGATCAGGCAATTGTTAAACACCACATTCAGTCCCCACTTTTTTGGCATTTCCTCATTTTCGAAGAATTGCCTCCCACCTCTTAAACACTTCATTTCTTCCTTAAATTACAGTTCTGAGCATTCTAGTGACCCAGCGTAAACCCAATGTAGATTTACTTGAATAAGTACAACTGACAACATATGAATAGATCAAAGAGAAATGATACTGGATATGTTTAGATCCTATCTAGCGTGCAAATATGTCTCGCTTAAGCAAATGAAGCCAAAATCTCTCTCTCTCTCTCTCAAACAAGCACTCACACACAAATGCGTGCGCGCGCACACACAAAAAAGTGCATGTGCACGCGCACAGAAAAACATGCTCTGACGTGATATTAGGACGATCACTAGAAGAATGGATAGCCATTTTCAAAGGGTCTAGTCCTTTCCACTTAGAGATTAAGATTCCCATATACCAGTGTATATATACAATTATTCCATGGCTTCCTCCTTGACGAAAAGCATTTTTCCATCAAGTCTGCTACAATCACAGATCACATAGAACTCACAAATAAAGATGGTGGTTCTACACTTCTAACACTTCTATTATCACATTTTCCTTATCATAACTTGGTTGTCCTCAACTTTCTTCCGTCATTATTGTAGGATGAGGCACAACACTTGTACACATGGGATGGCTATGTAGACTGGAGAAACAAACCGGCCTTGAAAGGCCGCCATGGTGGCCTGCTTGCTGCCTCCTTTGTCTTGGGCAAGTAAATTAAGGTTTCTATATTTTGACTTGCATCAATGATATATCTCAAAAAACATGGAGCAAACAGAACACAATCTGATTTTGTTGAATTGGTAAATTTATAGTTGTGGAGGTACTGGAGAATCTAGCATACCTGGCAAATGCAAGCAACCTCGTAACTTACTTGTCAAAGTTCATGCATTATTCTCCTTCGAGTTCTGCCAACATTGTTACAAATTTCATGGGCACGGCCTTCCTCCTTGCTCTTCTTGGTGGCTTCTTATCTGATGCTTTCTTCACCACGTATCACATCTATCTTATAAATGCTACAATTGAATTTCTGGTAAGAAATTTCTGAAAAGTATTTTGATGTGTAAGGATATTGTAAAGATCAACTTCCCCTAGAATTTTATTATACTTTCTGACTAGATAGGAAAACTCTTTCTGGTTAAATCTTTACAACTTCAATCTTTCATCCTGTATGCCACTGAGTATATCCAATATTCAGTCAAGCTGTTATCTTTACCAGTATCAGTAAGGACAGGAATCTTGAGACACAAACACCATTGTGTCAAATGGTTAAGGCAGTTATCGGTCCATTGCAGAAAGAACTTGCAATTTGGATGATAAAGCCCCTTTACACATTATGGTGTTCCTATGTACCTAGTGCTATGAGCTGGGAAAGGAAACCCCTTATCTTGGATCTCTGTTAAGAGGAAATAGCCATAAATTGTGATCACTAACTGCTGGTGTACTTCTTGGATAGTTTATGAGGTTCAACTGTTCAACTTATACAATGACTATATCATGCAAAGGCATCTGATGTGCATTGCTTAGTTACTGTGAACTTCCATCAAAGAACGTTTTAGCCGGTACCAACATAAATTCTTTGCGAAAGAAGTATATATTAGTAATAAGAGATCACGTGCCTTGCACCAGTTCTATTTAATCACCTCTCCTGGGTTACCAAACTAGATCCAGCAGGTAAACCTAACACTGCTAGTATATGACGGCCCAAAGGCCAGTGTGATGGTGGGGAAAATAAGCATCAAGCAATAAAAGACAATTGAGAGCCTAATCACACACCCGATTTCAAACACCAAAAATCTAAATCTTTATATAGAAAGAGACGGCATCACTGGACCAATTCGCAGATAAATGTATTCTTTGGGACACTTTTGTTGGTTGATAAGTGGCCAAAATTACTCCAAATGGAATATGACACACATCCTTATCACCAGCTTTAGTGATGAGACAAGATACAACAAGATTATCTTTAATTGCACAGATTCTCACAGCCATTGGCCGTCGGAGGGATAAAAGGGTCACTTCCCCCGCATGGCGCTGAGCAGTTTGATGAAAGCACTCCACATTCAAGGAAACAGGGATCAACATTCTTCAATTACTAGGTGTTCTGCCTCTCCTGTGGGGCACTAATTGCAGTGACTTTTGTGGTGTGGGTTGAAGACAACAAGGGCTGGCAGTGGGGTTTTGGGATCTCAACTATGACCATATTGATTACCATCCCAATCTTCCTCCTCGGTTCTGCTACTTACAGGACCAAAGTTCCAACTGGAAGCCCTATAACAACCCTATTTAAGGTATGATCTGCCTAAGTAGACCTTTAAGTACTCTCAACGGAATTGCTGATATTTAAGTTGAAAGAACTTTTTCTTTACTTTGCTTCCAACAGGTTTTAGTTGCTGCAATATGCAACACTGGCTTTTCTAGGACACCCGAAAATGCAGTTACGAGCATGACCACAACCCCATCCTATACAATGGAAGCCAGTGAAGAGGAAGAAGGTCAAAAAAAACAAAGGGCACCAAATCATTCTGCAACAGAAAACCTCAAATTCCTTAATAGAGCAGTAATAAACAAGCCTGTCCACCCAGCACTTGGATGCACTACTCAAGAAGTAGAAGAGGTGAAGATAGTTCTTAAGATCCTCCCAATCTTCATGACCACCATGAACACCAAGATTGGCTCCTTATCGGTTCCACCAGCTTCTCTTCCGGTATTTCCTGTCCTGTTCATCATGATCCTTGCACTAGTGTACAATGACATTATTCTACCATTTGCCAGGAAGCTGACCAAAACAGAAATGGGTGTAACTTATTTACAACGAATTGGAACTGGGCTATTTCTTTCAATTGTGGCTATGGCTGTCGCAGCTCTAGTGGAGATGAAGCGAAAGAAGGTGGTAGCCCTATCCGGCCTACAAAATTCCACTAAACCTCTACCTATCACATTTCTTTGGGTGGCTCTGCAATACTTGTTTCTTGGCTCAGCTGATCTTTTCAGCTTGGCTGGCATGATGGAATTCTTCTTTACGGAGGCTCCGTTGAGTATGCGATCTTTGGCAACAGCTCTCTCCTGGGCTTCGCTGGCCATGGGGTACTATCTCAGCTCTGTGCTTGTTTCAGTTGTGAACTGTGTTACTGGCACCTATCGGCACACGCCATGGCTTTATGGCGCCAACGTAAATCACTATCACCTCGAAAGATTTTACTGGTTGATGTGTGCCTTAAGCAGTTAGAATTTCGGCTTTTATCTCCTCTGGGCCAACCGCTACAAGTACAGATCAACCAGGCCTGATACTAACTTGCAAAACATTTGTGATTAATTCTTCAGAGGTTTACAGTAGCAGCATAGATTACGCGATATGTGCTTCTGTTGGCTCTTTGTTTTGAGGGGTCAGATATGTGTGTGTGGGATTTTTACTTCCTTTTTCCTTTTTATTTGGGAGGAAGAGGGAGGTGGGCGGCAGGAATGTCAAAATCAGAAGAAGTCATGCTGGTGAGTCATCCATGGTGTACCCAAACAATGCGTACCGTCTGTTGGCTAGGAGGGGCTTGTATCATCCTCGATTCATTGCTTAGTATTATGTATCATTCAAGCTGCATATAATGGAAGAAAATAACTCGAACAGGAGGGGCGTCTATATCTTCCTTTATTATGTATCTACTATGCATCATCCAACTTCACATAAGGTAGTACCACAAATTCTTACATCGTCTAATCCTAATTAATGTAAGGAACTTTTCACTTGAAATCTGTAGCATGTCTCACCATTGTTCTATACTTAAACTCATAAGCATATTACTACTTGTCTCTGTTTTGAATATTCCGTGGTGCTAACTATTCAGGGACAGTTGTAAATACCCTTTCTGGAATTGCACATAATAACTTTAATACATCTTAACTATATACTCGTTTTCCATAACCACATAGCAGAATGTAACTAATGCTGCATATCAACATAAATCCAACGTGACAAATGACAATATAAGCACACGGTGTTATGCTACTCTGCTGCATTAACCAGAAACTGCAAGAAGCCAAAACACAACATTGAGTGAATGGCCAGATCTCTCATGCAAGGCCCAAAATAACACCCAAAACAATGTCTCTTTTGTGCCTACAATCTGAAGTCTAGCTCTCATTGTTTTTCTTCCCTTTCTTGTTCTTAGTATCAGCAGGAGACCATGTGTTGTTGTACTGTACACTACCCCTGGCCGGTACGCGCTGTATAAAATATAAATTCTACTGGTTTGTTGCAAACGGGCTTGAACTGGTCGGCATGGTAATACATTGACCTTTATAATTCAATGTGGTCAGCCAGGCACTAGTTTAGTCTTCTTATGAACTCTCCATACATGTAAGTAAAGATATAAGCACACTAGTTTCGAGCTGAACATGGCAGAGACTGTTATGCAAGTGTTAAGATTTGACACATGATTGAAGCAGACATGGTCATTTGAGAAAATGCTAAATTTTAATCATTTTGGACACTTGGACACGTATCTGACTCGGACATTCGTACCGAGTCCACGTAACACACAGGTCATTTGAGAAAATGCTAAACTTTTAAACTTTTGGCGTGAACTCCAAGAAGAAAAAGGCTGTAGTACCATGAATTGCACATCCAGCAAAAAAGGAGAACACTAAGGAGATAAACAAAGCATAACAACATAAAAATGCTGCTATACAACACTGAATGCCAGATGTTCAAGTTTACAAATGAGACTAATAGCCATCAATATCGCATACGATTGCAAAAGAAAATCATCAAAAAGGGTTGCCTTTTCACTTTCCACTGCCATCATCAATCACAAACAAGGGAAATGCTAAATATGCACCTGTGCTGAGAAGGTAGAACTTTGCCGCTAATCTGGTGCAAAGCAGCAAAATTTAAAGTGGTACCAAATTAGTCCCTTCCAAGGAATCTTATCATGACAAGATCATTATTAACAGAACCTGGAGTGCAAGTGACAGTGAATCACCATCCAGATTAAAGGTGAGCAAGCAACTCCTTGAAAGGGCAATGAAATTACTTTCACTGTTTCATGGAATACTTCCCTGATACTTTTTGCAAAACCTTATAATAGAATTTAGTACATGTAAAAAGTGAATTCAACCACTCATGATTAAAGAAGTTCAAGCTAGGGTAAATTAATAAACAATGACTAAAGTCAAGAATTTGCAAAAAGTCAAAGCGACAAAATTGAATGGAACTGGGGGTACAGGTAGAGCATAGAATGAAATGAAAGTGTAAATACCTGTAGGTCCTGTATTGTATGCATTGTCTGTCTGGCTGTATAAATGCAGGTGGAGAGTCCAAAATTGACGATCACAAATCGAGCGGCCAAAGATTTTAGAAGTATCTGGGCAATATATATGTATAGAATTGTAGTACTGTAGCAAAAGGGGATGTAGCTCAGATGGTAGAGCGCTCGCTTAGCATGCGAGAGGTACGGGGATCGATACCCCGCATCTCCATTCTACTGTTCTAACTGTATTTTTTCACTCTTTTTTAACCTTTTTTTTTTTTTTTCAATTTCCGTTTTCGTTGTTTGAGCAATTATTTTGAACTTAACCTTACGTTGAATGCTTGAAAATTACATCAAACTAACAAACCTGAGAACATAAAGCTTTATGATGTTCACGATGAGCCTCCATAGCTATGTTGACCGGTTACTTGTGGCCGACGAGGCGATATAGATATAATACCGTTAAAAGTTTTGGAGATTAAGTTTTTTAAGTTATGACTGGAACACTGGACAAGAGGACCGAAGAGGATCAAAATAACCTGAACACGTAACACCCCACGTTTGTTACAAAAGTAAAGGACTAGATATAGATTATTCCAGCGGACTTGTTTCACCATTCTGTTCAAGAAGAGACCTTTGAGTGAGGTTGATTAGCAAAGTGAAGCTAGAGTTCGCTTCTAGCTTTGTACTTATCATAAATTGTAATTGGATTTGCCCAGAAAGCGAGTTTATTGAAGACTTATTGATATGGCTTGTCACGTTTAACTGAAAACCAGAAGTTTGAGCTTAACCTTCATCTTGAACAATTACTACACTAATAAAAAATATTAACATAATTGCTCATCATCTGGTGTGTGGTAAGCATAAAACAATCTACATAACAAAGAATTAAGGATGAAAATTGATAGCAACTTTGTTTTTTAAATCGTGATTAAAATAAGTTAATCCGCTTCTTGCAATCCGTCCAAAACCACGGATCCAACCAATAAACCTGCCGCTACAACCACAAGACCACCACCCACCACCGCCTGTACGGCCACAAGTGCAGCGGAGTCATCAGGAATAACCACAATGGCGAGAATTGCCACCACGAAAATAGGCAATGCAGCCGAAGCCAGTGCAGCCGGTTGGACGCTAGCCACCTTCTCGAGCAAGCTAAGCAACCCGAGCTCCTCAGCCTTGGAGAACACTCCCAACTTCTCGATGGACGAGAGAGTGAGGCCTAGCTCCTCTGCCTTTGACAGCAGGCCCGCTTTCTCGACGTTGCTGAGCACTTTTCGCTTCTCGAGCTTCTTGAAGACGTCCACTTCCACTGCTTCGCTTCCTTCGTAGAATAGCCCCGCCCCGAACCACTCCTTTTTCCAGCCTTTGTCGTACTTGTTCACCTGCATTAAGGTATGTCAAGTGCACCTCATGATTTGCTTGCTTTTGTTTCTGGAAAATAAAACATTGCTCTCATACAACTAGGTAACCTGGCAGGGATGCAGGCTAATTTGTGGGACACTCATAGAACTCGAGGTCATTCCACACAAAAATACGATACAACTAGGGGCTGCCACTCTCTCCAGCTTGCATTTTCTTTCTAACCAAGACAGAAAGAAAAGAGAAGCCGATAGAACAACATGGGAATGTCTATTTCCACACCCTTGTATGCTTTGCCACACTTCATTTGTCACTTGAAAGAATAGTGAGTATTTTTTTAGAGGCAAATGAGGACGTGGACAAGCATACATCTTCCAAGTTGAAATATCCAAGTTACGAATCCAGACGCTCAATCATACGTCTATATATCACCTTTTTGCTAACTGCTAACACTGGTTGCTAATCAACTTTTACAAATGTGATAGGAGAAAAGCATTATAGGGTGCTAATTTAGACTTTTTCGGTATATATTCAATTCTTCAAATTGGGACTACTCCATCATCAGTTCATTCATACTTCATTTCCATTGATCACAACTAAATGACTGGAAAATTCCCAATGCTTTTCTCCCTTCATCTCTATTTTCATAGCAACCCAGCGCATGATAACCTCGAATTCCGATACTGTCATCAAATTACTAGGCGTCTTGTTCTAGTCTTGTATAACCCAATGACGTTGCAATGCAGTAAGTATACATGTGGGGATAGCAATCCGCCGTTTGACTTTTAGAATTCAACATATTTACTAGCTATAGCTTGTTGTTCATACACAATTACCCTGAATTTCCCCTGTTTCCTAAGCAACCAAATAATGGCCGTATACACTTTCCAGTTTCCAACCTAGCCAACTAACTGAATTAAGCTCCTCTTCCTACAGTACTTCGGGTACCCGTTTTGACCCATTAATCACGTAAACCAACCAACCAACCTCACAAACCACGGTGGATGAGAAGAGTACCTTTTTCTGGGGTGCCATGGCAAGAAATCTTGGGGCATTCTTGGCTGGAAAAAAGCGACGACTTTGAGACCTGGCGGGAAACAAATTCTGCCTTAGGCAAGCTGTTGTCAGCGCCATCGATCGATCAGCTTCCGAATCTCTTGCCGATTCTCTGTGAATCCTCTTTGGACTCGAACACTCCCCTTTTTTGTGCAAACTCTGTTGTATGATTTGCACCAATCAGATGGGCGATAGGCCTATCCAGCCATACCACGGCCTTCAAATTACCCTCATAAACTATTTTTCCTCAACATTCCGTAGCACGAGGTAACAATCCTCTCATGTTAGTTAAAGTTAGCTAAATAATGTTGGCTGGCATATTTAAAGACGGATTTAGCGACAAAGTTTAGGACTCAAAACATTTTTTTGTCTAACATTTTGTAGCACGAGATTATAACCCTCCCATTTGCTGTAGCTAAATAAGGCTGGCGGCATGTTTACAGACAAATTTAGCAATATAGTTTGAGTAAATTTTAGCTGCTGTTCGGATCGTAAGAATCTTCTTTTAACTACGTATATATTATTGATTAATAGTCGCTAAATATTTTTAGTGACTTTTCTGCTAACACTTTCAGCAATAATTTATAACAGTACTTTTTAGTGGCACTAAATAAAAGTCACTAGAAACATTTAACGATCATAAGTAGAAGGAAGATTCCTTTCACCGAGTAACACCTAAAACAATTTTCATATATATTAGGACTCTTTCAGTGTCAAAGTTTTTTATGGTCACTGGCTACATTCGCAATTATTTATGATCGCTTTAAGAGGGAGTTGCAGTGTCTTCTACAACTTCTCGTTACGGCTAAAATTTGCCTTCTACAAAACTACTACTTCTAGTTGATCTCAACTTCTGTTCTTCTCAGCAATATCTTCTCTAATGGCATTCGCTTCGTTTATCATCACCACGGCTTAGTCACAACTATTGACTGTTGGATCACCGTCCACTCAAGGACTCGAGCAGACTCGAGCAGCTTTCATTGTTGCAGATAACAATGGTGGCATCGGCATTCCTACTAAAAGTTTCATTCGTTCTACTTGTCCCTTGCTTGGTGTTGGCACAATCACCTCGTACTGTGTACGATGTCCGTGATCATGGTGCCATCGGAGACGGGCATGCCGACGACACAAATGTACAGAAACCGTGTGTATTTTTTCATTGATTAACTATGAACAAGTAAACTGCAAGTGTTTATCTGCAAATTTCTGTGTGTTCGTTCTTAGGCTCTCGTGAAAGCGTGGGAAGCCACATGCAACGCTGCATCTCCTTCTACCATGCGTATTCCTTCAACTATGACGCTTTTGACACACCCCTTGTCCTTCAAAGGCCCTTGCAATCACAGAAGTGTCTCTGTTGAGGTATTTGCTTATTGTGACACTTTAGCATGGATAAAACCTTTTCTGATCTAATGATTTTGGCTTACAATTGTTCATTC
Organism: Escallonia herrerae; assembly: GCA_033070095.1. Taxonomy (NCBI): domain Eukaryota; kingdom Viridiplantae; phylum Streptophyta; class Magnoliopsida; order Escalloniales; family Escalloniaceae; genus Escallonia; species Escallonia herrerae. Next base: position 383,675 of record JAVXUP010000168.1, on the reverse strand, counting down.
CCATTCTTGTTTTAGGCTTATACTTTCAGAAATGACATATCCGTGTCTCCTGTTTCCTGTTTGGTGAATTTAGTTCATTGCTAACAAGCAAAAGTAGTCCTAATATGCAAGTGTTTCACCCATTTGGTCCCCAGACCTTAGGTTTCATGCAATTTACTTCCAAAGCAAGCAAATTAAACTAGCTTAGTTCTTCTTCTTATCTTGCATTAACCTTCCACCCGAAGGGCCGCGATCTTTAGGGATGTAAATTAATGAAACCATTGCAGGGTTGTACATCAAACTTCTAACGAAATTTAGGGACCAAAGTGGAGGGAATGACTGAAATATGGTGGTTGTTCCACCCATTTTATCATCTTTAATTTTGGAAGATCGATGGTAATAATGTTGTTCGTTGGCAGATTAATGGTGACATAATTGGGCCTAGTGACCCGTCTGACTGGAGATGTGGAGACGATGACTGTGATAATTGGATCCAATTTAAGGAGGTGGATGGTCTTTCGCTGTATGGATTCGGAACAGTCTATGGTCACGGAGAAAAATGGTGGGATTCGAAGGTGAGTTAATTGAATTTATAATCTTCTTTAATTTTGTGAATTGATGAAGGGCTATAAGGCATACAAGTGCCTAACATTATTCTCTGTTGCTTCTTTTTTGACAGCGAAGAAAAAGGCCAAGTGTGAGTTTATGATCACATAACACAACCAACACTAAGAATACATAATACTTTACACAGTGAGCATCAAGCTTTATACCATTGTCCATGCAGGCTTTGAAGATTCGGGACTCAGATAACGTTCGAGTGACTGGTCTAAGCTTTAAAAATAATCCTCGCATGCATGTTGTCTTTGATAGCTTGAGAAAGTTGTATGTCTCCAACATAACGATAGATGCACCCGAAGATAGTCCAAACACCGATGGCATCCACATTTCAGGATGCACCGATGTTTTTGTTGATCACTGCAGAATCAGTACAGGTACTTCTACTGCACAGTTGAGTACCATTCACTAAAGCTCATTTTAGGTAAACTTCCCTGTACTGCTGTTTAAGCGCCAAATGCATCTTTAGAGACATTTACTGTTAACGACGAAAGTGGAGCAACGATCAGATGTGCAGCACATTGCTATCTGCTGGCACATATTTCTACCATTAAAGTCTGATAAGCTTGTAATGGAGAGACGTCTAATCGATGCTTGATGAGATATGCGACTTAACGGTGTATATATATCTACTGTAATGCAGGTGACGATTGCATTTCAATTGTAGATGGATCAAAATTCGTGCAAATCAGCAACATTACTTGTGGACCTGGGCATGGAATAAGGTAAGTTAAACTGGTAGTCTATCCACTTTCTTTTACTGACTTCAGATTAGCAAGCACTTGATCATCTTGGTCACTGCTGAGGTGTTTGGCTACTGATGCAGTATTGGAAGCTTAGGTAAACATGGATCAAATGATCAAGTTGAATATGTTCAAGTCAGTGATGTCGTATTCACAAAAGGAGCAACTAATGGTGCTAGGATAAAAACATGGCAGGTATAAGCTAGACCCAATCTCCTGGCAATAATTTTTGACTTTATTATTAGCCTACTTGCACGTTTTCTTTATTTAATCTCTTGCTGTTATTTCTGGTAATTGGGCCGCTTATTGCCACAAAAAGAAAATCTACTGATCTACTTCCGAACCAAGATTTTACTTCAGGGAAAAATATATCGAAATCACTCAATTTTTTTTTATAACTAAATTAAAATAATACACAAAAGGAGAGTGTATTTTTTGGGAATACAGTACTAAAAAGAATTCAAAATGTCTTGAAAGACACCAGAGGTAGCAATTATAAAAAGAAGTACTATTCTTGAAAGATACTAGAGATAGCAAAGAGAAGTACGAAGCCTTCCAAAACTCATATGAACTTTCTGGCACATAAATAAGAAGGGAAAAAGGCACGGCGATAACGTCTAAGATTCAGTACTAGAGGAATATGACGATACCCTTTGAGTTCAGCTATCATTATTTCAATCCCTGCCATATGAGAATCATCCAAGTCATTCATCTATAGATTAACATCGACAACCATGCCACCAGGGAAAAAGCATTACCATAACAATAGAAATTACAAAAATAGATTACCACATAAAGAATCGATAGAAATATCAAAATATTTTTCGGAGACAAAAGTATTACGTCAACTTCAATCACAACGCACAGCTGCCACGTTCTCGTGATATCTCATTTTCAGGTCAATAACTCCTATCGAAGCTATTATTATTTTTATCACTATTTTGTCGGGAGTGACACTCTTTGCGATTCTTGTTACTTTACTTTCTATCAGAGATAATACTATTATGGAGGTCCCTACGGTTATGCCCACTCTGAACTTCGGGCACTAAGTGAGATGGCACAAAAGTTCTTGTTTCTTTTTTCCAGTACCATCGGCGGCACAAGCTGCTGGAGTCCATGCTGGTGGACCTTCTCCGATTTCCTCGCAAGGACCTGTCCACACCAGAGTAGGAACTCTGTTCGTCCCCACCCTGATACCTTCGAGTGCATCTGTGAATATCTCAGGCTCAGCAAAGCAGTCTCACCTTTGACGTCCTCTTTGCAATCTATAGTGGCTAAGTCTGAAACTACAACCCACCCCACTATGATTCTCCGAGTGCAGGGCTCAACACAGTCGTCTCACCCTCCTCTGACGTCCTCTTTGTAACCTTTTGTGGCTATGTCTCAAACTACCACCCACTACACTATATTGTTGAACACACCCTCAATCAGAACAATCAAACAAATGCAGTGGTATCTTTCAAATGGTTTCAGAAACAAGTGCATGCAATTACATTATAGTAACCCCAAATCTATAACAATCAAAAAAAAGAAAATGAAATCAGTAGTATGCCTACCAGAGTCTAATTACGTGAAGTGTATCGTCATCGTCGAGGGATGTTAGTCGGTGGAGTCCTTGTCGTCGCCGGTCACTCGCCCGCCTCGCCGTCGCTGGTCTTCTCTTAGATGACTCAGATCTGGAACAAGAAGACCGGTCTTTTGTGAGATGACCCGAATCTGGAACAAGAAGGCCGGTCTTCTCTCCAATCTCTCCGATGTCATGATTCGAAGGGGGGGGGGGGGGGGAGAGCGCCTGATCCGAGGCCAAAGAGAGAGCCCCTGGATGTGTCGCCGTCCAATCGTCGCTCGTCGATGAGTGGGTACCTTGGTGAGAGTTTGCGAGAGTAGGGCAGAGATGATGAAGATTGGAGAGAGAGAGAGAGTCGGTCAGAGAGATATGGAAGGTGAAAATAAATTTTTTTTTTTAAAGTTCAGGGTATACATTAGCACGCTCGTCAAAACGTGGTTCCGCCATAGCCTACAAATAGACCATGCACACAATTTTGAATATCACAAATAACTTTCGGGAATGAGGCAAGTATGTACGGCCAGAGTTTATCATAAGCCCCAGAAACAACCAATACTCTCTGGGAGAATATCTACTCATCATATGAGCAATTAGATTGGTATATGAATTCAACTTTATTTTCACGTGTAATCAGGGAGGCAAAGGTTATGCGAGGCACATATTATTCGAACGAATACTGTCCCAAGGATCGAAAAATCCTGTTATCATCGACCAATTCTATTGTGATCATGAAGATTGCAAAACCCATGTGAGTTCAACTATGGCATTCTGTGGATTAGTCTCTTACACCATAACATGAACACAATGTATTTATTTATGGCTTTGTTTAATTGAACTCGCAGAAATCAGCAGTGCATGTTAGCAATGTCACGTTCAGGCAGATACTGGGGACATCAATGGGGGACACTGGGGTCAAGATAGACTGTAGTGCCACAGTTCCATGCACTGATATCGTCATGGACAACATATACCTTCGCACAAAGGATGGCAAGAACGCATCGTCTCAGTGCTCCAATGCCAATGGAAGAGCCGACGGAAAATGGCTTCCTAGTGCTCCTTGCTTGAACTAAACTGAGATGAATCATGGAATTGGACACCCTTTGTCGCCATTACCGACACATTTCTTTCATTGGACAACAAGGTTGCAGAAACTATTCGCGTTAAAAGTTCTTCCTGGCATCCCCTTTGTCTCATTCTCTTTGTTTAGAACAGCTGATGAGGTTAGTTTGTACAGAAGCTTGAATTCTAAGTTTGTTTAGCTCTATTATGACTTGGGCAAAGGACATTATTTTAGCTCCTCTACTGCAGCTTTGACGTGATACTAGGGACACTTCTCCTAATTTCTACTAACAAATGGAAGCAAGGCCTGTAATTGGGATTTGATTCATGAGGATCAACTTGGTACTGATCTATACAGGTTATAGGCTAGGTTTTGTCCTTGGTTGTTCTGTACGTCATGAAAAGGAAATCTGGTTATTAGTTATTGATACAATACAATCAATAACTAAAGTGTCAAGTGGTGGAATATATAAAGTTGTTTGCTTATGTCCAGAGATCAATAATTAGTTATGGTTTTGTTTTCGTGGAGCTAAACAAGAACAAGGTACAAGTATTTGTACTTAATAGGACTCAATTTAGCATATAACAATTAACTCTTGCACACGCCAAAGGAAAAGTTAGACTAATGCTATATTTTTGTTCTTTGTTTCTTTTGCCGGTTGACGGGAAACAAATACAATCAGATAAAAGTTCAAGAAAATACACGTGTCCTTCCGAAAACTCACCAACAAAGAAGAAGGTTCGTCCTAAGTGGTCTTAATCTCCTCTCGACGAGGAACCTTGCTGAAGCATGAGCTATCCCAAGTACTTTTCTACCACCAAAGCTAACGAGGAATGGTGGAAACCCTACCCAATCTATGATTGTCATGAACAAACTTCTTCATTTTACTTAGCAGAATAATTACTTCCGGCCCACCTAACAGTGGTAGCATGTGACACCATAAGCTTTGTTTTCCCTAGCATGCTCGATCCACTATGTTTTATAAGTTTGGCCCCTAGTACCCCCGACCATGTCCCAAGAAAAAATTTGTGGTGACGTACATGGTTTATTCGTGGTGTCACACACTAGCATCGATTAACTCGAGGTAGATGCAATTAAACTTTATCGAGGATCTCTACAACTTCAGAAAATCACATTCACAAAGTCCAGAGCCAAAAAAAAAAACAAAAACAAGAACGACAATGGAAACAAATTTTTTTTTGGTGAAGCCAAAGTATCTAAAAAGGAAGAGATGTCATAGCTCTAAAAAATGGTCTTTAATTAAGAAAACATATATAAAATGCAATCCTTATCCCAAATCTTATTTTCTTTCCTGTTTCTTGACACTTTCGCACGGCAATTTCGTGGTACACACTCCCTAACCTCCTAAGAGATCCACGAAGGAGAGATTGTTCAACAAAGCAAATGATTGAGAGTCAGTCACAAAGTCATGTTATCAAAGTGGACCAAATTTTCCACCAACACCTAAACGCGGTGAGAATAAGAAAAAGTGATGAAACCTTATCTTACCACTCAATGACACCAAGAGGCGCTTATTAATGGCATAATAATCAGTCAATTTAGGTCGTTTGTCCATCAACTCCGATTTTGTTATTTATGGTTGTTAAGTCGTACTCGAAACATCGACTAAGCACAAAATTACGATCTTATTTTTTAGGCTTATAAAGAGCGTCAAAGCATACCGACCAATATTAACGCCATTTTCAAGACATCTTGAACGGGTTATTTGCAAGGATCGCAGGATCATGCCTTCGTTTATGATTTATTGTTGAAGTATAATCAACTACTCCCTCCGTCTCATATGTCAACTTTTCTTTTTGAGTCATCCCACAAAAATTGCTCATTTTTAAATTAAGAAATATTCTATAGGTACGTTTATATATTTATCTTTTTTATATTTTTTTATTCTATTTCTTTTTTCAAATTTAAATCTCCATCAACTCATTTTGTCTCTTAATACCCACTTTCTTATACTTTTTAATTCATTTATCTCTTCACATTTAAGACTCGATTAATCCATTTTCTCTCTCCATACCCACTTTCTTTCTCTCATCTCTCTAAATGGTAGAAGGAAAAACACACAGTCTATTACTTAAATCCTTAATCTGCGTGTAAAAAAAATAATCAATTTATATGAGACAAAATGAGTATTTTAACACCTAATTAAAATTGACCGTCACTTCAATAGATCTCAAGTTTCACACTTCTTCAAAAATGATGGATTATATATGGTCAAAATCCATGCAACACAAATGGAAATCTATAGCTAACTATAATTTGTAAAAATATAAAGCAGGCTTCACATTATGTGAACATCCACGCCAGACTTTTGGCTGTTTAGATAATGTTGTAGCTGATTGGCATACATGTGATGCTCAAGCTTTCTCTTTGCCTTGTCGTGGTCCAAACTAATCCACAAACGTGACACTAATAAGAGAAACTTAGGGTTCGTTTGACAAAAAAAAAAAAATTGGTTTTCAGTTTTAAAGAGCAGCTTAATTTTTTTTTTTATAAAAACAAGTGGGTGTTTGATAACCCCCCCTTTTTTTTTTGTGTTTGGTAACCCTTTTTATTTTGACTTTTTTTTTCTTTTTTGTGGTTTGCGGTGGCGGTGGTGGGGCGTAGCGGTGGTCGACGGTGGTGGTGGTGGTGGTCGACGGCCGAAGGTGGCTGCCGGCAGTCACCGGCGGTGGTGGCCGACGGCCGAAGGTGGCTGCCGGTGGTCGCCGGCTGCCGGAGGTGGTTGCCGGCAGTCTCCGGCGGTGGCTGCCGGTGGTCGCCGACGGCCGACAGTCTCCGGCGGTGGTCGCCTGAGGTGGTTGCCGGTGGTGAGGGTGGTGGTGGTGGTGGTCTAAAAAAAAAACCAAAAGTGAAAAAAAAAAATCAGTTTTTGGAGTTTTTTTTTTACTCTTCAGTTTAAAAACTGGTTTTTTAAATTGAAAAAAAAATGGTTACCAAACGCTCCTTTTTTTTTCAATTTTTAAAACTGAAAAAAAAGAGGCAAAAAAAGAGTGTCAAACCTACCCTTAGCCTGCCTTGTGTTCTTGGCTTTAAGAGGAAACTTGCCTTCCGTCAACTTCCTTTCCTCTTTCTTTGCGATATCCCAGTTCTCATGTACATTTCCTCCCATCTTCGTTACGAAAGTCTACATCTTTAATGATGTTATTATGTACATGATATGGGAAGCAATTTTAATTTGCCCTTGCAACCGAGAAGTTATCAAATATGTTTTAGAAATACTCCTTCCGTTCCGATTTAATTGTTATATATTGACTTGGCACGATATAAGTCAGATATACTGTATGTTTTTCATTCTACTCAGAGAGGAGGGAAGGGAAGGGAAGGGGAGGGGAGGGGAGGGGGGGAATTGGGAGAGAGAAAATGGGCTCGTCGAGAGAAATATAATAAAAAAGAGTAAACATGAAAAATTACCTACAATTTTTTTTTCTAATCTAGAAATTGAGCAATTTTTTAGGAACAACTCTAAAAAAAAAACTGATCAATTAAAGTAGAAGTGAGAGAGTAGCATATGAGACTAATCGCCCGACTTGTAAACATATTAAAAAGTTACTTGATTTTAGTTCGAGAACAGCGAAAGATGCTGCACTGTTGAACATGCATATTCTGTTATAAACCATCACGTTCTTGTTTTGTTAAACTCGTTAATTTCACTCTCCTTGAGTTGGTTTAATACATTTTGAATGAGAATAGTAGAAGATGGGTTACCAACTCAGTCAAGTTTGAACTCCAATTTTTACCATTGGGCAAATTACACATATGTCCCTGAGGTTAGGGTATAATTACAGTCAAGGACATTAAGTTTTAAAATGTAAAATACCGTGACCAAATACTTTTAAAATGTATCAACCGTGTCCATCCGTCAGGTGTCCATCCAAAAAGTGTACTTTTTTTATGATGTCATCAATACATATTTTTAAAATGACAATACTACCCTTTGTACTGTATATACTGAATATTTTTAAAATTTTAAATTAAGAACTCAAGCCTTAATTAAAGATTAGGGTTTTAAAACCTAAAATTAGGGTTTTGTTGAAATCCTAATTTGCAAATTAGGGATTTGTTGAAACCTAATTTGCAAATTAGGCCCAATCCCTCACCTCGGTAGCCCCTTCCCTCCCCGCCTGCAGTCCCCTTCCCCGCCGAACAAAGCAGATCTACCACTGGCGACGTCGACGTCGCTCTTCCCCCTCCATCTCTTCTCTTCTCCCTCGCAGTAGGGGTGCGGCGGTTGGGGGCTGTCCTTGACCCCGTTCATGTAGAAGTGACAGAAATGGGGTTAGGGGAGGGGTGGGGTGGGGGGCATTAATCTTTCTTTTTCTTTTTTTTAAAGAGGAAGCAATGGCATTAAAAAAAAATAGGGTTCCAACTTAAGGGCAATAAAGTCTTTTCATTAAAACTGTTAGGATTTTTAAGATTCCGTTTGGTCAACGGACATAAGTGTAATTTATCCAAACGATTGTCCTTGACTGTAATTATACCCTAACCTCAGGGACATAGGTGTAATTTGCCCTTTAGCATTTAATAGGTATGCACTTGTTGAGCTTTAGACCCCATAAAGTGAAACGGTCAATGATAATAGACCCCATCATCTTTGATTTTGCTATTACAGAGAATAACAACTGTCGGGCTCAGGACTTCGTAAAAAACAAGGCCCGGAACAACTTAGCTCTGAAGGAAATGGTCAATGATAATATCTTATTGGAAATAAATAGGATCCACATCCCCCAATACAGTCCTGAAGAAGAAGATCAACCTACTTGGCATCCCAACCCTCATGGCAAATTCATCATAGCCAGTGCTTATAAAATGCTTACCCATGAATGAAGAAGAAAGCCATGCTGGAAATGGTGATAATTGGAACTAGCTATGGAAACTCAATCTCCCCCCTAAAATCATCATCTTTCTATGGCTTACCATATAAAACAGACTCCCCACCAATGAGTTAAGAGCCACTAGAAACATCATCAGCTCCAGCTTATGCCAAAGATGCAAAACTTATGTAGAATATGCCCTTCATGTTGTTAGAGACTATCCTAAAGCTCAAATCTTATGGAAAACCCTCTTTGGACATGATAACCATAATCAAGACAGCAACTCCTACACCCTCAACTGGTTGAAAGATAACATCAATGGAAAAAACAAATCTGTTTTTGGTGGTATTTCATGAACTCATATGTTTGTTGCCACCATTTGGCAAATATGGAAAGACAGAAACAAAGAGTGCATTAAGGGACTCACCATCCGAAATGACATCTCTTGGAAACATACGTTGGACTTTGCAAATGACTTAATGAAAGCATTTGCCAAACCAACAGTTAGGAAACAACCCAAACTCATTCACTGGCCTTCCCCTCCTGCAGGTACACTCAAGATCAATACTGATGGATGCAAGAAAGATGGTGACAAAGGAGGATTTGGTGGACTAATCCGAGATGAAAAAAGGCAACTGGATTGAAGGCTTCATGGGATATTTACCAATCGGCACCGCTCTGGAGTTTGAACTATATGGTCTACTCAAAGGGCTACAACTCATTAAAGCCAGAAACATGAAGGAGGTCATTCTTGAGACAGACTCAGATCAAGCAAAAAATCTCATCATCAATGAATGAAATGTTTGGCACCCGCTATCCAGCCTAATCCTAGATTGCCGTTTTCTCTTACATGACACCCAACCTTCCCTAATTCATGTGCAAAGAGAAGGCAACAGAAGTGCTGACTTCCTAGCAAAATGGGGAGCCATTCAATATAGATCTTATGTTTTACTAGAACAACCCCCTAAAGAAATGTATTATTTGCTACGACAGGATGCCGAAGGTTTAGGACAATGGCGCCTGTCATTTGAATAATTTTAATTTAACTCCTTTGCACCAAAAAAAAAGTAATAGAAAAGTTTTGGCCTACCAAGGTCGTTGCAGATAGTTAAAAATTTTCGCATGACGATGAAATGTCAATAATTATATTTAACGATCAGTACTTATCGCTATACGAAAATTTATTTATAGCAATACTCCTAGGATAACGACAAATTTAACCACTAGTAATTAATTACATAGTAGTTCTCCCCTGGAGGAGAAACAGACGCAAATGCAAAGACAAACTTTTTTTAACAAAACTATTACTCCCTCCATCCCTTAATAATTGATCATCTTTCTTTTTTGGGTCGTCCTATAAAAATTAATTACTTTCAAATAAAGAAAGATTCTGTAGGTATGTTTATATATTTACCCTTTTCTATTAATTCTATTTCTCTATCCACATTTAACTCTCTACCAGCTCACTTTCTCTCTCCTGTCTTACCACTTTACACTTTTTTATTCTATTTCTCTCTTTACATTTAACACTATCAACTAATTTTCTCTTTCATTGTCCTCTCTCTTATCCTCTCTCTCTAAAGGGTAAAATAGAAAAAACACACAATATATAACCAAAATTCTTAATATGCGTGTAAAATAAAAGTGATTTATATTTTAGGGACGGAAGGAGTATATGTACACTAATGATGTTTTTTAAACTTTTCACTAGCAAACAAAACAAATAAAACATTAGTATTTGGTGTTTTTCTCATTAATTAACCTTAATCTTTCTGTCACGTACTTGGCTTTCTCCTTAATCCAAAGATTAACTAGGCATACTTCTTGTTACTTTCTTAGTTTCTCTTTGAAATCAACTATGTGCTATACCATTATGCTGTCCATTATGCTGACGGCTCCTGCACTTATCCAAATCCAAACCCTAAACTACAAACCATATCGTTTTCACACACAAATCACAGTTAGTTCGCGATCCCCCAATTGCCCGCAGCAATATCATAAGCATTGTTTAACACTAATTTTTGAGCTTCTCAAGAATTTCGCCTGCAGCTGCAGGTTGTAGCCTGGCAAGTACAGCTCAGTCGATGTAGATATACTCGACATTTTTTGTTGACTTCTTGGGAAGACTTTTCATCTCAAATTATCTATTGGAAAATTAAGATTTTGGGAAATTGTGATGGAGTTTTCCTATTGGATGATGGTGATGCCAAGCTGGTCATATAACCCCGGTCCTATATAAACTCTCTCTTCACGCCCTTTTGGTTGTGCCCATCTGTAAACTGTCTTCCCTGTCTTTCTCCGATTGTTGCTCTGCTTTAGTTGACATGTAAGGCTTTCTTCTCTGTCTCTCTGCATGTATGTATAGAAATTGTTGATGGGATTCTTGTATATACGATAGAGTCTTGATGGGTTCCCTGTTCTATGCCAAATTTTTGATGGGATTTTTGTTCTATGCCGAATTATTGCTCGGGGTTTTTGTTTAATGCCAATATTTTGATGGGTTTCTTGCAAAATTGTTGAAGGTTGATGGGTTTCTTGTCTTGGGTTATGAACGTTTGATATGCCGGGTTAAAAAATTGCTGAAGTTCAATGGTTTTTACTATTTCTTGGGGAGAATTCAAATCTCTTGATGTGTGATAGGGGCTTAGGGCTATGGCGGTATAAGTTTTTGACTTGCGAAGGTAATTGGGGCTCCATATGTAACTTTCAGAAGCCATCATGTGTAGGCATAACCGTGCTTATGTAGTTTTGTTTTTGGGGATCTTGTCTCATTTGCTTATGGATCATATGTTCCCCTGTGGTTGCAGCAGTGATGTAGCGTTTTGGGCGAGTGAATGAATTCTTTGGTTTTATAGGTTCATTTTCTACAGATAATACTAAGAACAAAACATGATTTTCTTTGGACTGCATATACCATAAGTATATGTTTTTCTTCTTAATATTGAGTTTCAGAATTCATGTCTTATATACTCATCAATTTGAAGTTTCATAATTGTCATTCTGGTGGAAATGTTTACATTAGTTTTCTACCACATAGCAAAATTGAGTTATTTTTCTAAGTGTTGTAGTTTATGGTACTAAGTTTTAAGGTAGGCTAAATTGTTCATCGGTCTCACAGAGAGAACATGGGAAACATCTTATGCTGTGTACAAGTTGATCAATCCACAGTTGCCATCAAGGAGCAGTTCGGGAAATTTGATGAAGTACTTGAGCCAGGATGTCATTGCCTTCCTTGGTTCCTTGGAAAGCAGGTGGCTGGCCATCTCTCTCTTCGGTTGCAGCAGTTGGATGTGAAATGCGAGACAAAGACAAAGGTCTTTCTCTTTTCGTAACTGCGTAGCAAAATTAATTACAGTTCTTTACTTGTACAAGCTTCGAATTCGTGACTCAATAGTTTTTATTTTAACCACTAAGCAGTTAACTGCAATTTGAAGTTGTTATGCATTACTTTCTCTACTACCAAGTTTCTGTTATCTGATTCAGAATCACATAACAAAACGCGAAAAAGTTTTAGTGCAACTTAACTGACTGCCACTGGTTTCAGGACAACGTGTTTGTCAACATTGTAGCATCTATTCAGTACCGTGCCCAGGCAGATAAGGCAAGCGATGCTTTCTATAAGCTCAGTAACACGAGATCCCAAATCCAAGCCTATGTTTTTGATGGTACGCACCTGAAGAGACTCAAAGAGATGAGCAGAACTATGCTTAACAAAATCAATAATTATGACACAGTAGTTCTGACCAAATATAATAATCTGAATCTTATTTGCCTTTTCCATGTTAGTTATCAGAGCAAGTGTTCCAAAGCTCAATCTCGATGATGCATTTGAGCAGAAAAATGAGATTGCCAAGGCTGTTGAGGATGAACTTGAAAAGGTAATCTAGTTGTTTAGATATGGAATTATTGATGTTGTGAAGCCTAACTCATAACTTGGTTGTGACACTATTCGCTCATGCTTACAGGCCATGTCTGCTTATGGTTACGAGATTGTTCAAACACTGATTGTTGACATTGAGCCAGATGAGCATGTGAAGAGAGCCATGAATGAGATCAACGCTGGTAAAGAATTCTCTCTTCCTCCCTCTCTCCCTCTCCCTTATTTAGGTCAACTATTGAAACCAACTTAGGATGGGTGGACTGGATAGGGAATGGGTGGACTGCATATGGAATTATTGTTGACTTTTCCCAATTGGTGCTGATAATGAAACTTTTTCATGTGAGAGGCTATATTCAAGCCACCCGATTTTTGTTAGAAATATGCACAGAAACCAAATGAAGCTGCCTTAGTCTTACTAAATTTTGCGGCCCTAACAAAAAACCCATCTAACAGAGTATTTATTAAGAAAGCATGAAACTAAATTTAAAGGCTAAATATGCTGGCTTGAAGTTTTTTATTACAGTCAACAGTCTTTTGATGGATAACATTATTATCGTATTTCTTTGGACTGCAATGTTGTGAAGAGATTGGTTGTCATGTTTATGTCTCTGTCTTTTACTAATAAAAAAGAGGTGTAGTTTCTGCTTCACTTCATTACTCAAAAGAGAAATGAAGTCCCTGTGGAAATTAATTATAATTTCTTATTTTTCATTCTTAACAAATGGTTGTTCTCCAGCTGCAAGGATGAGGGTGGCAGCCAATGAGAAAGCAGAGGCTGAGAAGATTCTACAGATTAAGCGAGCTGAAGGTGAGGCCGAGTCTAAGTATCTCTCAGGGTTGGGTATCGCACGCCAGAGACAGGCTATTGTTGATGGCTTGAGGGACAGTGTCTTGGGATTTTCGGTTAATGTGCCTGGAACCACTGCCAAGGATGTTATGGATATGGTCCTTGTTACCCAATATTTCGATACAATGAAGGAGATAGGTGCTGCCTCTAAATCATCTGCAGTGTTTATTCCTCATGGACCTGGTGCTGTTCGTGATGTCGCTACTCAGATCCGTGATGGGCTTCTTCAGGCTTCTTCCAGTCATTGATTGTTCGCCTTTTCGTTGGTGTGTTTTTGTGGGATCAAAACTCAGCTCGTTCGCTTTCTACTTCACCGTTTTCAGTGTGCTTTTAGAAGTTTGGTTTAATTGTGGTGTGCTCTGAATATGGTTTTTCCATCGAATTACAGCTATAGTATTGTATAGACATACTTGGACGAGTACAGAAACTATCGAACTTTTGTTAGAATCATTCGTGACTCACTTTGGATGATATGTTTTCCATAATGTTGCAAAAGCTTTGTGAAGAGCGATCCGTCTCCATGTTCTTGTCGCCTTCAAACAAGTTTTTTGCTCAACTCGTTTCCAGTTTAACTATTGTTGTCATTCTCAAGGGGTGTGGAGATATGCCCTTTGCTTGGCTAACATAAGGTTTCAGAGGCGAATCATTTGTCAATTTTTATAGAATAAAGGCAGATCGTTTGAGGGCCATATGGGGCTTTAACGGAATAAAGGCTTAATGATCTCCCGTATCTGGGGAGTTGACTGTAGTGATGTGTGAACACAACGCAGCAACGCCTAGTAAAGTAGCTTCCCTTTTTGGGAGGAAGCAAGAGAAGTTTTTGTGTGTCTTGGCCGTTGGAATTTAGCAATACTTCTTCTAACAATTGAAGATCTTTTTTAATTTCCTTACCCTCCATTGGTTCTGATAGTAACTTTAATGGAGCAGCAGCTTGTTAAGATCCAAGGCCAGGTTATTATTCGTGGAATTAATTTTTTGAACCTCGGTTGGGCGGGATTTGTTTGAAAAATAAAATCACTCTCTTCTTAAGCATTAAGATGGTCGATAATCTAATTTCAGAATGGAGTTTCGTCCAAGATCAAGGCGACCTTTACATGCACGCCTTTGCTCGCAGACCTGGCTTCATTCAGTTTTTCAATGTATTGCAGCACTTGGCACACTCCTTTCACTTTTCACAGTATCAGATGTGTAGTTATAGAAACTGAACTTTTGCTTGATTTCATTGCTTAGTTTTAGACCTTCGATGCAACCATCACAAGCAGCTTGGTCAAGCTTGTTTTACGACACCATAATTATGTAGCTTTTATTAAGAAAATATGTACTCAATGACAATTTCTTTCATGGTCCATGATCATATTTGAGCGATATGAAACTAAGATGGAAGATGGCATTTTATACCAGACGCCACGCAATTACCAAAATACCGTTTTAGGATTGTAAATAACTTTCTAAAAGTTGCTGATGCATGCTCTATTGCTTTCCTAACACCATTAGTTTCCACCATATAGCATTGAAGTAGGTAGTTTCTTCTTCTTTTTCTTCATCTTCCTTCACATTTGCCTGATCTAGGGCCTAAGAGCTAAAGACATGCCCACCTTAGCACTCGTTCTTCCAGCCTTGACATCTAACTCTCCTGCCATGGTACAAAAGAATGTTTGGAACAACTCTTGCTGAAGGAGAGCACCTACGTTGCCACGTGTGTCAACTCGAGCTTTCAGCACTGTGACGGGAAATAGCGCATGCTGTGCACCAAATGCGAGGGTTGTCTCATTGCTGAAGAATTTATGTGATAATTCTGCTGCAATTGCACTTGTTGTCAGGGGGTTCACTGATCGGTAAAAGGAAGCCTTCAGATTGTCACACTTGTCATTCCTGCATTAGTAGTAGGCATCAGGAAACAGAAGAAATTCAGGCTTATAATGAACAAGCATGACCTGAAGTAACGTTGCCAGTACAGGGGATTATGTATTAAGAAAAGGAGATGTCCCAATTTAGAGTACTATACATGGCGGGACAGATTTTCAGAAGATCGTGGAAATAGCAAAATGGGCACAAAAACACACTCCCCTTTACACATGTCTAGTTCAATAACTGCCCATAGTTGAAATCTGTTACAAAGACGGGCTCAGTTTTACGTTGCCAATGAAGCCATACAAGGTCATGGAAGCATCGAGGACTGGACTGTTGAAGCTAAAACCAGCATTGCATTTGGCGAATGTCCTTGTGGCACTATCAAAGGAGAGGTCAGTGCCAATACATAGAAAGTTTCTTCCTATTACAGCGGAGAAATTTGTGATTGGTGGCACTGTCAAATTTATGCCTGCAGTAATCCCGGCAAAGTCATTCGAGTACTGCAGCTCCACCTGTTACACCCACCGAAACCTGAATCAATTACGCTCATGCCAAGTTTGATGAGTTGAAACAACCACATGAGTACATTTTCCTAATTGAACCAAGGTATCCCATAATATCACAACTTGAAGTTATGGGAAAGCAAAACAAGGAGCAAGATCTGGCAGAGAATTCTCACCTTGTTAGATCTCTGATAAGGTATGAAAAATACGAAACTTGTCCCAAGTCCAGGCACAAGCTCCTTAACTGAAATGATAGTAAACATGTAAGGACTGCATATGTGGACATGGGAACGCAGGAGTAGGATATGAAGCTATGGCTTCCTTTCCTGGGGATATTGTGTTTTACAACATAGTAGTTCTCTGGCTAATGCTTGGGTTATCGAAAGGAATTCCAAAATCTTTATGAGAACAGAGAAAACAAGACATCTAAGCGTGCTGATGAAATTTTTATCTGCATAAACTTTCAAATTTCCTTTACTATTGAAGTCAATCTTACCTGATGTCGCTAGATAGCATTTGCGCCTGTTAAAACAACACGCAGATAACTAAATGCAGCAAAAGGAACTGATTTGCCTACTACAACATTCTTCCCATTTGAAAACGAAAGCAAGGAAAGAGAGCATAAATTTTATGATCCATAGTAGGCATTACTTTGACAAGACAGAAGAAAGCTCCAATCGAAGCATCGGTAGTGATAGTGAACTGGCGGTTGTTTGGTGTAACCCTTGTAGAGAATATCTGACATATTTGTAGAACAAATATGTTAGTAAAATCAGATATAAGAAGTTGTGAAATCAATTCATAGTTCCTTTACATTTGGTGCCAAGAAGGGAAGGGAGAGCGAGAGAAATCAATGAAGCATTATTAATATGTACTAGGTTAGAATATTAACACAAAAGAAGAAACAAAGCAAGAAGTTTTGCTTTACTTCATTTGTGCGATCTCAGGATTAAGAGGAAGAATGCAAGAGGATGATACCTCTGGCTTTTTGGCCAATATCATGGTAGACACCAGGCTGCTTGCTCATTTCTGTTACAAAATTTGTAGAGGTCCGACCAACTTACGTTGCGCTACTTGGTTGTTTTGGACATCAAGAAAATTTATAGAATGGAGATCACAATAAGCAGCCAAAAAGGAAGTTTCCTACATGGTAGCAGACATAATGAAGCTTCTGATGTCATTTCTAATCTCCATTTAATGGCCCATTGAGGCTGAAATTTTGCTCTGTATCGGGGTTTTGGCTATTCAAATTAGCACTTGAATGTGGTAGTTGAAGAGAGCGGAGCAAAGAAGAAACGAAGAGATTGTTGGAATTGTCTAAAAATATAATATAAAATCAGCTTGGCTGAGGCGCCCTCTTAAGAGGGTTCGATTCGCGTCACCACCGGTGCACTGCTGAAACAACCCTAACTCTCACTGTTTCTTCACTCGACACCTTACCAAGTTGCACAGAAGACCAAGTGCTTAGAAATCAGAAGAAGAGAGCTCCCCCATTTGTCCTTCCCTCCTAGTGCATGCAAGCACATCTAACTAAAATGCCAATAGGTGTCATCTTATATAATCCTTAAAATTCTTTACAATGGTCAATGTGGGACAAGTACTTTCTAAAAGTTTAATTATGTAGAAAAATCTTCACTTACTATTTTCAAGTAATGTAGGACTAAAGCACATATGGTTTTACTCAAAACTCTAATGTTTGTTCCAAAACCATTCTTGAAAAGAAAATGGATTTTTTTGTTAAAATACTCCAGAAGAGACTAAGATATGAGCTCCCGTTATAGTGAAAAGACCTTGGCTCCTCACAACTCCATAGTGCTACCGATTAAACATGGCCTCCCAGGTAAAACCCTCTCTGGTAAGACATGAACTATTGGTAGTAATTTTATGTGACAAACTCTGGATGAGAGACTTGGCACAGAAACAATGAAGTGCCCCCGCAGCCTCCGCGCCCACATTAATCTTTTTCATTGAGTAGGAAATCTGGTGTGCAATGGATCCATCAGATTTTGCAGTTTAGCGTGCCTCCCTAGAACTAATGCACACTATCAATATGCACTGTAGATAACTGTACAATGATAGGCAGTTTTCATTAGCATTTGACAGATTACCTACAATTCCCCTGTTACTTTTCTGAATTACAAGTCTGTTTTCGCCCTGCATAACTTCCAGGTATGAACATGTACCTTCAGTATCAATGATAGATTCCAAACTACAAACCTCTCACACTGTTGGGCAACTAACATAGTTTTGCTCTTTTTCAGGTATCCAGTAAGCATCCTTGTTCCAGTATTTGATTTCTTCAGAATATTTGCATGGTATTCTGAATATTTAATAATTAGAACCTTTTGCACCCCAAATCTGGGGTGGGAAATGAACCTGCAAAATAGAACACGGAGTGACTACCGGGGATGTTCCGGTGGAGGCGGCTCCGATGCTAAAGTCAGAACGTCGCTACTAGGGTAGAGCTCTGAATAGCATAAAATGCACTGGGTGCTTGTGTGTGAACTTGTCTGTGTACCTGAGGATTTTCCCATTATATAGGCCATTTCCAGACTCCTCTCTCCTTTAGGATTCTTTTCTCGCTGATCCTTAACGTATTAGAGCCGTACTAGGACTTATCCTTTTAGCAATTGAGTCCTAAACGGGTTCTATCACCTCTCTTAGACTTTGTCCCGATACAGATTCCTTAATCCGCTCAAAGTAATCCATGCCATGTGTCATAAGTTGGTTAGGTGAATATTTTAGCTATATCATAATGCCCCCTGCCTTTGACGGTTCCCTTGAGTGAACGGTTAAAGGCATATGTGTAAAGACTGACCGAAGGCAGTTCAGCTATGTATTATCCATGTTTGTCATTCAGCGGAACTTTTTAGAATTCCACACTCAAAAGCATGTGCTAGGGAGATCTACTCGGGAGCTCTGGTCGGACATCCTGGTCGGGAGGTCTGGTCGGACGTCCTGGTCGGGAGCTCTGGTCGGACTTCCTGGTCGGGACCTCTGGCCTGTCATTCTGGTCGGGAGCTCTGGTCGGAAGTCCTGGTAGGGAGCTCTGGTCGGAAGCCCTGGTTGGGACCTCTAGCCTGTCATCCTGGTCGGGAAGTCTGGTCGGGAGCTCTGGTCGGACATCCTGGTTGGGACCTCTAGCCAGTCATCATGGTCGAGAAGTCTGGTCGGGAGCTCTGGTCGGACATACTGGTCGGGACCTCTAGCCTGTCATCCTGGTCGGGAAGTCTGGTTGGATGATCCTGCTCAGGACTTCTACTCGGGACCTCTAGCCTGTCATCCTGATCGGGAGGTCTCGTCGGACGATCCTGCTCGAGACTTCTGCTCAGACTCCCCTGCTCGGTCATGCAACGCTGGATATCTGGTCGGGAGACCTGCTCGGGCAATCTGGTCGGACGACCCTGCTCGGGATATCTGGTCGGACGATCCTGCTCGGGATGTCTAGTTGGACGACGCTGCTCAGACATCCATTCACCGGCAATCTGGCCGGGAGACCTGCTCGGGCAGTCTGGTCGGATGCCACTGCTCGGGCAGTTTAGTCGGACGACACTGCTCGGACAAGCGGGCAGTCTGCTCGGACGACGATGCTCGGGATACCCTGCTCGGGCAGTCTGTCCGGGAGACCTGCTCGGACTCCCTGGTCGGACTACTTGGTCAACTATCCTTGCTCGGATGTCTGTTCACGAGATCTGCTTTGACTCCTTGGTCGGACTACTTGGTCAAGTACCCTTGGTCAAGTATCCTTGCTCGGGCTGTCTGTTCGGGAGATCTGCTCAGACTCCCTGGTCGGACTACTTGGTCAAGTACCCTTGGTCAAGTATCCTTGCTCGGGCTGTCTGTTCGGGAGTGGATCAGTTTTTTTGTCTTGCCACGTGTCAGGGAACCATGCAGGCGTCTTGAATGTTGAGGCGGTTACATTTTGAATTTTAAAATTTAATGCTCCGAGAATCCCGGACGACACGTGTCTTGAATGTTGCCGCCTTCGTAGGGGCGGTTACTCCAACACTCTTCTATATATTTGGACTCCTCTCCTCATTTGCCCCCTGCTACTCACTCTCACTCTGTTCGGCTCATCTTTTAACAAGTAAGTTTCTCTTCTTTTCTTCTTGTTCGGCACTTATCTATTTCCTTTTCATAGCTCTCCACATCGTAGCTTCTGTTAGAATTTGTCTTCAGCCACTTCGAGTAGTTCTTCGTCGTCCTCCGGTAGTTCCACAGAAAACAATTTAGAAAGTGATTCTGAAAGTAGATCTTCACAAGTAGGTACTTCAACTTATAGGAGCCAAGTAGGAACTTTTACTCCCCAAACCAGCACTTCGTTTCCCCATAGAGATGTTCTTGGGGAAATCAAGGATGAAGCCGAGGATAAATTTGATGAAGACACTTGGTTCGCCGCAGATGAAAAGAGGAACAAGATGACAAAAGAAAGCATAGTCGAGCTTTTGAAAGAGTATCCTTTGCCTCCTCCCTTTTCTGCTCGGCTTCCTGCACTCCAAGAGCCTGCCAACTATGGTACAAACTTGGAAACGAGTGTCTACGAAGGCCAGATTAGATCTGGCTATAGAGTTCCAATGCACCCCTTTGCTGTTGCCTTTTTCAACCACTATAAAATGGCGCCAGGTCAACTTGTGCCCAACGGGTGGAGAAAACTAGTTGGCTTGATCTATCTTGTGCAGACCTCAGGGTATCCAGTGACTGTCGATGATTTCATGAGATTATACCTTGAAGTATGCTTTATAAAGAGTGTGGCCAAAGGTGATGGTTGGTATTATATTCACAACCGAATCAGAGTGATAAAGGGAGGTCCCAAATCCAACAAAGGTTGGCACTCCCGATACTTCTTCATTCAGAGGCCAAGCGGCAAATGGGAGTTCCCAAGAAAGTGGAACGGTTTCTGTAAAGATTTTGAAAAGGATGGGTTCTTATCTCCCAATGCTATGACAAAGAAACTGCTTGATCACATAAAGAGGAGTGGTGTTCTCAATATTGATGAGCCCCTTACATATCAAGAGATGCGGCATGCGAGGCTCATTCCTCCTGCCTCCGCTATGCCTGTTTCTCCAACTCCTGTTTTAGAACCTCGAATTATTTTGAAGCCTAAGGCTCAGGACCCGATGATAGATATGTCGTCTTCTAGGACTCCAAGTCTAGGTAGAGTCTAAAGCCATGTTTATGTATCTCTTTCTTATGTAATTATAAACATGTTCCCTAACCCTTTTCTTTTTACAGAAATGGCTGGCAAAGGAGAAGGTGCAAAAGGTGACTTTTTGGGTCTGCTGCAAAAGGCTTCGAAGGGAAAAATGAAAGAGAGCACAGGGGAAGGTTCTTCCCCTCTTGTAAAAAGGCTTCGCGCTCCAACTCCTCCAGTACCCCCGCTTGTGGTTGAGGATCTTCCAATCGAGAAGGATCTAATTTTTCGTCCCAGATGAACCATAAAGAGGGGCGACTCGGGAATTCCCCATTCGCATGTCTCTGCTCAACACTTAGGTCACGGGGTGTTGCCAGTGATAAACTAATCTTGGAAAACCAGCCTCATGAGGCCTTTGCTATGGCGCACGTCCAGGCTGTTTACAACGTAATTTGAATTACTTCCCTCTCTTTGGGGCTGTCAATTAAACTCTTCTCATCTTCCTACCCCATAATCGTCTTCATCTCTCTTTCCTTTTCAGGCATACTACTATAGCAGCCAGATGCAGGACAGGTTCTCGATGGCGATGGACGTGGCCCGTAATGCACAGACTGACAAGAGAGCAGCCGAAGGCAAGGCTGACAAACTTGATAAGGAGGTCAAGAACCTCAAGACGGAGAATGCTGATCTACTTACCAAGCTTGGTCGTCTGGAAAAAAGATGTGAGAAGCTGAGGCATGAAAAGTCTGAGGTCGGGAACAAGGCCATCCATGCATTCCTTGATGGTACAGCTGGTGATGAATGGCTCCGGAAGCGGACTGAAGATGGGCTTTCCATCTTTCAGGAGGGCTTCCAAAAAGACAAGGAACTAACAATGGCCAAGTATCCGAGCCTTTTCTTGGACGACGTTGTGGTGCCCAGCTGTGAGTCACCGTCTGGTGAAACGGCCGTGCCTACTGAAGCTGGAGATGCTATTTCTCCCGGGGAGAAGAGTGTCCGATCCGAGGATGCTCCTGCATCTTAGGACAACTTATCTTTATTCCCCTGTTTTGCAATTTCCATTTGATGTGCCCCCAATACTTGTGTTGCCTCAGAGGCTTGCGAATGGAAATTAATATTCTCTTTTTTTTTGTTTATCCCTTTAGGTGTTTTATGGGAGGCAATCGTGTTTTGGATATTTCACTTTTTGCATTGTTTTTACTTTGACATGAACCCTTTATCGTCAGCTAAGGGCTGGCAAAGAAGCCTCGCACTCACGCTTGGCCAGATTTCGAATTAACAAAACAGGGTGGGGCGACGATCCCCCACATGGTTTTGCCGTTTCTCGGGCTAGAACTAAAGCTAGACCGTGTTAAGCAAAACTTGTGTCTTGCCCTATCACCATGGGTGATACTTTGCTTGAGCAACATTCGTGGTTTTACTTTGACGCGAACCCTTATCGTCAGCTAAGGGTTAGCAAAGAAGCCTCGCACTCACGCTTGGCCAGATTTTGAATTAACAAAACAGGGTGGGGCGACGATCCCCCACATGATTTTGCCGTTTCTCGAGCTAGAACTAAAGCTAGACCGTGTTAAGCAAAACTTGTGTCTTCCCTATCACCATGGGTGATACTTTGCTTGAGCATTATTCGTGGTTTTACTTGATCGGGCAGTCTACTCGGGTATTGAATGTACGTAGTTCTTGGGAACATGGATATCATAATCTGAGCTAATCATTCATCGTTGTGCTAATGTAAGCGATACTTCTTTCCAATAATGGTAAAGATGTTGGTATTAAATAGATGAAACGATATACTTCAAACTGAAGAAGATGAAGAAGATTTTTATTATAATTGAAATACTTCATCTCTACTATCCTTCTGTGTTCTATCCCACTTTTCCCCCGAAAATGGGAAAACGTCTTGTAACAGATACAAGACTCTACGGGTAGTATTGCCTCAAGTTGTCAGCATTCCATGTTCGCGGGATCGCTTCTCCTGAAAGTGTTTCAAGTGAATAAGCGCCTGGTCTAAGCACCTTCGATATTTTGTAAGGTCCTTCCCAGTTTGGCGACAACTTCCCCACAGCAGCCTTCGGGTCTGAAACTTCCAATTTTCTGAGGACTAGATCCCCAACTCTAAATATCCGTATTGGAACCCTTTGATTGTAGAATCGCGCGACTCGTTGTTTCGTTGAAATCATCTGATCTAAGGCTTGGGCTCGCGCATCATCTAACAAATCCAGATTTCCTCTAAGGTTCTCCTCATTTTCTGCTTCTGAAAATTGCAGCACTCGAACTGTGGGGAGGCCCACTTCTACGGGCAGTAGCGCCTCTGTCCCGAAACACAGCAGAAATGGTGTCTCGCCTTTCACCGAATGGGGTGTTGTGCGGTATGCCCAAAGTACCTTTGGAAGCTCGTCAACCCATGACCCCTTAGCATCGTCGAGCTTTCTCTTCAACCCTTGAAGGATTGAGCGATTCATGTTCTCTGTTTGTCCATTGGATTGGGAATGAGCGACTGATGTGAAACGGAGATTGATAGAAAGGCCTTCGCAAAAGCTTTGAAAGTTAGAATTATCGAATTGCTTCCCATTATCGGTGATCAGGATCTTTGGAACCCCAAAGCGACAGACAACGTTCTTCCAGAAGAACTCTTCACATTTCGACGCTGTTATGGTAGCCAACGGTTTGGCCTCTGTCCATTTTGTGAAGTAGTCGATGGTGACTATCACAAATCGCCTTTGCCCCGTAGCCATCGGAAAGGGGCCCAAAATATCCATCCCCCACATTGCAAATGGAATTGGGGAAGTTAAGATACTAAGGGGCGCTGCCGGTGTGTGTGTAAGGGGAGCAAATTTTTGACATTGGTCACACCTTTTCGTGAACTTTATAGCGTCTCTCTGCATCCCTGGCCAGTAATAGCCTTGCCTCAAGATTTTGTGTGCTAGATTTCTTCCACCCAAGTGTTGTCCGCAAATACCTTCATGAACCTCCTGTAACGCATAATCTGCCTCTTTAGGGGTCAGACACTTTAGGTATGGCAGGCTAAAAGACTTCTTGTATAGCACACCATCTACAAGGGCAAACCGAGCAGCTTTAGCACGTAAATTACGTGCTTCGCTTCTCTCTATAGGTAACGCCCCCGAGGCGAGGTACTGAATAATTGGGTCCATCCAGCACGGTTCATACTCTATCACATCCACTTCATTTGAGAGCTGGATACTTCTTTCTTGGAGGAACTCAATGTATATTGCAATTGAGAACTCCGAAATGTCTTCGGAGGTCAGTCTTGACAGTGAGTCTGCTTGGGCATTTTGGTCTCGCGGTATGTGGCGGATGGAAAAATTCTTGAACTTAGCGGCTTCCGTCTTCACGGCCTGGAGATATTGGGCCATTCTATCATCTTTCGCTCCATACTCTCCCAATATATAATTCACAACTAACTGAGAATCGCTGTGTACGGAAAGAGAGTCGACTTTCAGAGAGTGTGCCAACCTTATTCCTGCTAATAGCGCTTCATATTCCGCTTCATTATTTGATGCCTGAAAGTTGAAGCGAAGGGCATACTCAATCTTGAACTTTTAGGGGCTGATCAGTATAAGCCCGGCTCCGCTATTTCCAACCTTGGAAGAACCGTCGACATAAAGAAGCCAAGGATCCGAAACTTCTGAAAGAATCAACTGCTGGGGGTCTTCCGGTATTGTGCACTCAACAACAAAATCTGATAAGGCTTGAGCCTTAATTGCTGTACGGGGTTGGTACTTGATATCAAATTCATCCAGTTCCACCGACCAGTTTACCAATCTCCCCGACGCATCAGGATTTTGGAGTACTTTCCCCAGTGGCTAATCAGTCAACACAACGATGGTGTGCGACTGGAAATATGTTCTCAGTTTTCTAGCCGATGTGACGAGGGCAAGGGCCACTTTGTCTATTCGAGGGTATCTGGTCTCCACGTCTTGCAGGACCTTGCTTATGTAATAAATAGGTCTTTGCTTGCCTTCTTCTTCTCTAATCAAGACCGTGCTCACCGCTACCTCACTGATCGATAGGTATAGGAACAAGTCTTCACCAGTGACTGGCTTTGTAAGAAGCGGCGGGGACGATAAGTAACGCTTCAATTCCTCGAACGACTTTTGGCATTCTTCTGTCCACTCGAAATCTTTCGCCTTCCTGATAGCCTTAAAGAAAGGAAGGCATTTTTCTACTGATTTGGACATGAACCTTCCTAAAAACAGCTACTCTTCCTGTAAGTTCCTGAACCTGCTTGATTGTCTTAGGCGACTTCATGGCATGAATGGCACCTATCTTCTCTGGATTGGCTTCAATACCTCTCTGAGATACCATGAATCCTAAGAACTTCCCCGACGCTACGCCAAACGCACACTTGAGTGGGTTTAGCTTCATGTTATAAGCTCTCAGGATTTCAAAGGTTTCTTTGAGGTCTTTCACATGAGCCTCTGCTTTTACACTCTTCACCAGCATGTCATCCACGTATACCTCTATATTTTCCCAATTGAATCGTGGAAGATCATGTTAACAAGGCGCTGATAAGTTGCCCCTGCGTTCTTTAGTCCGAAAGGCATGACTTTGTAGCAATATAATCCTCGTTCTGTAATAAAGGCGATTTTGGGAATATCGTCTACGCACATCTTGATCTGGTTGTAGCCAGAATACGCGTCCATAAAGCTCAACAGCTCATGACCCGAAGTTGCATTAATCAAGATATCAATTCGTGGTAGCGGATAACTGTCCTTTGGACAGGCCTTGTTGAGGTCAGTGAAGTCGATGCATATTCGCCAACGGTTGCTCGACTTGGGTACCATCACGACATTGGCGATCCAATCAGGGTATGATATATCCTCGATGAATCCGGCTGCCAACAACTTGTCAACTTCTTCCTCGATTTTTACCTGTCTTTCTGGAGCGAATGTTCTCTTCTTTTGCTTGACCAGCTTCTTGAGCGGGTCCACATTCAATTTATGGGTGATCACTTCCGGATCAATCCCGGGCATATTCGATGCCGTCCAAGAGAAGATATCTGAGTAGCTCCGCAATAAGTCCACAAGCTTGAGCTTGAGGTCTTCTGACAATCCTGTCCCTACCCTTACTGTTTTCTCTTGGTTGCTTGGGTATAGCTCGATATCAAATAGGTCTTCAGCGGGCTTGCCTCTTTCGACTTTGGTCTCATCCCTCAAATCTTCAATCATGAGGGTTTCATTGGCTCTGTTTCGGCATGACGCCATGTAGCACTGCCGAGCCACCACCTGGTCTCCCTTGACTTCCCCAACTCCATTCTCCGTGGGAAATTTCATTTTCATGTGGTATGTTGATACCACCGCCCTTAACCGGTTTAATGTTGTCCGGCCCAAAATTGCATTATAGGCCGAAGGAACACGTAGCACCACGAAATCTAGCATCAGCTTAACTTGGTTCAAAGGGGCACCTACAGTCACTGGTAATGCAATAATTCCTTCGCAAACGACAGGGTGGTTAGAGAAATTGTATAGAGGCGTATCTATCTTCCGTAAGCGGTCGAATGGGATGTTCATTTTTTTGAAACGCCTCATAAAAGAGTACTTCTGCTGAGCTTCCATTATCTACGAGGATTCTTTTCACGTCGAAGTTTCCCACCTGAAGTGTAACTACTAGGGGGTCGTCATGAGGTGTTCTTGTGTCTCCCACATCATCATCAGAGAAGGATATTGTTGGGGCCGGTTCTTTCTTCTGCTTTTTAGTCAACGGTCCCACAGTTGTGAGGACTTCCCTTACGTAAGCTTTTCGTCCTTGTCCGGAAGAGCCTCCTGCGGCGATTCCTCCTGAGATAGTATTGATGATGCCCGCATTTTCTCGCACTTCCTCTCTTCCTGCTAAGGGGGTGGCTTCCCTCTTTTCATTTCTTCGATTGACATACCCTCGCAGATGTCCCCATTTGATAAGAGCCTCTATTGCGCGCTTGAGCGATTCACACTTGTCGGTAGTATGACCATGGTCATTGTGGTAATGGCACCACAAGTTCCTATCTCTCTGACTGGGCGCCGACCTCATCTTCTCTGGTCTTTCCAGTATCTCTTTATCCTTTATCTCATGGAGAATCTGTGATGGTCTAGCATTCAATGGTGTCAGATTCTTCATGTCGAACATTTCTTTTGGGCGCCTTTCGTCCCTCCTTGAACGCTTAGAACTCCGTCCACTTCTTGGACTATCTTCCCGGGCTCTCTTTTCTTGCCCTTACCCATTGTCTCCTCTGTGTTCTTTGTGGGTTTCCAAGTATTCTTCGGCCTGGATGTACTTGTTGGCTTTATCCAACAAGCCGCTCATGTTTCCAGGGGGGCTCTTATTTACCGCAAATGCAAACTTGGTTGTAGGACGAAGCCCGCGCATAAAAGCTGTGTACTTTACTGACTCATCCAGGTTATCTATTTCTAATGTCGCCGCGTTGAAGCGTCCCAAATACCGCGATAGGGATTCGTTCCTTTCTTGGACTACATTGAGGAGACTAGTCGAATTCTTCCTCCGATTTCGGCTGCTCAGAAAATGTTTCTGAAACAAGTCAGATAGCTGGGCGAAGGAATGGATGGACCTAGGTCGTAGAGACTTAAACCACGCATGCGCCGCCTTCCTCAAAGTGGTTGGGAATGCCCGGCACATGACGACATCTGAGACCTGGAGGAGCAGCATATTTTTTTGGAACTGGTAGACGTGCTCTCCGGGGTCTCCGCTCCCATCATATAAATCGCACTGCGGCATCCGAAAATTAGGAGGGAGTTTCGCCTTCTCAATTCCTTTGGACAGGGGGTATCCAGAATCATCCCTGGGAGGAGTGAATTCCTCCTGGCATGGCCCGGAGGTGGGTTTGCGAGAAGTTCGCCCTTGGGGACGGACTTTTCATCTGGAGCCATGAACTCGTCCTTGGGGACAATGCTTTTGGTCCGCGCAGCGTCGTCCTCGAATTCTGCCGCTTACCACGGGAGGCGAATTCGTGCTGTCCTCTATTGACTTCTCTCGTCGGAGATATGATTCGCTTTTGGAGACATGATTCGCTTTTGGAGACATGTTCTGGCTGATAGCTGGGATCAGTCTCTGATTTATGACTTCGACCATAGCTGGACCTTGAGGTCAGTCTAAGGCGAAGGTCGCTGGGATCCAGATGTGTCTGGTTAGTAGAAATCGTCGGGGCCACCGCTTCGAGCTTCTTCTGTAAGGTGGTTACCACGCCCTTAAGTTCGTAGACTTCTCTGGTCAGGTCTGCGTTCGGAGTATCAAATAGCTTTCGGGTCAGGCGATGACGCAAATCTTCCCTCTTTAGAAGAGGGGTCGGGGAACGAGTTCCCTGGGAACTGTCAGTCGTCTTCAGGGTGACTGAAGTCACATTGATCCAGTCGTTACTAGAATGCTGTTGTCTTCGACGGGAGCCTCTCGATCTCGCTCGCTGATTTTGGACGGAGTGATTGGTTTGGGGAGTGCCTGAAGGTGATTTCCTCGCCATGTTCCCTGTCGGTCCCACGGATGGCGCCAAAATGTTGCTGCTAGAATATTGATCGGGAACCACGGCTGGGAAATGGACCTGAAAAATAGAACACGGAGTGACCACCGGGGATGTTCCGGTGGAGGCGGCTCCGATGCTAAAGTCAGAACGTCACTACTAGGGTAGAGCTCTGAATAGCATAAAATGCACTGGGTGCTTGTGTGTGAACTTGTCTGTGTACCTGAGGATTTTCCCATTATATAGGCCATTTCCAGACTCCTCTCTCCTTTAGGATTCTTTTCTCACTGATCCTTAACGTATTAGAGCCCTACTAGGACTTATCCTTTTAGCAGTTGAGTCCTAAACAGGCTCTATCACCTCTTTCAGACTCTGTCCCGATACAGATTCCTTAATCCGCTCAAAGTAATCCATGCCACGTGTCATAAGTTGGTTAGGTGGATATTTTAGCTATATCAATGTACCTTCAGTATCAATGATAGATTCCAAACTACAAACCTCTCACACTGTTGGGCAACAGTTTTGCTCTTTTTCAGGTATCCAGTAAGCATCCTTGTTCCAGTATTTGATTTCTTCAGGATATTTGCATGGTATTCTGAATATTTAATAATTAGAACTTTTTGCACCCCAAATCTGGGGTTGTACTGAAGATACAGTGTGATGTGAGCTAAGTGGAGGAAGTTTTGTAGTCGAGTTCATGTAAGCATTTAGAACTTGGAAATTATAGAACACTAGAGTTCTATGGTATCACTAGATCAGGTATTTATGCCAGGATCACACATATCCCCCGTTTTGATCACATGATGGTCTTTCTGGAATTCAACGTGCAATTCGGTGTAATGCATATTCTTTTGCTACATACTAAATAAGATAGGTTGTACACTTTACAGTCTAACAATTATGCAAAACTCAAGTTGGGCAAAACAAGACTTCTAGCTTTTTTAAGCCATCTATTTGGGCATCCACGTGAAATGTCCTAAAAAGAAGAACTTAGTCAGGACTCCCTGCACATATTCTCAAGCCAGAAGTCAATCCATTTCGGAATTTTCACTGGAAGTACCTATATAGTCTTAGATTTATTACCTTAAAACACTTAGATTCCAGTCCTACACTGAGAGACTGATAGTGCAGAACTTTTGGTTCTAGCACGGCTAAGTATACTGTCATACTCTATAATTGGTCCTATACAGGAGGTTAATTAACATGAATTCATGCCTTTTTGCAAGAATCGCAAGCAGTGGCAGGCGGGCAGGCTTCTGAATTTGAAGCGGCGGCAGTTTTTCCAGCTTCATTGAGCAGTTTCAGAATTTCATCTCTCTTTGTTGCTAGTTCTTGCATCTTGGTGTCGAGCTTCTCCAGCTTAGCTTTTAGTTTCACTGGATCCTTCTTATCTTCAGGACTCTTTTTCTTCTTCTCTTCTCCACCATCCTCCTTGTCTTTAGCCGCCTTGTCTTTTTTCTTCTTATCCTTTGCCTTCTCCTCACTTTTCTCTCCTTTTGCATCCTCATCCGCGTGCTTCTCTTTCTTTTCTTGCTTGTCCTTCTTTTCAACTTTGGTTGTATTGTCATTTTTCTCTGATTCTGCTGTCTCTCCCATTCCTGAACTTAATGCAATGGCTTTTAATCCTCTGGACTGTCTTCTGAAAGGGAAAGAACTAGTTAGAGAGGACAGTTCAATCCTACCACAATGGAAATGAGTAGGCACGTTGAATAAATCATGGATGTCGCATAATAACTCGATCATTATAAATTTTTTCGAATACACGTAGTGACGATAAGCTGTAGTATGACTTGTGAAAGACAGCCAGAGTGTACCAATAGTCAAAACAGAGAGAAAGGACGTAGCATTTCAATTTGAAAATGCCTCTGAGGATGCAAATTGATTAGATTACTGCAGTTTCGACTCAGTCTCTTACAAAAACAAAGTTAGTTATCTATGTACACATTAGTTGCATGCATCTTATTACCATCTTGCTGATGTAATTTTGGCATTTACGTGGTCAGGTAAATCCAGAACTCGGCCATGTCAAGTTTCAAGGATTCAGACAAGAAAATATTACAACGAGTAAATCATGTCATGAGATACGTATGGAGGCACTTGATAATGCAGATTGCTTGATGCCACTGCATTAGTTGAAAATGCAGACCAAAAAAATCAGGCAAGTCTTGTAATTTGCCTCTCACGAATCTTGAAAGGAGTCGAGGTCTTGGTGAGAACTGAGAATTCATGCCACTCTGCAGAAAGGACTTGCACCCCCACTCCAATATTATGTATATATACTCACTTAACCACACTGAAGAGAGAAAAAGGAGAACACAACTTTGAACAATGTCCGAGACAGTGTTCAGAAAACAAGCAGTATAACTAGAAACGAGACGAAGACATGCTTTTTTGCCCCTTTCTTTCCTAAAATTCTGACGACTAAATTAATTTGTCCTAAGGGAGAGGCAACATTCAACACCCTCGCAGGCGTACTAGCACCTTAATTGTTGCTGCAAATCAGCATGTCCCTTCAACACTAAGAACTGCTTCTTTTTTTATACAAGGCATTTTGAGTTAGATAAGAAATTGTTACAAGGAAACAACACATTGCGACTATGGCTGTTGTAAAAACTATAAGTAAGGCCAGGCTAATAAAATCAGCAAGGACAAGAAATGAAACGACAGACCTTGACTCAAATTTTGCGTCCGAATTGGTGCTCTCAGAGTAAGAAATGCTGAACAAAGGTAGTGGATAAAGCCTTTATATTCACAACTCCTTGGCCAGAGAACTAATGGCCAAGGCTACTGTTGGTTTTTCGAGAAACGCGAATGCCCACAAATGATGTTTGTATCAAACCAATGACTTGGTCTGTGATGGTTATCTTACTAACCTTAAATTTTGGCATCAGCAACCACCTTCACTCTGAGCCACATATTACAGCTCCTTTCAATCCCAACCACAGCCAAATCTTGCCCAACAATCAAAATTATCAAGTCATCCTATCAGCTTCTACGTTCATCTTATCTGTGGTTAATCTACTGTTTAACATAGGATGGGGCTCTATCAGTTGGGAATATAATGATCCAATTAACGCTAGCAAAATTCAGTGGCAACCGTAGGCCACACCACCTGCTGCCATTTGGCTCTCAGGATTATTGCATATCATCGGAAGTCCACAGAATTCGCCTTATGACAGTCAGCAGTTGAAGAGCGCATCCCAAGCTCAAAGATTGAGATCAATTAGCTTGAAATGCCATTGCACCAGATCCCTGTTTTACGTCAACTACACACGTACACAACACTCTCTCCAAAAGCTAAATAAAAGTCCGCTGAATTCGCATTACGTAAGCACATCCAAACTGAAATACTCCTTACATATCGATGTCAACTTTAGGTTGAAAATGCCGCGATAGAAATTCCTGATGTTACACACACACACACACTTACACAAGAAAATATCAGAAGCTAACCAAAAGTTCACAGCCTTAAGAATAGGAATCTCAGTAAACAAGTCATGATTGAGGGTGTATTTATGTCAGAATGCAAATCAATGTCAGTGCTTTTCTCGACACAATTACAACAAAGACTCCAGCATTTCAACTCTCCTTTTAACCCCTCATTCATCTTTCTACCTCCCGCTATCTAGCTAGTACCTCTGCCTTTCTCTTATTTCAAAAGTTAGCCAATCAATTCAAATACAAAAAGGATGAATCCCCACCTTTCCCACTTGCCTCTTTAACCCCAACCTTTTTCACTTCTTACGATGTTATCACCAATTAAGCCACACTTTTCTCCATCACAAACAGTGGAAAGACAATGGTTGCAATTTCACTCCCTTCCCCACCACTCCCACAATTTCTGGGTGCCTAAAAAGTCTTTTTATGCAAAATCTAACCTTTCTACACTACATTAACCTATCAGACAAGCTTGGAAGTCTTCTAAAAAAGTTCAAGCTAGCCGGTGGCTTGGGGTCCCTGAACATTGGGTGGCGCAGGAAGTAGAATCCGAGGGCCACGGCCACCATTTTTGGTGGCACCGCATAGAGTACCACAGTGATCATAAGGCACACCCCTATGAACAACTTTGTAGCCCTGGGGTCCCTCCAGCTGACCAGGGCTTGGACCCTCTCACCCTGGGTTGCAAAATCACCCAGAACCGTCTGGACCCGGGCGGCCAATGTTCTCAACCGGTCATACCGGATCCTAATGATTTCGGGTGGTCTTGAACTTGGGATCGTATCGAATTCCTCGTCCAATTCATCCGGGTCAACTGTTTCGGCCTGGGAGAGTCGGATATCCATACCAGCCGGTATCTTTGGCCTGAACCGATAATACCATACGCCGATCAAGAACACGTACAGGAACCCTGTTGGGACTATCAAGTCCGGAAACCACACCAGGACCAAGTACAGTATATGGACCAACACTGTCGTTACCGGATTCTTCCACCGTCTAATTTTATCCAACCACTTAGCCAACCCGACCGCCCAAGCCAGCATGGCTACAATCCGGAACCAGTTTGCCTTGCTCTTTCTCATGCTCCATGTATGCGAGTCCGCATCCAACATGTATTGAACCACCTCCGACCCCAACGGTGGCTCGGCCCGTGCAAGCCACAAAGCTACCATTTTGGTGGCAGCCCCTCGTAACGCCTCTTGCTGAGCCACCCCGAGCGGGCGAAGATAGTGCATTTTCGGAAGTAGCGGTTGCCCGTAAATTATACACGTATCCGGCAACAATGACGGACAGACAAATCGAATTGCTAGCTCAATTTCACCCATTTTCTTCAGCCCGGTTCGTAACAATACTAACAGAGGATATGAACTGGTATAGACCTTGTTACTCTCCAATGTAGATATACGTATCCGTATTTTTCCTATACGGCAGTCGGGCTTGCCCTCTGGCACATCAGCAAACATATGCCAGTTGTCAAACACGCCGATGGTCAAGACCGTAGATGGGTCGTAGACTTGCCACGTGTACTGCTCGTTCCAGCGCGGGTCAAATGTGTCGGTGACCGTCCGGGTTCGGACCCACTTCTTCCCGTACTTGGCGACACAGTAAGCATCCGTGGACCCCTTTCCTTGGCCCTTGGATTTCATCGGCAGCAACCCGCGGGCCCCAAGGATGCCCAGCTCCAGGATTCCGACCGCCGGCTTCCACAGTTGCTTCGCCGTCGGCCGGAAATCGCTGCAGACGTGAGCGGCCTCGTCGAGCACGTGATATCCGCCCTCCAGGCACATCCTCAGGTGCATTCGGCCGCTGTAGGATCCGCCGGTTCCGCCCTCCAACCCGACCCATTTAGCTGCAACGTGGCGCTCGTCCACCCGCTGCTCAATCGAGGCCAGTGGCATCACCACGTGCCCTAGAAGCACCGGCTCCTTCACCGTCCGATCCTCGACCAACAGAATCAGACTATCTTCCAGCGGCTCGCCGGCGACGAATACAAGATCCTCGTGCCAGTAGAACGTCGAACTGTGATGGTTCATGGACCCTCGCCTCGTCCGTGCGGACTGGAATCCCAACTGCACTTTCACCCGAACCTCCGGCGCCGTCAGCGGTGGTAAGTTCGGAGCAATGTGAAGATCCTGAGCCTCGATCACGGTGACTCTGAGATACCAAAGCTTCGGCGATTGATACACCTTCGAGCGCGTGTGAGCCACGTACGGTGCATCCGAGCTCCACGACTCGGGGAATGCATCATCTGCTTGTGTTCCAATCCAGACAGCCAGCTGTATGTCACCGGATACCCCGCCCGGATTCTGATCGTCCCCGCCTTCGAGGCGGTACCATTGCGGAGCTAGCGGACTGTCCGGCGGATCGCGAACCGGAGCGTCGGACAGGTCGAAGCACACGCCCCCGATGAACCGTTCCGACGATCCGTCCCAGACCGCGATCTCCAGTATAGAGCTCGCGAATTCCGGTTTGTTGTGTGGAAGAGCGAACACCTGGTTCCACTCGGGATTGGTGGCTGGCTCCCCGGGCCTGTAGCTTGCCGGTTTTGACCGTTCGAAGTGGCACGATGCGCGGATTTTGACGTATGGACTCTCGGTCTGTGGCAATCCGCGCGCTTTGACAATTCGGATGAAGAGGTACTGCATCGGCTCAACTAGATCGTGCGCTACCGGGAATTTCTCCGATTCACTACCAAACCGTCCGGTGATGATCTTCGGCGAGTAGTCTCCGTTAGGCTTTCGCAAAACCCTGACGCGATCGTTACATTCGAATCTCCCGGTCTGCATCTTCCTCACCTCCGGCGGATAGTGGTGCATCTCCGGCGGAATCTGCGGCGGCGGCACTTCCGGATGATGATGTTGATGAATATGTTCCATGTGCACCGTAGCCGCCGGCGGGGACTCCTCGATAGTCACCACCGGCGGGAACTGCTCCCCCTGCATGGCCACCTCAGTCGGTACCGGAACTTCCATAACCCTCCCTTCCTCCACCACAACCACTGCTGACTTCTTCGCCTCCGCCACCGCCTCCGGCTGCGGTGCACCTTCATTCCTACTCTCCTGTTCATCTACAAGCTCGTCATAGTAGAAAATCCTCAGTCCTATTTCGCCTCTGATCCAGCTAAACACGCTTTTTTTCTCCAGCGGAAAGTAAATCAGCCCTTCGTCTCCTCGCTTCGCGAACTGGCTGCCGTAGAATTTCACGCGGCCGAGGAAGTGATTCTTTCTTGCGTTCCCGTGGCTCATTTTCTTGTCGTTGAAGACCTCGATTTCGAGCTCCTCGTACTCCATCGTCTGGGGATCGGAAACTATAAACTCCAGGCTCTCGTTCCATATCGGATTCAGGTTTCTTGGCACTGTTGAAGTTCGCTTCTTCTGGCCGTCAAAGTCTACCACGACGTATGGACTTGAACTGCCTAAGCCGTCTTTGGGTAGCAAGTCTTTTGCATCGACCACTTCAACGATCAGTTTTCGTATCGTCTTCGGCTGGTTCGGTTGGTTCTCAGGCTGCATCGTCATGGTGACATGTTTGTATTGCCGGAGTCAGAAAATGGAGTGTGAGGTGAGGGTAATTTTTTTGCTTGTATGTTGTTCTTTACTTTTCTGGGTGTTGCCTTTTGAATTCGTTTAGTGCTTTCTTTAATGGTTTTTTTTTTAACTATTATTGCTTTTTTTTGTTTTTTGAGATTTAGGGAATGTGTTTTTGGAGGGAATGTTCGATGAGGTGGTTGATGATGCTTTGTTGATGTGGAGTGAGGGAGGATTAGATTAGATTGAGATTGAGATTAGATTCCATTCCCCCTCGTGAAGGTTTCTTTTCACTTTTCGGTTTGCTTCCCTCAAGTTCTGGTTAAAAATATACATCCTCCCTAAAACTTCAAATTTACTCTTACCATGTTATGCTATAATGGTACGACTGATGAACAACTTAGGCTGCTAAGGTATCAAGTTGGAGAGGACAAACGTAGACTTTCTATGAAGTCATGCATAATCTGCCTTTATAATTAAGTACAAGTTCTTTTTATGTTTCTTTAACTGTTCACGTTTGATCTATTCTGCTAAAGTTTAGGCTTTGCTAGTAATGTTGACGAATGCTAAGGGAGTGCTTTATTTTTTTCATTACTCTAAATAGGCTGCACACTTTTTGCGTATGGAATTTTCTGTAGAGTTGTCTACAAGACAATAGCAGGTTGATTCCACATCATTTTGTTCCGTACTGATTTCGCTCGAGTGACCTTGGCTTGAGCTGCAACGCTTCTCCTAAGGTTTTTTGTTTATATTGAGACTGATCTCTAGTTTAGATGGAGTGACAGCATTGTGAATCTAAGATGATGCTCGAGGGGTTGGACCATAAAGTTCGATAACCTGTAGGGTCCTGAAGTTGTGCTACACTCATTCGTAAGATACTGTAAAGTTGAGGCTTCAGTATGAATTTAGGCCAGAGCAAATGCTGGAGGGTTTTGAAAGTTTCAAAACATAAGCTACGTTCGATATCGAGTGCTCCCCTACTTGATTAAGCTCTATCTAGCTTACGATTGATTGGTTTAGCCCCTCAAACTTACTGATTCTGAATGGATTTCAATCAACTAATCAGTTCTCAGGTTGAATCCAAGTGTAATATTGATTACATGCAAATAGATCACTTTGTTTCTTCAGTATTCCAATCAGACCACACCGTGTTTCCCATAGGAGACTGATTCTCGACGAAATCGCGTAGTTCCTAATCTGTTCTCTCATTCAAAATGCAGTATGCGGAAAGCTTGACCAGATTGCCCCGCTCATAGTAACATAGCACGGCCTAGATGCCTCTGAAAGGCACATGATTCCACCTTCTAACTATTGCCCCTCCTTTTTGTCTAAAGAACCCAACATCATGTTGAATAAAGTCTTTTTTTAAGGACAAAGCATCTCCTTTTTCTTCAGCACCCTAATTTGTCAAAGTTCATTGTCAAATCCTATAGCTGTCAGATGAAGTTGTCTGGCCTAGCAAGTTCAAAAGTAAGTCTTGCATTGCTCAACTTCAATAGTAAGCCCTAGACCAGCTTCAATTTTTCAAAGCTAACATGTTAATTGATTTTAGTAACAAAAATGAATAGCAACAATAGATAATCCAAGTCAATGCTCAATTTACACTTCCTTATTATGGTGAAAACTCTGCATCAACTATGGATTTAGTTGTTTCCTTGACAATCTAGGGCTAGTTTTCAAATATGGGCTTTCGTTATAGGAGTAAACGAGGCGCTAAAGCCTTAACCCTTATTAATGGAAGCAATACGATAACCAATGAGCTTCGCAATTATCTTTTAACCTATAGCTAGAGAACAGGGGAATTATCGCATGAGTTGTTCCTGGGCTTTAATGAGAAGCTCTATAATGTCTAGGGAACCTTATACCAGCACTTTTGGCACACATGCCAAAGAAGCTTCTTCCTCCAGGATCATGTGTACGTGGTCAGGTAGGTTATCTACATGGTGATTCACCTTTTGCAAATTGGTGGACTGGCTTTCTGGAATCTGATCCTTTTTGAAAAGTTAATTCCAAACTGATGCTTTTGTTTATGGCATATTTCTTTCACTCAGGATGATCAGATGCAGTAGCTCGCCACAGCTTTCCCTGCATTGCAAACGATTTACTGGCGCTAATAATTTTTTGCTGGCTTTTTAATCCCAGAGACTTTGGGTCCCCATGTTCATATGAGTTCTGCAAGGATCTTATTCATTAAGGTTTGATTAGGGGTGCTGCACGGTTTTAGTTGTTATTCTAAAGATTGTTGGATATGCATCAATTCCAGTAAACCTCATTGCATACTTAAATTTAGAATAGTTAAGTCCTGTAAATTCACTCCTGGCACTGGCACACTTGAAGATAAACAAGTATGAGCTAAGTTTCAATTCTTGAAACTTCTACTTTTACGGAGATTCCTGTGAAACTTCTGCTTTCTCAACAATAAAATTTTTTGACGTCAAAATAGCCGACACATGATTGCATAATAATTCATCTTTGCCTCTGCTTTTTAGCTGGCCAGTTCAATGCTAACATGAAAAAACATAGAATAGCTTATGTAGGCACGCATAAATTGGGATCGTTATACGTTCTGTTATCTTATCTACATAGACAAGTCTCCATTTGACAATTAAGGCTATCCACATAAAGTACAATCCTAGAAATTTGGAGAGCTTTTATGGTTGTTAGGAAGGTCCATCACATTCCACCTGAGTGATACTTGGAAGACACTAAAAGGCCAAATGAAAATGCTAACACAGCTGTTATGACTATCCCTTTGTTCCTACTTAGATTTTCCATTAAGCTTTTCCACAAATTAGCAGTCTCTTGCTTCTGACCCTCTTTGCTTGCTTCGAGAAAATCCTCTTTATGGTTCAACCTCTCGACCTGATCATGATGGTAGCCATTGCCATTGCCTTCCTTGTCATGATCTTTATCTAAATTCTCGTCTCCTGTTCGTTCCTCATGTGCACTCTCTTCTTCAGCACCGACTGCACCTCTATATTCGTGCTCTTCATTCTCTTCTATTGCTTTCTTCGGGATGGTTACAGAGAGAATACCACCCTCAAATTGTCCACTAATATTTTGAATATCTGAATTTTCTGGCAGGTAAAAGGTCTGATGAAAGCGCATATTCTTTTCATTTACCTGCCTCTCTCCGCTGACCATTATTTGCCGAATTTGATCATTAGCCTCAAGTTTCACCTCTTCCCTCCTGAAACCTTATTATACAAGTGAGAAGGATAAAGGTCAGGGTTGTGACCTATATATATTTATAAAGCCCCTTTCCTTGAAGGCAAACATGCTTAAAGATTGTTTTCCACTTCTAGATATGCAAGGCGTGTCTAATACTTGCAGCAGGTGTTTGAAGATTAATGTGCTTTCTATAACCGGTCCTTGCATAACGATACACAACTTGGGTGTAGTTAGGAGCTTTAATGCCATTATTATTGAATAGATATCCTAAATTCCTAAACAGGGTCCATTTATCATCGTGTAAGCACAAATAAATGGAGCTTTAACAGCGTATCAACATATTTTTGCCTTTCAGGTATAATGTTTCATATAAGCATCCATGAAAAAGATGATTTTACCATTTTTTTTCCCAATATTTATTGATTTACTAATCTCTTTCGTGCTCTGGAGTCAAAACAAATAATGGCAATTAGATAGATGTGTTCAATACCTGGAAGATCAACAAGCAGATAGTGGCAAGTCGAGTCCTCTGTCCAACCGAAAGGAGGTACCAAGTCATCGACCGCAACCCCCGTTGTAGCCCTGGTATTTGCCATTGATGGCTACGAACAATTTCTAAAAAAAACTTCGATGGATAGCTGGTGCTGGCAAACTTTTGGAATTTGAAAACTTCAGTGCAGTCTGAGAAAATAAATTAGCTGATCCTGTTCTGTGACCTAAGATGTTCGGATTCAAATAGCTTTTCTTGCAAGATCTTGCAGTCTGAGTCCAAACTTATCATCTTGGACTCTTCAGATGGCAGATCTTCAGTAGTCTGTTAGAGGAAGAAAAGGTTTATTCTTTGCTTTCCTTGGGTCTGATGGCTCCTTTTTGTAAGGGTACATTCACATGTATACATTGTTGCTATACTTGCTACAAAGCAGTAATGAACAGTGAGCTGAGATGGTGTATTAGACCAAATCTTATACACTTAACATAGTTTACAAAACCACAGTACTTTTGTCAAAGGCCCACTGTTTTGTGGTGCTAATTAAGCTCTGGTCGTTCCTATATCTTCCATCGTAGTTCTTACAATGACTACGAGTCTGTGACTTGTTTACAAGTTTACTTGTGATCATTATGATGATCCTTTGATTCAAGAGTTCATTAGAGCCACTCAATTACAGTCTACTTGTGATCAGCTTCTCCCATATATCCAACCAATTTAGACACAGCTTCTCCCATATATCCAACCAATTTAGACCCAAACTTGGCATGGCTACATGTCGAACGAGACCTGGTCACAAACCAATATAAATGCACAAGCCATATACGAGACCGTGCGTCGTCCCTAGAGGGTCAAGGGCGTCTCACATCGTGTCTGAAAGAATGTTCATTGGGATTTTGGTACTATGTTGGATCTGTTAAGTTTGAGAGTCCTTTATGCAGGACGGAAGCCACGACTGAGCAAAGATAGTATAAGGCTAGGAGGAGAATCGTTGTTCGAATGTTGCCGGATTCAAAATTGAAGC
Organism: Escallonia herrerae; assembly: GCA_033070095.1. Classification (NCBI taxonomy): domain Eukaryota; kingdom Viridiplantae; phylum Streptophyta; class Magnoliopsida; order Escalloniales; family Escalloniaceae; genus Escallonia; species Escallonia herrerae. The sequence continues at coordinate 343,552 of JAVXUP010000168.1, read as the reverse complement.
GTCTAGACTCGATTAAGCGCGAGGCCCTTGATGAAAGCACACTTGTTAACAATGTGACGATGTACACCAGCTTTATGGGATTGATCTTGACTGGCATCGAAATGGAAAGCCCGGTATAAAGTTATTTTACCCACGATTTAATTGGCTGCAATTGAATCAAGGATGTTGGCAGTCATTTTTATGAGGTGAAGCCATCACACTGTGTTCTTGTTTCTCCTTTTTTCTTCTGATTGAGGCTTTGGTGATGGCGGTGGATCTTTATTTTATTTTATTTTATTTTTTTGCCTGCGCACGCTCTTTTTAAATGGAAGTTAATTTTTGAACAATTTAGCAATGAAAAATTAATTTACAGGTTTTATGTGTCTAAGTTTGTATTGTTGGAATTTATGTGCAACGTGCAGTGTGCAGTATGAGGGATGGTTTTGGCAGCAGGACTGATGTGATAAGTGGACCCATTTTTAACGTTGCATCAAAACTTGAATTTCAGCCTCTAAATGTTGTTAGCGGTATTATTCATTAAACGTGCAACACCCGAAAGGCATAGTCGCCAACATTCACCACCTCCGCCGATCGGAGGTCACTCCGGTGAACACCGTCTACATCCTCCGGTGAACACCAACGACGACCATCACTTCTATCCACTGTCAACAGTCGCCACCATCTTTGTCCAAAGCCACTGACGACCACTATTATTGTTCACCGTCGGCCACCACCTCCAGAAACCAGAATAAAGCAAAATAAATTTTTTTTCAAAATGTGACTGATTAAAAACAGAATCAGAAATTAAACAGTTTCGTCCATATTGAATCGGGTCAAGTGAGGTGGCTTAAAATCTAAATGGAATTAGGTGGTGCGTTGCACATTAAATCAAAGATTAAGAAATACGTGGATGGCGCAATATGCAGATAGAGTGAATAAGGATGGGGCGGGGTGAAAATAATTTTTGCCATCCCCTTGTTTCCATTAGAAGAAGCCCTAACCATATTAAGGAATTTTTTTTTTTTTTTGTTTGGGGTCATTGCACACTCGGCTTCGGCTATACCATTAAGATGCCTCGTGCACTTCATCGTAAGAACCACATACTTCAACAGAGCCGAGTGTAATGAATCCTACACAAATTATTTGAAGTGATAATTAAGGGAGGTATTGAGAAGAATAGAGTGCTAAACTCTGTTTCTGCTTAAGGAAAATCGTTCATTCTAGATTCAAGAAAGCCATCATAGTAGGATCTTTTAAAACAATGGTTAGGCTGTGTATATATTACCTTAATTTGTCACGTCCTCTCTACTTTGGCAGTAATTTGGGAGATCCATAAAATTATTAATTAACTGTAAAAATGGTTATAGCTAGATAAAGAGAAATCGTCCCATTAATATCAAATGCTATGATGGATAAAGAGAAATCGTCCCTTGGTGAGACTATAGATTTGACACATATATTCGTACTTGACGATTGGCTCCGGTACTTATGGTATTGTAAAAACACTAATGTACCTGGCCCTATTTACATTAATGATATTCTCTTATTATTAAAAATAAAATCAGATAAAAATTAGTGGGCACAGTTGTGCCTCAGAAGTTATAGCAAGAAGAAATCAAAGGAAACATAAAGTAATGACACGGTTCTCACCGCGTCACTAACAGGTTATCACCATAATCATTCCCCATATTGAGACTCAAATTCTCTGCTCCTGAAATAAAAGAAACGTCGCTAAATATTTTAGCGATAAATATTGTCACTATAAAGTTTAGTAATAGCGACAAAATAATTTTAATGATAATTTTTTGTCATTAAAATTTTTTATTTTTATTTTGTTTAAACAGGAGAATTTTCATAAAAGAAGCAGGATAATTTTCTTGGTTACAGGAGTAGTTAGACTACTATCCAAGGAAAAAAAGAGTAACGTGAAAATATTTACAAACTAAGAAGCAACTACGAAGTTGTTTCGAAGACACATAATATTTACATATACTTGGGAGCATACTCCAGGAATAAAGAAAGAGGAGCAAGATACAAAAACAAAAGGTACTCCTCTGTAGACGATTTATCCTGGCATATGGGAGTGACTGATCCGTAGATGGTGGAAATCTTTGATAGCAAAACAGATATCCGCCATTAGACTAGCATTTGAAGATTAACCTTCACCTTGATAATCACCACGTTGCTGACCACCATTATCCACACCAAAGACTAACCACCGTCACTATCGACTTAGTCACAACGACCACCCACAGCACTGACCACCGCCATCTCCACCGAGCTAGCCAAAGTCAGATCTACACACCACAATTGTCCACGTCATCAATCTTTAAACCACCAAAGCAAATCACCTCGGCGGCAAGTTTGATTCAATATCAATGTTTCTTACAGGTCAATCACCACTGTTTCTAACAGCAATGGCAATTACGTGGTAGAATTGGTACGCCGCACGTGGACGGGGGTGGGGGGTTTGGAGTGTCAGAAGACGAATGAGTTAAGTGGTGATGTTGCCACATAGATGTCAAATGTTTGGGTGATATTAGATTACCCAAACGCCATATATTTACTTCGTCCCATATAATTTGATCAACTTTTTTTGTATGCGAATTAAGAATATAAGTGATATATTGTGTGTTTCTCATTCTACCATTTAGAGAGATCATGGGAAAAAAAGTGGGTCACGACGGAAAATAAGTGGGTTAGTGAAGTGTTAATTATGGAGAGAGAAATGAATAAAAAAGTATAAGAAAGTAAGATGTGAGAGAAGAAATGAGTTAATAGAGATTGAAATATATAGAGAGAGAAATAGAATTAAAAAGTGAAAAAAGAGTAAATATGTAAAAGTATCTATAGAATATTTCTAAATTTAGAAAGTAACAATTTTAATGCGACGGCCCAAAAGGAAAGTTGATCAAGTTATGTAGAGTAGAGAAAGTACTTTTTTCACAGAATATGAATTTTCCTGAATTATAAATAATTATCTACATTCATCTTTCCTTAGTCTCCAAAGCCTATGAACTCACTAGCAACACCACTATCATCTTCATCATTGCCGCCGGGCATCACACCATCTTCTCTCCTACCACCACCACTAGACTACCACATTGACCACCATCGACATGCACTCTATGGCTACCATCACCACTATTATCATCATATCACCACCATTAGGTCACTACCATTAACACTGCCAGGCCATTCTCATCACCACCATCAATGCCACAATTGTTGATGCCACCATCATTGCTATTGTCACTACCATTACCATTAATTCCCCTATTTCACCATCGTTTTGATCAACATGACTTCCATTACCACCACCAGGCCATCAATGTCTTATTGTTGCCACCAGCACTAGCATCACCAATACTACCACAAGCGACGTCCTAATACACCACCGCCACCACTACTACCGTTACAATCTCCAAACCACCACACCGCCACTACTAGTGTTTATGCCACGCCACGACTACCACCATAGTATTTGCAGCCACCATCATTATTGTCACCAACATTACCTCCAGTAACATCCCCATACCACCGCCACTACCATCACCCTTACAATCAGTAGACCACCCACGACCCGTTGTCGATGCCACGCCGCCCCCACCACCACCACCCTCATAATTTTTCTACACTACCACTTACACCGCTTCTATAACTTGCATGAAACTAATAAAAGAACCTTAGATGGGAGTGAATGGGGTTTTTGAAAGATAGTGGACAATATTTTAAACTAAGCACAACCAAGCAAAATTCCAGTGAAGATGCTAACCTACAATAAGTAAAGAGATTGAGTTAGAGATACTTGACAAGGAGTTTTAAATGGTTTAGCTTGAACAACCCTCAAGCCTACATCCACCTCTTCAAGAAAATCATTTGCAAGAACACTAGAATCTACTAACAGCAATCTTTTTCAGGGTCAAGACCAAGACCCTTACAACACTTGATGATATCCCCACACCAAGCACAATCCTTGAATCCACAAAGCTCACCCAAGACTTGACAAACACATGCCTTAATCACAATCTTTTTACAAAGAACAAATGTGTACAAAGAAACCTTCTTGAAAGAAAATGAGTACAAATGAAGCTCTAATACAATAGAGAGATGAGATTGGTGATTTGAAGAATTACTTACAAAGTGCTCTCTTTAATGATGTAAAATAATGAAGATAAAGAGAAAAAATTTTAATCTATGAGCCTTGATGTTTCTTCAATGAATGAAGGCTTAAAATGTGGTTTCTATATGGTGTAAAATGGAGCCCCAAATTATTTTTCTATGGTGAATATCAAATACAGCCGTTATGAAAAGATTTGGCAAGATTTTGCCAAAACTAGCCGTTATTTTTCACCAAACGGTCAATAAAAGCCACTGCATTTACAATGTAGTCGACTCTCTTCCCTTACTGCCCATTTCTGGACTGTCTCATGAAACCCCTTTTCTTATTTTAGACATAACTTTCTATAGAAAAATTGAGTTGAGGCGTCGTTTTTTCCGTTGAAAATCTAATGAAAAGTTTTATCAAAATATAAAAAGATTAACTCCAAAAATATTCTTGAAAAAATCTAAGTGAGCTCTAAACTTTACTCATTTTTCAAGAAACACACTTGTACGAAAAGTTATGAATTCACATGCAATGCATAAGGTGATCTAAAGTCATTTTAGGTTATAGTCATCGATCTAAGTATCAAACCAAGATTAGTAATATAAAAGTAAAGATCAACAATAATTTATAGTAACTTAGTCTATGCATTCTTTATTCCACTATACTTTTTAAGCTTCTTTGGCTTTAATCCATATATTCAATTTCTCAAATGTGTCTTCATGAATATGTATTTATACAGGGGCGGAATTGTTGCATGACCCGGGGGGGCCCGGCACCCCCCCCCCCCCCCCCAACGTTTTGGATTTTTTTTAGTTATTGATAAAAATACTCACATTTCGCATATTTACGAAAATGCCATTATATCGTAACTAATTAATTAGACTTTTGTTTTGTTGTGTTCTTTATTCTTTGTGTTATCGGCCGTCATAATTTTCTTCGTTCTTATTATTCATTCTTCTAAATCTCAAATTCTAAATCTCCGGATTACGAAAAACACGAATTGACCAAGGTGAATTCTTTTTTTATATAGTTTAATTTGTAGAGTATTAACAAATTTAATAGTTATGCTAATTATAGTATTAACATATTCAATTGCTACGTTATTTCAATAGTTAGGTATTTATTAGTTTAGTTTTTATAGTATTAACGTATTCACTAGTTAAGAAAAAAACACGAACTGAGCAATTTACTATGCATTTAACGTATCCAATAGTTACCTAATTATAATATGCTTATTTTTGTAGATGGAGAAGTAAAAGTCACGCACAATTGATTCTTTCCTTCAAACAAAAAATATTAGCAATAGTAATGTTGATGAACTTAAACCTTCTTTATTCTTTTATGTTAGCTATCAATTTTTTTTAATGTCTTTTTGGCGCCCCTCGATTAAACTTTCTGAATCTGTCCCTGTATTTATATACCTACTAAAAATTCACTCAAGTATATATTAGAACACGATCAATATGTAGTTATCATCAAAATAAAATATGAGTATATGTTATCCAACTATAGAGCTAAGATTGCATACTACCGCCACCATGTGCTTCCATTGACACGTGTCAAACCACTTATCATAGTTTTTTCATTGAAAAGCGAGGAAAAAGTTGACAAAAAAAATAATCATATTACCTTTTGATTTCCTATGTATCCAAACAAAAAATAAGAATTCTGTGATTTCAATTCTCTTTTATTCCAAAAAATGAGAATATTTCGCATTCAATTTTGATTTTTGAGAGAATTGGTTTCAAATGGAGTAAAATAAAAGAAATAAGTAATATTTCACCTTGCATAAAATTACAAGCACTACCACGTACAAATGATGCTAGATATACTTAGATTTAATTATGAAACTAGAAAAGGCTACTAAAAAATGTTGTTAAGGATATCTGTTAATACCACTAAAATATTTAGCGACTGTTAATTGTATACTAGACGATGGATGATAGACTATTTTTGCTATGGGGTTACAGCAGGTGTAGACTTGGCACGTGCAATATTTTCTCATAATATTGAGATATATATCCCAACTGCAGTTATATACGGAGTAGTATAAATCATTTAACTTGGACTGGTATTTGCAAATCATCGACCATCCGATTATGAGGTAGTGATTCTTATACTGTAGTTCACAATTCATTCTATCGCTAAAATGTATCTCAGCGACACAGTAAAATCATTTAGGGCCGTGACTGTCGGCAAAAAATCTTACAGATTGCATATACAGCCCTCGGAGAAACATATCCATCATCCACGTGGGTACGTACATGCAACTTCCGTAGAACTCAAGAACCAATTCAAATTGAGAGCCAATGGTGGAATCCATGCACGAGTTTCCATCCACAGAAGATGAAATGGATAGCCATTCAGTGAAACTAATGGTTAATTTGTTGCTTGGGAAGTGGTTCTCCACTCTCCCCTCCCAACGACTCAATTCTCCTCCCTTTCCTTCATGCAAAATTTCCCTCGTGTTATTTAAGCCAGTCCAATTCCTCCATGCTCACCCCCAAGTCAAGTTTTCCCTAGGAACCCCATGGTAACTCCTTGTATAAATCACGTACATAGACCTAGATTTCATGGGCTTGTTTGGTAGGTGTTGAGCAGATCAAGTTCAACCCTACATTCAGAAGTTACCAACGTACATACTTTGACCGAAAAAAAGGTTTAGAAAGAAGGTGATAGAGATAAAGATGGAAGGTGTGTATAAGCTTAGTTTGCTATCTTGTTTTGCTGCTGCTGTAATGGTTTCCTCCACCGTGGAGGTGCCTACCGCTGATTCCGATGAGGTCTGGCTGAAGCGAGCTGAAGATGCAAAGAAGGCCGCTCGCGTGGCGTACAACCCGAATCCGCAGGAAGTTTTGGATCATTTCAACACCCATGTCCACTTGTAAGCCTCCTCCTTTATTTATCAGTTTTCTTGAGAGAAAAACAACATTTAATTTGCAGCCAAAATAAAGTTTCTAGCATTGCATCTCCTTGCACGAGACGATGCGTTTGTGTTACTTGTTGACTTGCCCGAATATATCTACCAAATCTGTCATGTATAAAGGATTCTTTTTGTTAATGAAGGGCTACAGATGGCAGCAACAGCACAAGAAGGGACTTGCACGGATACCACGGACCATGCACGGCTACCAATCCAATAGACCAATGCTGGAGGTGCCAAAAGGACTGGGCGAACAATCGCATGCGACTTGCCGACTGCAGCCTAGGGTTTGGACGTCACGCCACCGGAGGCAAGGGTGGTAAGATTTACGTGGTCACCGATCCATCCGATGATGACATGGTTAACCCTAAGCCGGGCACTTTGCGCTATGCTGCTATTCAGCCGGGGCCTCTATGGATCACATTCGCGCACGACATGATCATCAAACTGAGCGAAGAGTTAATCATGACGAGCAATAAGACCGTCGATGGGCGAGGAGCTCAAGTGCACATTGCTTATGGCGCAAGCTTCATGCTGCAACTTCTGAATAATGTGATCATCCATGGCCTCCATATTCATGACATTAAGTCAGGAAATGGTGGGGTAATCAGGAGTTCGATCGATCATTATGGCTATCGTACGAAAAGCGATGGTGATGGGATCTCACTCTTTGGAGCCACAAATGTTTGGATTGATCATATTTCTATGTCAAACTGCCAAGACGGACTGATAGATGCCGTTGAAGGCTCCACAGCCATTACCATCTCTAACTGTCACTTCACCCACCATAACGAGGTAATAGAAACTTATTCTAATTTATTCCCTACTAATTTCTTCCCTAAAAAAAACAGTAAAATTAGAAAGATAAGAACTTCCCATTATATTATATACTAATTTTGCTTCAGAGATATCACACTTCCCATCATTGGAAGCCCAAAAAAACAAAAAAAAAGGAGATACTATACTAATATCGTTTTTGCCCAGAAAAATGACTAATTTATGCAGTTACTCGAAAAAAGGTTGGGTACCAATATCATGAAAGGCGCCTAACTGTGTATATGTTTGATCATCCATGCCAGGCGATGTTGTTTGGTGCAAGTGATACCTATTCAGAGGACTCGATGATGCAAATGACCCTAGCATTTAACCATTTTGGCCAAGGGTTGGTGCAGAGGATGCCAAGGTGCCGATGGGGGTTCGTCCATATTGTGAATAATGACTACACCCATTGGCTCATGTACGCCATTGGTGGCAGCACCCACCCTACTATCCTGAGCCAGGGCAACCGCTTCATAGCTCCCCCAAATCCCAATGCCAAAGAGGTAATAAGCATATTCTATACACATCGGATCACTTAACGCACACTTAACCGTACTGTATTACTGCACACGTTAGCATATATATATGTTGCTTACCAATGAGGTGAGCATGTACTGTACATATTCACGAGCAGTCCTAACATGAGTTGGTTTGATGTGGTCCGATTAGGTGACAAAGAGAGATTATGCACCTGAGAGTGTATGGAAGAGTTGGTTATGGAAATCCGAGGGAGATCTTATGATGAATGGAGCATTTTTTACACAATCCGGGAACCCTAATCAAGCATTGACGTCCAAGGATTCTGATTTGGTAGCTGCAAAGCCAGGAGCCTATGTGAGCAGCCTCACACGCTCTTCGGGTGCTCTAAAGTGCATAAAAAAACTGCCATGTTAAGTTGAGCTTTTAAGAAGTTGGAGGCTGCCTTAAAGAGCCTACCACCCCCTCCCGGGGATTCCTTTTCTCGAGTTTTTGTAAATGATGGAGGAAAGAGAGACCAAGAGGAGATTGGAGAGGGATGATAAGAAAGAGTACTATACAACATATATAGTTAATCTTGAAGTATTGTAATCGAAAACTTTATGTTACTTCGCAGGTAGATATCTCTCGTATGTATGTCATCACTTTCATTACTAACGTTCTTTGTAATACAAGGATTTTCCTTCTCTCATGTTCTTCTCGCTTGAGCTCTTTTAGCGTAAATGATCACAATGATGAACAGAAACAGTGATTTTACACCAATGGCAACCGCAAAAGGAAGGGTTCATTTCTCTTCGATGCTTGTGAAAGCTTTCAGATTGTAATATGTAAATGGAACCAAAGATATAACAACGAATAGATTCAGCTCGGAATCCTCTGATGGCTTAAAGAACGAGAAAGATCCACTCCATCTACAGCAACTAGATACTAGTACTTATCAACCCACTTTTTCTGTCACTGAAGTTTAATTTGTGCTATGTATCGCTTCTTTCTTGCTTATACTCCATAAACTGCCAGATGCTTTCAACGCTTTTTCGTGCCAGAGAGGGTAAGATTTCCAGAAGACGAGTTGATGAGGGGAAGCATTTGATGTGCATTTCACATGCAAGTTAAACAGCTGTAACATTTTAATACCATGGCTATGCGAGGATAACATGGAAACTAATTTTGGAAGGAACATCAAATTAGTAGCAGTCTTGCTAGACTATCCGGAGAACTAACGTCAATGAAACCCTGTCCAAATAAAAATTGATTTTTGAAGGAAATTTTGTACAGCCACGACCTACTGTAAAATAAATAGAGGTCAAAATGAAAATTGATCCCATATAGCCCATCCATTCTGCAATAGTATTAATAAAGAACCGAATTGCCAAGCACCTAAATCTGGTGCTGTATGAAGAAAAGTGCACAAACTTGAAGCCCATAGCCTCGGAAATAGCCAGAGCTCTAAAAGACTCAACTGTTTTCCATCAAAGCAGAAGCGATGGCAAGATGTCGTGTTACAGCAGAGGACGAAGGTGCCACAATAAATCAAGCAATTGAGATTGTATTCCTTCGTTAAGATCTCTCTTCTTCAGGGCATCCATCACTCCACGGATGATCTCAGGCTGGGAGAAAAAAATCAACATTAAGTTCCCTTTGGCTCTGCATCCGCTATTTGAACTGTGTGAAACAGACGACAACGTGCAACTAGTGGTCAGCACGTCATCCAAAAATTCAGAGCTGATGCACACAAGTAGAGTTAGAAAAGATAAATCAAGCAGCTGAAGGGAAGGTGTCAAAAGGGAAAATATAAACATGAAAAAACAGCTACTCTGCTGGTCTATTTCAGTCTGATAGTTGGGTAATGGTATCAGTCTAGATTCACGCAGTAAAATGCCTAGGGGGAAAGGTTGTGACATTTCCTTGCAGAAATAGCATTTCAAGAATAATAGTAGCGAATAGATTAATCATCTCGAGAAATTGTCAAAATCTTTATCTTTTCTTTACATATATAAAATTACGTATGAGTTTAAATGTCTAATATTTTCTTTCCTTAAGATGTTGAAGTCTTTTTACAAGATTACGAGTGATTAGGGGTGTTTTTTACTTTAAAACATTTTTTTTCATTAAATACCCTTTTTGAATTAGAGTGTTGTTAAAAAATGAGGGTGTTTTTGACTTTTCAAATATATCAAGGCTCTTTCCTTGAATACCTTTATTGCAATACATGCTTCTGTTAGAATTATGGATTATTTTGACTTTTGACTTAAAACTTTTTTCTTTTCATTAACCACCTTTCTTAAATAAGAGTATTATTAAAAAGTAAGAGTCTTTTTTACTTCTCATAAGATGTTAAGTCTCTTTCATTAAATACCCTTAGTAGAATACATATTCTTATATATTTTTTTTATTTCTACTAAAAAAAGAGGAAAAAACTCCTATAAAAATCTTATAAAATTACCCTTGAACTTCTGTATGCTCTCTAATTACTGAAAAAATCCTATCAAAATTTATGGCCTCCATTCAGTTGAAACTAAACTACCTTAAATCTACTACATATTTCCATCACATTTGATTGAAAGAGTAACTTGCAAATTGCAGAGTTTTTTTATAGCCTTGACTTCTTCTAAGATGTCTAGTCTCTTTCCTTAAATACCTTTATTATAATACATGTTTTTATTCTTTTTTTTACTACTACTAAAAAAAGAGGGAAAAAAACCCTTATAAAAATTTTATAAAATTACCCTTAAACTTCTGCATGCTCTCTGATTACTGAAAAAATTCATACAAAAATTTATGGCCTTAGTTCAATTAAAACTAAACTACTTTAAAGCTATTATATCTTTCCATCACATTTGATTAAAAAAGTAACTTATAGAGAGCGAAGTTTTCTCTAGCCTTGACTTCTCATAAAATTTCAAGTCTCTTTCCTTAAATACCTTTATTAGTATACATGTTTTTATTCATTTTTTTTAATTCTACTAAAAAAAGAGGGGAAAAACCCTATAAAATAACACTTGAACTTTTGCACACTCTCTGATTACTGAAAAAATTCCTACAAAAATTTATGACCTCCGTTAAGTTAAAACTAGACTACCTTAGAGCTACTACATCCTTCCATCACATTTGATTAAAAAAGTAACTTCTATAGAACAGAGTTTTTTATAGCCTTCTAAGAGATATATAACATACCTAATATTTTGTCAAAAACTCAACCTTTTATATTTTGTATTTTATACTTATATTTTGATGCATATACTACTTATTTAAATTATTTTGCATATATATAGATTTTAATATAAACATTTTAGTACATTGAAATTACCTGAAATTTAATTTTAGAATTTGATTACGGACATATTGGTATAAGGATGTTATGGTAAAACTAGAGCTTTAAGAAATTTATAAATGCATATGAATCTTGATGGAGTTAAATGACTAATTATTTTTTCCCCTTAAGATCCCATGGAAGATTAGTGGTGATTAGGGGTATTTTTTACTTAAAAAAAATTCCCCTTAAGATGCCCTTTTAAAATTCTCATTTTGAATTAGAGTGTTATTACCAAAAAAGGGTATTTTTTTACTTCTCTTAAGATATCCAACATGTTTTCTCAAAATATCCTTATTGAAATGTATGCTTTTATTAGAGTTAAGGGTTGTTTCGATTTTTACTAAAAAAGAAAAAATTCATATGAAAATTCTATAAAATAACCCTTTAACTCCCGTGTGCTCTATGATAACTGAAAAATTCATATCAATACTTAACGCCTCCATTCAAGTTAAGACTAAACTATCTTAGATTTACTTTATCTTCTCTATCATATTCGATTAAGGAAAACAATTTGCAGATAACAGAACTTTCTATTGCCTTCTAGAAGAAATGCAATATACCTAAACTAAATTGAATATTGTATAAAAAATCCAATCCTCTTTTAATTTTGTATTTCATATTTGTATATTGATGCCTATACTACAAATTTAAATTATTATGCATGTATATAAATTTCAATGCAAACAAATCAATACATTGAAATTATCGTAAAACTGAAATTTAATTCTAAATTTTATTATGGACATATTGGTGTAAAAATTAACCTAAAATTAAAATTTTATCAAAATTTTTAAATGCATAAGAATCACTAGATCATACCATTCTACTACTAATTATAATTTGAGTTTGTAGCAAATAAATGATTCTATGTTCGTTCATATCATAGTTTTTAAAATATCCTTATTTGCATGATAACATATTATTCATATGGTTATTGTCCTTTTGTAATCCACTGTAACTTAAAATATCATATACATGCATAATCGTATGTTCTTCATATGACTATTGTCTTCATATATTTCACTCTTATAAGTGATAGGATTAGATGACACTTTAATTTATTTGAGCTCAAGTGATTAAATAATTTTTTTTTAACTTTGAAACTCTCAAGTGTTTATACACAAGGAATTAAATGACTACGCATTTTATTTGTTAAAAGACTCTTTCTAGGTTTAAAAGATTTTTCAATATTAAGGCGAGACTTAATTACAATCTTTTAGCGAACTTTAAGGGGCTGTTTGATAAAACTGAAATGTAAGCGCTAAAAAACTTAAGTACTGAATTTATAAAACTGAAAACTTTAAACAACTGAATTTTTACTGAAAAATGAGTTAACTTATTTGGTACATCAAAAGCAGATGTCTGAAAATTATGTATTTACAAATTTATCCATTTCACCAAAATTATACATCTATTTATGTACTTTATAACTTCTTCTTTTTTTAGGGCGGGGGCTAAAATCATGTTAGTGGTGGTGGTTGTGGCAGCGGTGACGACAAAAATGTGTCAATGGTGGCGGTAAAGGAGCGTGAAGACGTGGTGTTGATAATTATGATGATAGAGATAAGTGGAGACATGACGGTCAGTAATTGTAATGTGATGGATCTGTAGATTTTTTTTGCAGAAATAGACATTGTGACAATACCAAGGGTATGGTGGAGGTGGCGGCGTCCTTGTGGTGATAGTGGCTAAGTCATGGTAATTGTCGTGGTGGTAGCAAAAAAAAATAATGATTATGCTAGTGGTTGTATTGTGATAGAGGCGTTGCTGCCAACAAATTAAATAAGGCAGCATCGTGGTGCTAATTATTTTTTTATATAAAAATATGTTAAATAATTTTTAACTATCTCACTTAGAATTAAGTGATCAGCGTTAAGTAAGTCCACCCTGACTTAAAATTTTAGTCTATTTTTTGTATGAATTAATTTTTTAAGTGATACAAGGTTTAGCATTATCAAACGTACTTAATTGAAAATCATTGAAAAATTTAAATTTTAAGTGCTTAATTGCGTTATCAAACACACCCTAAATCTTTTAGCGCTAAAGAGATTAAAATTTACTAATACATCTTTTAGTGACCAAAGACTATGAATATAGCCAAACGGATGAGAATCTGGCCAAGAATTAATATGAAGGAATCAAATGAAGACTTTTTCAATAAAAATACATTTTTGAACAATAAAAGCTTGAAAAGAATTAAGGGCATTTAGAAAAGGGAGGCTAAACTACAATATTATTGCTATATTTAAACAATTTGCTGCTGAAGAGGCTAAAATTTACTAATGCATCTTTAAGTGACAAAATACATGAATTTAACTAAAACAGGTGTGGATCTAGCCCCACCTAAACCATAAACCCTAAAATCCCAAATCATAAACTATAAACCGTATAAAATGATCCCAAGGGGTTAAATGGTTAAATATTTTCTCTACAAAATAAGTTTTTAAATTTATAGAGTTTAAAAAAATTTAGGATGTTTTTTTATATGTAAAAGGGTGAGGCAAAATTACAATATAATTGGGTAAATTCTATTTAGTTGTTGAAGAGGTTAAATATTCACTATTATATCTTTTATTGACAAAATTAAGAATTGCATTCAATACCCGGGAGTGGATCTAACTCAATCGTATAAATATGATGCTAAGTCCTTTTCACTTTTAAATAAAACCTATCAAAACTTAACCTTAAAACTTACCAACATCAAAATCGAGAAACTGAACACCTTAATTTTTCTACTTAGTGAACCATTCCTAAATTCAAGTATTATCAAGTTCCTTATTTATATATTGTTTAAGGTGAATTACCTATTGCATCTACTAACCTTTGCAAATATAATTGCAAATTTAAATTTACCGTCATGGGACTGACTCAGATTATCTACAAATTCGACTATGACTTCTTTTTTCTGCTTTAATGATAAATTTATGTGTTATTTTGTGCTCGGTAAAATAGTAGGTTGTTATAGTTTTCTTAACTCTCAAAACCTTATCCCATAGGTAATATTTTTTTTACCTTTTCGTTTTTTTATAATAAAGGTCTTATTATTTGATGAATGATTTGAGTTAATAATTATTGTTGATGAACATTTTTTGAGTTTGTATTTATTTTATAAACGTAATGCTTATTTATATAGAGTGAAAAACTTAGATTTGTGAACATTATTGAAATTCTTTCATTTATTATTCTCTCATATCAAGTTTACACTTTCATTTCTTAGTAAAAATCTCAAAAGGACACACACATGCAGACACACATAAATTGACTTGTAGATGAGTAACTAAGGTATTATCATATAAATTTACATTAAAAATAAAAGTCTTATGGCAAATATATGCTAAATTACATGCACAACTAACTTAGTACCCTTATTATTATACTACTGAGATGAATAAGGTCATGCTAAATAAACATAAAAGAAAGCTTTAGTGATGATATTTTGAATTTTAGTGGTGATGCTTGTAGTAAAAAGGGTTAGAACTTTAAAAGTGAACGATAAAAAACTTTAGAAAGATCGTTAAAGATACAAGTACTAGATTTGTTGCTTAAACAATTGAGTTTATATATGTGCCCTGCTAGATCTCTTGAGTTCATTTGATTCTTGATTTTAAAGATGCAACATTTAAACTCCTAACTCTTTACCTTTTACAAACTTTGCTTTACATTTATTAATCATAACTCTTTTCAGTTAGATACTTTATTATTGACAATCCTTTTTGGTTTAATTTTTTATCTTTCTTAAATATCTAAGTGTTAATTCAAACTTATTCTCAGTTTCATTTCCTAAACTTATATACATGCCATAAAAACATATTACAAAAAAATGGACAACTCCAGTATATACACTTAACACTAATTATCTCTAAAAGACTTTATTTGCTTTTATTGCTTTAATATTAAACTTGTAGTGTTTGAGAATTAGATATTTGTGCAAGATGTTTGAAACTGGTTACTATGAAAGTGTACATTGGATGACAAGATATAATATGAAACATTTAGGATTTTCATAAGAGGTAACCTGATGTGGCAAAAAAAATAAGTATGATAAATATAGATGATAATTGACATTAACAATTTAGGTTTGAAAGAAGACCATATTTTGTGCAATAAACTTTCCATAATTCGAGTATTTAGTTAGCAGTTAGCAGTTAACAACTGATTTACTTATTATGGGGTATCATTCAATTATAATAGTCATACAAATTAATTTCAATTGTGTTTTCTAACCAAAATTTATGATATTTTTATTTTAAATCTCTATATAACATGCAAAGCACATGATTCTTACTAATAAAAATAAAAGCATGCATGTCATGAATTAAGGTTTTGTTTGACAAATTTTTTTTTTTCAGTTTCTAAGAAATAAAAAATTAAGGGAGCAATTTAATTTTTTTTACAAAAACAAGTGGATGGTTGATAACTCAGTTTTTTTTTTGTGGTGGTTTGCGGTGGCCGGCAGTGGCTGATGGCTATCGTCACCGGTGGTGGTCGCCGGAGGTGGCCGCCGACAATCGTTGGAGGTAGCTGCCGGCGGTGGGAGGGTGATGGTGGTCTCAAAAAAAATCAAAACTGAAAACCGAAACTCATTTTTTGAATTTTTAAAAACAGTCTTGATTTAAAAACTGATTTTTTTAACTGAAGAAAAAAAATGAAACTATTTTTTCCAATTTCCAAACTGGAAAAAAAATTGAAAAAAAAAATCCTGTCAAACAGGACCTAAGAAGATGCTGCAAAAGCTGAGTTTCATGTCAGCAAAAAGCCGGAGTTTCATGTCAACAAAACTAACCATTAGAATGAAAACTCCCTCTTTCGCCCTTTCTTGGTATCAAGAGAGGCACCTCGACTTTCATCAATTTGGTGAACTGCGCACACCAAACATAAAAAGGCCTTTAACTGCTGCGGTAATCTATGAAAGACTTTCTTTGTAATTTGACATGATCAGTCATTAATGTATTCTCAAAATGCACGAGCTTCATTCGATATGCAATTACTTTAAGTAGACAGCAGCAAAATCATATTGATGCCCACGCACCTGAGATGTCTTCAGTTCTAATTCTTCCCACTCTTGAAATGAATTGCTTCCTTCCACTATCCCGGTTCCCGCATAAATTAATGCACCAAGTCCCTAAGATAAGCAAACACATTGTATCACAACAACATGGCAACGAATTTGTGCAGATAGTTCGAGGGAGCATTTTTTGTACACACAGTGAGTTAGACAGCCTTCACAAATAAAAAGATAGTTTTTTACCTTTTCCACTAAGGCTGACCTAATACCAACAGCAAATTCGCTCTCGCCTCCTCCGAACCAACCAATAGGACCAGCATACATTCCCCGGTCAAACATTTCTGTACAAAAGATGTCTCGGTTATAGCATAACATGACAAAAGTACCAAAAGATGGTGGTGCAACAAGAATCAGATGTTCTCCATGTGATTTCTCATCTGGCCAGGAAGAAAGATGGAAAGCAGATGCCCATACAACAAAAGGAGAATAAAAAATAGTCGGCCAACATTTCCACAGAATGTGTCCATGCATGCAACTGACAATTCAGGGATTGATGGTGACCCCTCAAATCCGAAAATCTTGCATCAAAGAGGCAATCCTCCAAGACAAAAATTGGAACTCATCTAAATATGCAACTCTAGTTTGATTGAAATCTTCACAGAAGCCACCATAGTCGTATGGAATATTTAGCTATCACTACCCACACCAAAATTACCATTATACCAACACTCTAAGAGCAATGCCAGCCTTACATATAGCAAATTTATGTGCTCCTAAATCGTTATCAAGTTAAGAGTAGGAATACAGAGATATATACAGGTTGAAAGTTATCAAGACAATCGAAGCTAATATTCGAGACTATGTTTGGACTGCGCATGAGTTAAAGCATACTGGGGCAAAAGCAGCCTAACATGAGGTTTATTACCACATAATGAGGGGGGGGGGGGGGGGGGGTGGACTATTGAAAGCACGGTTCACTGGAACAAAGCAGCAATATAAAGTGGTACCACATCTATGTTCTTAAGGAACAGACGGCCGGTGATAAGCCGGAGGAAGGTGAGGCGTGAGAGAAAAGGCCATTGGCTAGTGATTGCGAGCCCCACCCCCCCCCCCCCCCCCCCCCTCCATTCCTCACCACGGCAAGTATTTGTGAAATAACTGCTAGATACTTAAACGTTAGCTTGGGTGAATATTCACGAAGGACAGTGGAGTCTACCCCTACCTAGGTCTCCTGATCTGAGGGAGTTGCATGATATCTCCCCTCCTCAAAAAATGCAACCTCAACCTGATATAGTGACCAACTGCAATGTCTTTAACTAAGAAAGACTGCGAGAAGTGTAACCTGGTCTAAAGTATTCTGGTTTCAGCCACATACTCTGCAACATGCATTCATTCTATGGCTTCTGTCTAAAGGGAGCCTTTAGAAAGAAGGATAGGTTTCAGAGGCAGAATGTCATCAGAACAAGCCCCTACCTTCTGCAACATCAGGAAACCCAAAATCATATCTTCTTTATGTATGATTATCTACAAAGTAGTGCATCTGCGGACAAATGCTCTTATATGGACGGATGAGCTACAATATGTCATCCAGCATTTTGGAGGGAATTCTTCTAAGCACAATTGTAAAATTGGGCCCTTGCCAATACAGTTAAAAAAGTTTGGAAGGAGCAAAATAATCAGTTGCTTGCAAAAGGTCCTCAGACGAAAGAGATCATACCTCGCATCATTGTAAAACTGGTGCAGGCAAGGGCACGTGGATGGAAGAAGTATCTATGGAATGGGGCATTGCAGGGATATTTTTCAGAAAATACATTTTTTAGTTTTATTGTTTTGCTTTGGTTTTTGATGTTAGGCTTTCCAAAGCTGGCATACCTAACACTGTTTGAGCCTAAATAGAAATAAAGACTTCTACGAAGAGAAAAAGATACGTGTGGGTTGAAGAAAGTCAGATCAATAGTAAGGAGGGGATAAAATAGTAAGGGTAGTGGCAAGAGTTTACGCTATTTTCATCTCCCAATCACTCAAAGGGTCTTCTCCAAATTCAACCTTCTGTTATTCATTACCTATGACATGCTGTCATGCAGCTAGCAGTTTTTTTCCTGTTTTTCTAATTTTGGCTTTTTACTTTTTGCTTCCTTTTTTGCCCCTGGAGAGGAAAGATTTTCTTGGTTTCAGAAGTTCACCCAGCTAGCTGCTGATAGATGATTTTATATATTTTTTTTTCCTTCTCTTTTAATAGGTAAAACTAAGTTCACCAAAAACAAAAGCGCCAAAGAGGGCGGTACCATGTACCAAAAGGCCAACTCAGCCGACATAGACCTACCAAAACTTTTTATGAACAAAACATAGGCTTCATCGGACTTCACATCCTCCTGCTAGATAAACAGTGGGTAAAATAAAGCTTAAAGTTTAAAGATAGAGAAATTTACACCCCCAAAAGCTCGTCTATTTATCTCTAACCAAATACAACAAAACATGCAAAGAGGAGTAAGATCCTGTTTAATGATATGGGTGGTTCAGAGCATGAGCCTTCCCCAAATTGCAGGAAGGTTGATGTACACAGCCTCTCCCCGAGGTTCATAGAGAGGCTCTTTCCGTGTCTCAAACCTGTCACCTTGAGGTCACAATGAAGCAACTTACAATCTTGCCGAGGCTCGCCCTCTCTAAAGAACCGAGAATGAAAAGGGACAGTTTAGTGGGTTCTTTTTCTTTTATGTGTCTAGCATTTTAGTGTCAAGCTACCTTGACTTTCTATATTACTCTCTCAGTGCATTCATCAAATTGATCATGTCAATATAGACATGCTGCACTAGGCACATATACAAGCTTTACTTGAGAAGGGGAAACCATACAATACTGTCCTTGTAATGCACTACTAATAACTTTCTAGATCTTTGTAAATAATCTCACCATTCATCTTAATAACTACTAAATGACTAAATCAATCTGATGCATGGAAGATGATTCCAAGCAATAAAAAGGATTGAAAGAATTTTATACATTTACCAGTTTCTGCAATTAAAAGTCGGGCCTCTTCTGTAGGAAATCCACAGACTGCAGGGCTTGGATGAAGAGAAGACAGAACATCAAACTGTAAAAGAGAAAATAGTTAGAACTCAAGAACATTGAAAACAAAGCCAGCAGCAGTTAGGTGAAGTGGATTACATAATTTATAGTGCAATTATCACCATAAATTTTTTAATCAACTGAAACCAAACTAGATTGCACATATACTTTACCTCGTCATCTTCCCTTTTCAGCTTCCCAGTTAGTCTACTATAGAGATGTTGAACTCTTGGAAGTTTTCGAATAGCTTTCTCAGGTTCAATAAATACCCCATTACATACAGCCTGTGCAGAAAAATGTACAGATTCATTTCTAATATAAAGATAACGACAGATAGGTGTGAGAAGTTATTTATCAACACTTGCCTCAAGTTTTTGTCTTATGCTCTCTCGCACGACAGTGAACTCATGGTGCTCCTTAGGACTGCACAGTTGAAGGCAAAAATGGGAAATGACTCGGACAAAGGTAAACCATTCCAAAGGAATGCAGCAATGACCATAAGAAAAGTTTTCTATCAAACCTGGAAAGCAATTCAAGAGTTATCTGAAGATCTATGGCCTTTGATCTACCTCTAGCTCGAGTCCCAGCCAAAGCCTCACTACATATGCTAAGGCAGTTCCGATGAAATAGTTGCTCTGGCTATTCAAAAAGTCTTGCGTAAGTGATCAAAGCCAATAGACACTTTATCTCAGCTTCAGTTTAAGAAACTTTTTTAGAATTACATTCAGCATCTGTTCTCCTGAAGAGAATTTAATGCAGCTTTTGATTATCTGAACTGTGGACGCCTAGATTTAATATCTAACGTGCATGGTTTCTTCCAAAATGATCACGTTTTTTGTGCTTGATTTCAGGATTTCCATGCAAAAAAACACGAGTGAGCTAAAATGGAGATTACTATTCTTGTAAAGGAACCATTAACCACGTTATGTACATATATTACTGATGCCGAGGAAAGTGGGTTCGCAGTCAATGTAACGGTGCCACAAAGAATGCAGTACGAGTCAGATGCCAAGTATGATGATGTGAGACACAACAAGGATAGAGCAAGAGCAGAGACCAAGGGCTTCCCAGACAAAGCTTGAGGATGCCAGTGTTGCGAAGGCGATGGTGGTGGTGGTGGGTCAATACACGACGACAGTCACAGTCCGATGCTTAGGTCTAGAGTCAAAGTCCTGTATGTTTCTCTCTAGAATTCTCAAGTGAGAAAGTGGATGTCAGAATGAAAGTCTCCAAAATTTGATGCTCTGAAAATGAATTCTCAAGGCCCCTATTTATAGAGGTTGAGATGATGTCATCAACCGACACATAGCGCTCCTCGGGAGTGACACATCACCTAGGTCCATAGGTGTCGGTGATCCATGGACTGTCGGATCGCATATTCACCCAGCCTGTCCCACATAGCGTCGCTCTGTTTGACTGGAAAGACCGGACCACACAGCGTCGGTGTGGTAAGAGAGCCCCCTTGATCTAGCCATCACTCCAAATCCCTTGCATAGTCACACTGGGCGTCGAGAGATGCCGAGGACCTGGCAGTGGTGGGGGAGACCCAACGCCCAGCTGCCAGGCGGACTAGGCGCAATGCCCTCCTGAGACCTACTCCCATCTCGAAGTGAAGCGTGGCTCATAGTCCCTCGAGGTGCCGATGAAAGCCCCCAATGCCGGAGCACGTAGGCTAGTCATGCAGACACCCTGGCACAGATAGTGTCCCGGAGAAGTCGCCTATCTCGCAGGTGAGTCCTTGTGCTGGATCACTCGAAGCGCGTCAAGGTAGTGTCCCGAAGGAGTCGTCAACCTGACGGGCAGAGGTAATATCTGGCAGGAGTCATCTGCCTGACACTCCAAGGTAGTGTCTTGGAGGAGTCGCCTACGCGACCTGTCGAGGCGACGTCCCGAAGGAGTCGCCTACCTAGCGGAAGGGGAGTTGGAGCTCCCTGGCGAAGATAGTGTCTAGGAGGAGTCGTCTATCCCTGAGGGTGAGTCCTTGTGCAGGAACACTCGGAGCACACTAAGGTAGTGTCCCGGAAGAGTAGCCTACCCAACGGGTAGAGGTAGCATCCCAGAGGAGCCGTCTACCTGGCAGAAGGGGAGTCTTCATGCCGGAGCGCTTAGAGCTCCCTGGCGGAGATAATGTCCCGAAGGAGTCACCTATTCCTGTGAGTGAGTCCTTGTGCCGGAGCACTCGGAGCCCGCCAAGGTAGTATCGCGGAGAAGTCGCCTACCCGACAGGCCGAGGTAGCATCCCTGAGGACCTGTCAATCTGGCGGAAGAGGAGTCTTCATGCCGGAGCACTTAGAGCTCCCTGACGAAGATAGTGTCCCCAAGGAGTCGCCTATTCCCGCGGGTGACTCCTTGTGCCAGAACACTCGAAGCGCACCAAGGTAGTATCCCAGAAGAGCCGCCTCCCCGATGGGCCGAGGTAACATCCTCAAGGAGCCATTTACTTATTGAAAGGGGAGTCTTCATGTCGGAGCACTGAGAGCTCTCTGGCAGAGATAGTGTCCCGGAAGAGTCGCCTATCCCCACGGAATGTTGCACACTCCGGGGAGTGGGTCGAACATGTTCCACGACCAAGGCAAGGTGCGCACGGTATGGTGAAAGAATGGACCAACGCGGGGGTGTGGTAGTGTGACAGAGTGCCGCGGGGCGCGACTGCATAAGCAGCACGGCGGAGTGTGTGCAGTGCCAGCGGCATGGTAGTGTGACAAAGAGTAAGGAGGCACGACTGTATCAGCGGCGAGGCGCATGGGCGGGCAGAGTCTGCGCAGTGCCGAGGGAATGTGACATGAAATGGTGCACGGGTACAGCCACAGGTGTCACGGAGTCGGGCTTCGTGTCGGGGCCACATGACGCATGAAAGGTGCATGGGCGCAGCGACCGCCTGTCCCGAAAATAGGAGTCCTGCCAGGGGCACATGACGCATAAATGGCCCATGAGCACAGCGGCGATCGTTGCAGAGACGGCACCCGAGCTAGGGTGATGGTGGTTGTCTAAAGAGAGTGATGGGGGTCCAAGGGCGAGGCCAAGGCCAACCCTTGGGGGAAGGCCGAGGCCGAACCCCCTTGACGAAGGCCGAGGCCAAACAACATCGCTCACTTAGAGATTTTATGAAAAAGAGAGTGGCGCGCACGTGACTTGAGCGTGCATTGCTTTGACAGTCTTGGGAGCGTTGAAAATTGACCATTGACAACATCGATGTGTAGCGTGAAATGGGGCCCATAGTGGGCCCAAAAGCGTGTAGCCAGGATGGAATAGCAACAATTACATATCACATCTTTGTGGATATCATTTCAACTCTTACAGCATTGCAGTAAACATGGTAAGAAAGTACTGCTTAAGTAAGCCTTGTATAACCTTTATGGTTAGCAGGTCGGCTGGATGAATCCTTTTAAGCAATGTAGCTATGTCCAAGGCCATTTGTTCAGTAAAACTAAATTTGTCATTTTTTTACTATAGCATTCCTTCTTCAAATGGGTGCTCCTCGTTTCCTAGTCTTTCTATAAGAATTTCTCTGATCTCCTACTATAGCTGCAACTTTTACATCTCTCAGATGTTTTCAGTTCTTATTTCATTCTTTTTTTTTATCTTTTGTTTTAGTTCCGTATCACCACACCCACCTTAGCATTCACGCACTGTGTTGTGGACATACTATTATTAGATGCCCAGCACTTCATAGCATAAGCATGGGTGGTCTAATTGCATTCTTTTCCAACCTGATACATAATACACTGGACGCACTTCTCCCATTTAGATCATCCAGTAAATTTCAATGGTTAGCAATAACCCGAACTTGTACCTCTGTTTAATGACTGAACCGAGAACGGTCACTCCTTGTCCTGCCTATAAGAATTTTATTATACTCATCTTTGTTTCTACATAACACTTGAAGTTAAAACACATCTCAGCTTTACTTGCATCAATTAGTACAATACGATCAGCAAAATACATTCACGTGGACCCTTATCCTGACCATGTCTGGTTAATCATCCGTAACAAGGCAGATACGTAAGGCTCAAGGCTGACCCTGACGCAAGGCATATGAGAACAAATTCTTGAATATCCAGCATGGAGGAAAATTACGATACTCGTAGAGAAAAATGTAACAATGCAGAGAAACGAGTACATGAGATTTAGATGAGATGTATAGTTGCACTTACACTGTTCCCAATAAATGCTGGTGCATCAGGAGGCTGTAGACAGAATTGATAAGTATTTTCTCCTCCAACCTACAAAAGTTACATCTAAATGATATTTGGGAAACTAGAACTGAAGTACAAATAAGGTTCACGCATACACTAAGGGAACAGCACCTGTAAATATGCCAGCCATGTCAAAGGGTCAATATCAGTTGTAGTCCTAATTCTGCTGCTACGTGCAAGTACAACCTAAATATCCAGGACAAGTTTGGTGCAACACAAATCATGTGAGAGTAATAAGAAAGAGCGAATGAAGAAAAAAGGATTAAAGAAATGCACAAGAACCGGGGGGAAAAAAACAAAGAGAAAAGCCCTGTAGGACATAGAAGCAAACTAATTTTCATTTGGAGAGAAGAGAAAAAAACAGGTTTATGAAATAGAAGTACATCTATCTTTTGCCACACTAATGTTCCACGTCCATATAAAGATGTAAGGCCTGCAGGATCTAAGAGTACCACCTGATTGCTCCTAGATAGCCACAGTACTGATGAAACTCAGAGACAACGTTAGAAGCCTAGAACCTTTTTCAAATTTAAGCAGCAAAGGACAAGGACACTTTTGGTTTCACTAGTGACACCCTTTTGGGCATTTTCCTTCAAATTTCCTGCAAGAACATCTATCTTGTGCAACAACTCCTTAATTTGTACTAATATGCCTTTTCACTACAAATGGCATTATAAAATTAATATGGGCCACAAGCCTACACGGGAAATTGTAAGCTCTCTGGATACTGAAAATAAATTCAAGCTTGCACTTAAATAATGGAAAAGTTGCAAGTCTTTGTAAGTCTAATTCCTGTGGAACTATTTGGTTTCAGGTGCAGTTTCTTTTTGCTCTTCCCGTGATAATTGGCATGAAGCTCCTAACATGTATGTCAATTTAGAATTGATCTTAAGCTGGAGAACCTCAAGAAGAATTTCCATGAAGCTGCCTAAAACTTGGGTGATGGGGTTAATATAAGGAAACGGCCTCTTCACCAAAGTGAACAACTCTGCATATCACAACTCCCAGACCACCCAATGGCGGGAGCCTTGTGCATTGAGTCACCTTTATCTGTTTAGATTCTAGTCCACCCTCTATCTGGTAAAAAAACTCCTTTTCTGAAAGGTGAATGCTACTTATTCTTTTGAACTTCGTCTCTGGTAAAATATTGTTTTTCTAACATACGCAACATTTAAACAACACTTCACTGGATTTTCCCCTTTGACCTTTAGTGAAAGCTACAATAGATCTATCAAGTGTCCTTTGGTAGTCAGGCTAGGGTAAACACAATGAAGTCAAGGTTTTCATTATAAATTCATCCTATGAACTCACAAAAAGTCAAATGGGGAAAACTCAAACAAACAGAAGGAATAACAATAGTTAAACTGCACAAGATTGAAAAATTCATCAACTTCTAATCACTACTAAGACTAAAACTGGTTGACAATAGAACAAGAATATATGACCTTAACGAGAGCTGAGTTGCTTCTGTTTATCATCTGCAGAGCTCTATTAACAGCATGATCCCAAGATTTTTTACCGGGAACGTGACTATTGCTAATGATGAATGTACTAGGAACATCTTTCCGTAGCTCTACAACAATGGATGAGACCTGCATCATCATAGATTGGCCTATGAACATAATTTTTACCACTTCTTGTTTAAATCCACTTTTTGAGTGACGTGCCAAAAATGGTTTTGAAATGATTGAACCTGTCTCATAGTGTCCTGAAGTGTGGAAATTGCCTGTGCGTATGTCCAAGAAAGGGCATTGTCCCATGCAACAGTCGTGGCAAGCATCGAACTTCCTTCAAGCTCAACAAACTCCACCTGCAATGTAGGATCTAACACATGGTTTGTCTTCAGGCAGAAAAAAAAAGATGATCCTACTGTATTCTCACCTCTGTCCCTATATAAGATGCAATATATACTGTTTCGGTGTATTCCTAATAAGGGGAACACTTCCACCAAATGGATGCTAAAACTACAAATTGTTCCAGCCTCAATGGTTTCCTAAATTACTTCCAACCAAGAATCTAAACTTGACATACCACTATAAAGTGATGAAACCTTTTTTTTTTTTGGTTATTTCTGGAGTGAAAATTGCCCATTAAACTGTAAGCTTCTAAAAGATGATACCTTTGGAAGGGACTAAGGGGAGTACAAGGAAAAGAATTTAATTACCTGTGGAACAATGAAGTAGAATGAACCAAAAGCCTCCCACTCAGATGATACAGTAGCCCTCCCATCAAAGCGAATTGCCCCATAAGCACGAATCAACGGGCATTCCTTAGAGAGAAACCTTCAATTCACATCACATACGAAGCTTAGGGTTCAGAAAATCTAGGCAAAAGCGCTCAAATCTCGGATCCGGATTCCCCGCAACCTCAGCAGGGGGAAACGTTAAACTGAACACAAGCTATATAAGATGAAAACTAACAGAAATGCTAATTTTCACCCCCTTTACACTTTCTCACCTTATTTTACCGCTATAAATGTACTTCAGCGGAAGTGTTAAACTCAACAAGGAGGTGGATACTGGATAAGCATATTAGGGGTGGAAATAACATCTTCCAAAAATTGAATAGCCATCAAACAAGAGTAGAGAGGCATAACGTCAATGCTTACATGTTTAAAAATTCTAGTCAGGATTCGCAAAAAGATAAGGAGACAAAAATAATGAAGCAGAGGGAGTAGCCATAGGACTGTATACCTCCTAATGGAACGCCAATCGTCGAAGGAGAAGGGACGGACCTGCCTGAAGAAGACTGCAGAGCCCAAACCGGCAACGCTGACAACATTGTTTTCAGCAGAACTGCCATTGTGATTAGTGACAGTACACCCATTGATCGCGTCAACCAAGAAATCTTGACCGCGTCCGAGCCTGTTTTCGCGCCGTCCCGAGAAGAAACAGCGAGGGAGTGGGTGGTGCTGCTGCTGCTGGGCGCGAAGCCAGTCGATTGCTTCAACTTGTTGTTGGATCGGCACCTTGAAAAATTAGGAATGTCACAAATCGGAGAGCCATTTGAACTGGCACTCTCATGAATATCAAGAATGAGGAAATCATGGAGGACAAGAATTTTTAGAAATGTCACATGGCGGGAAATAGAGATATTATAAGATATATGATGATGAGCAAAATGGAGGTAAAATAATAAATAAATAAATAAATAAAAACTACTACTGATGTACATGAGCGAGCAAAATCCTGCTTGGCATTCATTCTTGAAAACAAACTTCAGATTAAAGCTTAATTAAACTTTCAGAATCAACTTTAAGCTATTTTTTACAAACAAAAAAAAAAGTAATAAATACAGTTGCACTCTCACAAAACGACCAAATTTAATATTTACAAAGGTCTTTGCAACTAGTAGGGATATATTGGTACTTTACTTTGTATGAAAAAGTGATTAATACATGTTCCTTGCTTTCTTGAAATGTATAAATTTTTTGACTTATGAAAGCTGATTTAATCAAAATTATCTAATTTCCAAGTACCTATCACCTCAATTGATTCAGGATAAATCAAATTTGACCATTTCAAAATCAATCAAAAGCAGGCATCAAGTATAAGATCCCACATTAACGGACCCGTTGGCTGTTTACTAAGAGAATTTGGTTTTGTATGAGAGATGATTAAGACCTCAGTCCTAAAATTCTATATTATCAACTCTTTTTGAGGAACGTCTTTTACAACTAACAAACGGTATCAAAGCGAGTCTAGAAATTGGAAAGGAGAACCCTTTTTTTTTTTGGTGCGAATCGTAATTGAAATCCGGTTTTACTCACTTAACTCTATTTTTGAAGTAAATATCTTTTAATGGCAATTTATCAAAACTAGTAGTGACATTTAAAAATCGTTAGTAGTGACTATGAAGCTAAGTGAAAGTTATGGAAAAGTGGAGATATCAATCAATTCTTAAAACGTCTAATATAAAGCTAAAAAAACACTTTTGAAAATGCCCGACAGGTTAGGGCGACAGTAACAAGGATAAGCAAAAAAGATTGCATTGTCTGCATGGCTCAATGTCCGCCAACCACGTGGCACAATACCATTTGTTCTGGCAAATTGCTCCCCTTACTCTCCCACAGAAAATAGAACAGCAGAAAGACTTCTGCTGGAGGCCCATAAGAAGCTTATCTTTTGGACTGAAAATGGAGGGAGTGTACAGCTTCTTCTTACCTGGAGCCGGATAATTCCCGAGTCAAAAGAGGGTGCTGGGTCGGATTTTAACTCGGATATGGCCGAGTTGAGGCGCTCCATAGCCAATGCTGGTGTTAGAACGGCCGGAAAAGTCCGAGTTTCGATGGTTCCTAAGGGCACTTTGGGGTCAACTCCTTGGCAGCCATTCATTGAGAGCGAACATAGTTGGTATCTCTGTTCCGTTAACTATGATAAATTAGTGCTGTTAAAAAAAAATGTGTGAAGCAAGAAAGACAAAGAAGCAAAGAAGTGCCTTACTTGATTGGATATATGAACTGCGGAGTGTCTGCCGGAAGTGGGTGAGGCTGAGATGGAGCAGCATTTCATTGATTCAGGGTCCATGAACCGTGCAATGCACTGCCCTGTATTTGCTGCCATGGTCTGTCTCTGTCCGTGTGCGTGTGTTTTTCAAAGAGCCGGAGGGAAATATCAAAAATCAGTGTCTTGAGTCTGGCTCTCTATTATCGAAATTGTTATCGGCATTGTTAGTGTTATATATATATATATATATATATATATATATATATATGGGGACCGATCCACATCTACCACTGGGAAAATAATAATTTTCCCACCGAACCGCAGGTAAGAGCAGCGGTTGGCCACATGGACGGAAAAAGGACGAAAAAGACCAAAATGGACCAAAATGGCACGAGAAATTCACCAAAATATCACGAGAAAATGAAAATCTCGCGAGAAAATGGGCATAATGCCCAACCGCGTGTGGGAGTTGCGGTTGGCATTAATGCCCAACCGCAACCCCTACATGCGGTTGGGAATTATTTGCCAAGTTGCATTTTTTTAAAAAAAGGACACATATATATTATAATAATAATAAAAAGGACATTTAAAGGACACATATATATATATATTATAATAATAATAAAAAGGACATGAAGGACAATGGAGAAAACCCCAACCGCCACACTTAGTGGCGGTTGGTATCATTGCAAATTTTTTTTTTCTGTCGCTAAAAATGAAAACTTAATTAGACAGTTTTTCACGAATTTATAAAAAATAGCTAGAGCTAGATCTTGCCAAATTGCAAAAAATAGACCATAGTTATTTTTAAAAGATCTATATTAGGGAAAATTTTCAGATTTTTCCAAAAACTGGAAAGGGGTTAACTGAAATGGGGAACCTTGTAACTTTGCAGTATAATTTAAAATATCAAGCTAGCGCGATTTCGTGCGAAACTTTTATGAGAACCCTAGGATGTTAGGAAGTTCTATTTTCCAGGATTTCGGGCCATTCCGAAGTCGTTAGCTAATTGTTTAGCCGAACGGACTAATTTTTTTAAGTCTATTTCCCAAAAAATTGCACCGTTCAGCCAAAAAATTAGCTAACAATTTCAGAATGGCCCAAAATCTTGGAAAATGAAACTTCCCAACGTCCTAGGGTTCTCATAAAAGTTTCGCACGAAATCGCGCTAGCTTGATATTTTAAATTATACTGCAAAGTTACAAGGTTCCCCGTTTCAGTTAACCCCTTTCCAGTTTTTGGAAAAATCTGAAATTTTTCCCTGATATAGATCTTTTAAAAATAACTATGGTCTCTTTTTTGCAATTTGGCAAACTCTAGCTCTAGCTATTTTTTATAAATTCGTTAAAAACTGTCTAATTAAGTTTTCACATTTAGCGACAGAAAAAAAAAATTTGCAATGATACCAACCGCCACTAAGTGTGGCGGTTGGGTTTTCTCCATTGTCCTTCATGTCCTTTTTATTATTATTATAATATCCTTTCATGTCCTTTTTATTATTATTATAGAAGTTTTCATGAATTTATAAAAAATAGCTAGAGCTAGATTTTGCCAAAGTACGAAACAGAGACCCTAGTTATTTTCAAAAGATCTGTATCAGGTAAAAATTTCAGATTTTTTCAAAGACTGGAAAGGGGTTAACTGATACGCGCAACCTTGTAACTTTGCAGTGTAATTTAAAATATCAGGCCAGCGCGATTTCACGCGAAACTTTTATGAGAACCCTAGGATGTTGGGAAGTTCCATTCCCAAGGAATTCGGGCCATTCCGAAGCCTTTAGCTAATTTTTTGGCCGAACGGACTTTTAAGCGCTCGATTCGGACACCGGTTCGGGATTTTTGGGCGAAAAGTCCGTAGAATACTTTTTAGATCAAGAATGAATTCGGGAAGCTTAAAATAACATTTCAATGCACTTTTGAGATCGTTCTGATGCCAGGGGCATTTTGGTAATTTGCCACCCCGCGAGGGGTGTTTTGGTAATTTTACGGTGTCAAGTTTTTCAGTCCAGAAATGTAAGTAAAACATCTGAAAGGTTATTTTGAAGCTGGTTTGATGGGCGTTAGGGTGACAATGAACCCCCGGGGGCATTTCGGTAATTTGCCCGCAATGACGGGGGCTATTTTGCTAACTAAACCAGCTTGAAAATTTTCCCGAATGATTTTTAGTTATAGGATAGGGGTGTAAGACACCCGGAAAGTTATTTTGTTCCAGTTGTTCTGAGATGTTTGTAGGGGCGATGGCTGACAGGGGGTGTTTTGCATACGTAGCGGGGTAATTTTTGTTAACGCATCCCTTTTAAAATCTTTGGAGGAAATATTTGGTATATAATTGATGTGATACATTTAAAAAGTAGTAAGCAAAGCGGTTTTGAGACTGCCGGTGGTGTAGCCGCCATATGGGGCGTTGGGGTGATAATGAACCCCCGGGAGAATTTCGGTAATTTGTCGCTCATCGGGGGCTATTTTGCTAATTTTACATTACACAAATTTGTGCTTAAAATAACTTTTAGTTCATGAAAGGGTGTGAGACACCTGAAAAGTTATTTTAAAGAGTGAATTCAGGAAGCTTAAAATCCCGTTTCAAAGCTTAAAAACCCGTTTCCGAAAAAAGTTGTAATTTTTTTTGTCACGTTTTTTTCGCTCATTGCACCTCAGGCACGCTAGTTAGCCCATTTGTAAGAATTTCGGCAAAAAACGAGACACATTATTTTTTGGGTTTTCCTAGGAAGGGCCTATTCGGGCACATTTTAGGCCCCAATTGATAGCTTCCGAAAAAAGTTATAATTTTTTTTGTCACTTTTTTTTCGCTCATTGCACCTCAGGCATGCTAGTTAGCCCATATGTAAGAATTTCGGCGAAAAACGGGACACATTATTTTTTGGGTTTTCCTAGGAAGGGCCTATTCGGCCACACTTTAAGGCCCAATTGATAGCTTCCGAAAAAAGTTACAATTTTTTTTGTCACTTTTTTTTCTCTCATTGCACCTCATGCACGCTAGTTAGCCCATTTCTATGAATTTCGGCGAAAAGCGAGACGCATAATTTTTTCGAATGCGTCATATGAAAGGTATATTCGCGCACATTTTAGCGCCAAATTCATAGCATGCGAAAAATTATGTACATTTCTTTTTGGTACAGTTTTTTGTAACATCACAGCAGCTAGCCACGCACGTCAGGATAATGGTAATGAAGGCGTCTAGCTTCATTCTTTTTCAGCTCCCAGGCTATCCTATACCTAAACGTCAAGGCATCCTTCCTAGTCCACGAGAAGTGTTTGAGCACTTCCGAGCGAGCAATGTAGTCCATGTACTTGAGGACGTAAATCCCGCAATCGTGACCGTTATATTGCTTTGGTCGGTCCTTTATCATCACGACCGTCCAAGGGTCCCCCTGTGGCCGTTCGCACGCTAGCGAGAGGACAGTAGTCTGCATCCAACAATAAAAACGAGAATCAAGCCTATGAAACAAGAACAATATACTATGAGCCAAGGTCAAAAAATAAAAACTAACCACTAAAGTGATGTACTCGTTGTACATCTGTGCCAGTAGCTGTTCAGGCTCGTCCTCCCTTAGGCTATCGTATATGTGAACTGTTTTGAACGCTGGATGGAGAACTAATAGGAACCAGTGGTTTGCATGATGACAAGGTATCATGATAAGGTTCGCATCAGCAGCGGGACATTGATAGTCTGCGTTCATCATGCCTAACACATTTCGACCTGGTTTCCACTTACTCCTGCCGCCCCCTCGCCTCCATTCTGTGAATTCTCTCACCGTTAATTCCACAAAATGAGTGGGATACATGTTAAGCTTCAAATATATCCGACGTCCTCTAACGTAACAGTCATTTCACCAAACCGGAAGTGAAATGAGTTCGTCTCGCTCCTCCATCGTTCAACTAGAGCGGATATAAGGCAATCGTCGTGTCGAGACCATTTCCCGCAATCGGTGAACAGGGTTAAATTTTGACGGTGTAATAGCTATATTTGTTCCTCGTTTAGTACCCACTCTTCAAGGTGCCTTGTGCTTTGAATTGTTTCCAAAACACCCCTATCGACACCGTCAAATACGTGCCTCGCGACGTGGTCATCGTCATCGTATAGGATTGATGTATCATGAGGTCCACGGCTGAAATTCATACCTCTAAGAACAAAATATAATTATAAGGTATGAATTTTAAGCTGGATCCTTCCTAGCAAAATAGCCCCCGATGAGCGATAAATTACCGAAATGCCCCTGGGGGTTCACTATCACCCCAACGCCCCCGAACCAGCTTCAAAACAACATTTCAGGTGGTTTACTTACATTTCTGGACTAAAAAGTCGTTTGAAAAACTTGGCGCGGGAAAATTACCAAAACACCCCTCGCGGAGTGGCAAATTACCAAAATGCCCCTGGCATCAGGAAAAATATCAAATAGCCTTAAAATGCTATTTTACGCCTCCTGAGTTAATTCTTGATCTAAAAAGTATTTTACGGATCTTTCGCGCAAAAATCGCGAACCGGTGTCCGGATCGAGCGCTTAAAGGCCCGTTCGGCCAAAAAAATAGCTAACGGCTTCGGAATGGCTGGAATTCCTGGGGAATGGAACTTCCCAACATCCTAGGGTTCTCATAAAAGTTTTGCACGAAATCGCGCTAGCTTGGTATTTTAAATTAGATTGCGAAGTTACACGGTTCCCCATATCAGCTAGCCCCTTTAC
This sequence comes from Escallonia herrerae, assembly GCA_033070095.1. Lineage (NCBI taxonomy): Eukaryota > Viridiplantae > Streptophyta > Magnoliopsida > Escalloniales > Escalloniaceae > Escallonia > Escallonia herrerae. The sequence goes on along the minus strand of JAVXUP010000168.1, from coordinate 310,522 downwards.
AGTCTTTGGAAAAATCTGAAATTTTTACCTGATACAGATCTTTTGAAAATACCTAGGGTCTCTGTTTTGCACTTTGGCAAAATCACGCTCTAGCTAATTTTTATAAATTCGTGAAAAAACTGTCTAATTAAGTTTTCACCCCTAGCGCCAATTACGCCCCCGAAACGTAAAATTACCAAAACACCCCTCGCGGGGTGGCAAATTACCAAAATGATACCTGGCATGAGAAAATATCAAAAGTGCTTTAAAAAGCTATTTTAAGTTTCCTGAGTTCATTCTTGATCTAAAAAGTATTTTACGGAGGTTTCGCCCAAAAATCCCGAACCGGTGTCCGGATCGAGCGCTTAAAGGGCCGTTCGGCCAAAAAAATAGCTAACGGCTTCGGAATGGCCCGAATTCCGGGGGAATGGAACTTCCCAACACCCTAGGGTTCTCATAAAAGTTTCGCGCGAAATCGCGCTGGCTTGATATTTTAAATTACACTGCAGAATTACAAGGTTCCCCGTATCAGTTAACCCCTTTCCAGTCTTTGGAAAAATCTGAAATTTTTACCTGAGACAGATCCTTTAAGAATAACTAGGGTCTCTTTTTTGCACTTTGGCAAAATCTAGCTCTAGCTATTTTTTATAAATTCGTGAAAAACTGTCTAATTAAGTTTTTACCTTTAGCGACAATTACGTTTCGTATTCACATTAAACACACATAGTCATAGTGTTACACCCTAGGAATACACATAGTGTTGAAAATTATTTCCTCCAGTTGTGTTACAACGTTCAGTTACCAAAATACCCTCGCTGAGCGACAAATTATCGAAATGCCCCCGGGGATTCATTATCACCCCTACGCGCGCCAAATCAGCTTCAAAACAACATTTCAGTTTTGTAATTACATTTCTGGACTAAAAAGTCCGTCGAAAAACTTAGCACTGTAAAATTACCGAAATACCCCTCTCGGGGCGGCGAATTACCGAAATGCCCCCTGGCATCGAAAAATATCAAAAGTGCTTCGAAATGCTATTTTAGGCTCCCTGAATTCATTCTTGACCTAAAAAGTATTTTACGGAGGTTTCGCCCAAAAATCCCGAACCGGTTCCGGATCAAGCGCTTAAAGGGCCGTTCGGCCAAAAAAATAGGTAACGACTTCGGAATGGCCCGAATTCCTGGGGAATGGAACTTCCCAACATCCTAGGGTTCTCATAAAATTTTCGCGCGAAATCGCACTAGCTTGATATTTTAAAATACACTGCAGAATTACAAGGTTCCCCGTATCAGTTAACCCCTTTCCAGTCTTTGGAAAAATCTGAAATTTTTACCTGAGACAGATCCTTTAAGAATAACTAGGGTCTCTTTTTTGCATTTTGCCAAAATCTAGCTCTAGCTATTTTTTATAAATTCGTGAAAAACTGTCTATATTTGGAGCCCTAAAAAATCGCTATTTTGGAATCTATAAATGTAATACGCTGATTTGTATAAACCTAACATTGAATTATAAGGAAATTCAAAATACTTACTTGTTGTGACTTGATGTATTTAAAGAAAAATCTACCGATCTTCTAGCGATTATCCACCGATCTTCTAGCGTAAAATTTTTTGGTTTGTATTGTTGTGGAGATTATGTAGGTGAGATATGAAGTACGAAGGAAGTTGGTAAAGATGATATAGAGCAGAAGAAGGGTTTGGGGGAGGGGATTATAAAGAGAGAAAAGTGAGGAAGAGAGAAGAAAAAAGACAGAAAAAAACCCGTGATTGAGCGGTCAAAGGCTGCGGCAAAAAAAAAAATTTGGCAGAAGGAAACACGTGGGGCATCATGGGGGGAGGGGGGCATCACCGGGGGGGCGCCACGTGGCAGGGCTCGCCCCCAACCGCGGGTTGTTTATGCGGTTGGGCCACGTGGCAAGGGGAGGGGCCGCCACGTGGCAGGGCCATCGCCCCAACCGCGGGTTGTATAAGCGGTTGGGCCACGTGGCAGGGGTGGGGGGACTCCACATGGCAGGGGCCATCGCCCCAACCGCGTATACAACCCGCGGTTGGGCCACGTGGCATGGGTGGGGGGACGCCACGTGGCAGGGGCCATCGCCCCAACCGCGTATACAACCCGCGGTTGGGGCACGTGGCATGGGTGGGGGACGCCACGTGGCAGGGGCCATGCCCTAACCGCGGGTTGTATACGCGGTTGGGCCACGTGGCAAGGGTGGGGGGACGCCACGTGGCAGGGCCCATGGGGTTGGGCCACGTGGCAGGGTGGGGGACGCCACGTGGCAGGGGATATTAATGCCAACCGCTGCTTCTTCATGCGGTTGGTGTCCTTTTTCTCCTTTTCGCCATTTTCTCGCCATTTTCTCACCATTTTCTCATGCCTTTTTTGCCATTAATGCAGTGTCAGTACAACTTTTTCCCAACCGCTGCTCTTACCCGCGGTTTCGGTGGAGAAATTGTTATTTCTCCACCGGTGGGTGTGGATCGGCCCCCTATATATATATATATATATATATATATATATATATATATATATATAAATGAGAGCTGATTCATTGCTCGCTCTAGCAAATAGAGTTAAGTTGCAAGCGCGATCTAACCGTCCATCCTGAAAGATGGACGGTCCAGATTACGCCTTTTTTAAAAACTGTCAGTCGTCCGCGACACTATGTCGCGGATGGACTTTTTTACCTTTTTGCCCCTCCACCCGTCCGCTACACTGTATCGCGGACGGTCCAAATCTTTTTTTTACGTTTTTTTTAAGTTTGTCCGTTACATAATGTAGCAGACTTTTTTTTGACAAAATACCCTCATGTTCCATCCGCTACATTATGTAGCGGACGAGTTGACATACACTATTTTTTTTCTTTCTCTTTCTCTGTCCTTTCTCTCATTGTCCTTCTGACATCTCTCTCTCTCTCGTTTCTCTGCTTTGTCTCGGTAGTGCACAGATGGGATAAAAGTTCTGGGAAACATTTATTCTGTCATTTCTCTCATGTTCTGCTTTGTCTTTGTGAATTTGGCCTTTTGGAAACATTTTTTCTTCAGATAATGTTTTTTGTTTGTATGGTTACCTAAATGATAAAAGTTTGCAGAAACAAAGTAAAAAAGAGAGGGTTAAACGGGCTCTAATGAGATACAGTGATGGGTTCGTGGGTAAGCAGCCATGGCTACCATGAGGAGGTGAGGGTGAAGGGATTAGTGCACCTGTGTGTGAAAAAAGAAGGAGAGGGGAGTAGCATCAGGTTGCTGCCTTGCGTGAGAGTGCATGTGTGCGTGTGTGAGGGAGAAATGAACAAAGGGACACTGTCATGAGGCAGTAGCACTGTTACTTGAATGCCTTTTCTTCGAGCCTGAATGCTCCGGCGCTGCTCTTCGACGTCTCTTCTTCGCGGCTGAACAAGATCCATGCTATGAAAATTTGTGCTACATCCAGAACCCATAAAAGAAATCATGGTGAGAGAAAGAGAGAGAAAGGAGAGAGAAAGGAGAGAGAAAGTGTCATAAATTGATGAGAGATAGAGAGAGAGAGAGAGAGAGGAAAGAGAGTGTGTCAGAAATTGACGAGAGAAATGAGAGAGAGAACCATGTCAGAATTTTAATGAGAGAAAGGACAGAAAAAAAAATAGTGCCTGCCTACTCGTCCGCTACATAATGTAGCGGATGGAACATGAGGGTATTTTTGTCAAAAAAACGTCCGCTACATTATGTAGCGGACGGGTGGAGGGGCAAAAAGGTAAAAAAATTCGTCTGCGACACTATGTCGCGGACGACTGACAGTTTTTGAAAAAGGCGCGATCTCGGCCGTCCATCTTTCAGGATGGACGGTCAGATCGTGCTTGCAACTTAACTCCATTTTCTAGCGCGAGCAATGGATCAGCTCCATATATATATATATATATATATATATATATATATATATATATATATATATATATATATATATATACATAGTCCTTGCAATGCGTCATTTTCTTTTGGAAAAGTGAATTCTTTTCTAAAGTGTCGGGAATTGTTTAATCTGCTTATCTTGGCAAAATTTGAGGTATATGAGAGTAGGATGCTGATGTGGACCACTTTTATTGAATTCATTGTCCGTCACTGCATCGTCAGATTCATTATTAGAATTATTTCAAATCCCTTCATTAGATTCATCATTATTGTCTTCTTCCATTTTGAGGAGTTCTACGACAATGGCCTGGAATAATTCTTCCTTAGTTAGATATGGTCATTCCTCAGCAAGTCTCATAAGAATCTCATGTTTTCGTCCGAAAAAATTCAACTTCAGACATAAGAGCTTTGGTACTAGTAGTTGAGCTAAGTTGTCTATTGTTGGTTGCCATTAAAGCGGAAAATTTTTGGATGATTTCTAGTGCAATGGTCATAATTGAATTTGTACCACCATTTGGAGCCACATTGTATGACTAATCTTAGTGAACAGTTCAGGGTTCCGTTACCCTTTTGTATATCATATTGCCAGCACAAAATTTAAGAAATACTAAATTCGGCAATTAATCGTAATCTTGGTTGCCTTCTTGTCCTCATTGAGGCATATAATTCATATACTTTCTTAATTTGATGTGGTCATTCTTCACTTTCAGCCCCAAATTAGAACCACCAGTCGCGTACCCAATTTGGGAAGACTCCGTTAAAAGCTCTAGAGAAGAAGAGGAACCAGGAATGTTTATGCTTAGAATTTTGATAAAATAGAATATTGTTCCAAGTATCGATGTTATCGAAATAATTGAAGTATCGTGGAGAGACACACGGAGGGAGGTCTCTTATTCTTGTAGGGTCAATTCCTCATTGTCTTTTTGGTATAAATTTTAAAATTTTTAATTTTAAAAATTGATATGAGGGAGAATCTCTTTCATAATGATGATATGATGGAGGATCTCTCTCATAATTATGCATAAATATGGCAGAATTTATTACTCGAAGAATTTCTTCGTAATATTCTCTGAAATTTCCATAAGCTCGTTTAGGAATTGCCCAATTTTGTAAATAATTATTCGCCACCTCAATTGGAGGTAGATGGACTTTTTTATCATCTATAATGATTATATCCCATAATTGAGAATGAGTATCCTAGCAGTAAGCTTTAAACATGTCGTCAGTGTGTGGGGATGATGATGTTGAAGCAAGACATTTTTCTATTTGCCTTGAATTGTAGCGAGTATTACCGCGCGAGCGTAATCCTTTGCCATATATTTGCAAGCTTGATTTTGGAGGAGTCATCTTCCCTGAAAAAATTCTTTGGTTAAGAAATGAGGAAGATAATTATTTTCTCCTTTGATAAATTCTATCTAAAAGTCAAAAGAAGAAAGTAAAGGTTGCCATCAAACAAAAATATGTTTTGAAGTAATGTTTTTTATATCTTTTTCAAGGACATCATTAGCAGCTTTACAAGCTATTCGTAATAGAAATTCTTGGTTTAAAAGATCTTCTTTAAATTTGAGGATGCAATTAACTATTGAAAGAACTTCTTTCTTAATAGTAGAATAATTTTTCTGTGTATTATTCCCTACTCTAGAAGTAAAACGAACTAATTGCTCTTTATTATCAAATCATTGTTTTAAGATACCACCATGACCAACATCAGAAGCATCGGTTTCAACAATTTTATAAGCTTTAGGTAATGGAAGGCATAAACATGATAAGGATTTAGCTTTAAACTTAATCCAAAGAACAGCTTGAGTATGGTCATTAGACCAAGGTTGAGAATTTTTCCTCAATGTTTGATATAAAATCTTTGTATCCTTATACATGTCTTGATAGAAGTCTGTAATATAATTAAGACTCCCCAAAAATATCTGAAAGTGAGTTTTCTCATAACTGATCCATTTTCAATGTTATGATCAAGAAATCTTATTTTGGCCTGAAAAAAGAAAAAATCTTTTTAATAGAAACAGCTAAGCCACTATACTTAGAGACCGTTTGGGATTGATTCTTAAAAGTAGATTTTGATTAAATCAGAATAAGTTTTCTAAAATCAGCTTTAATCTATTTTAAGCATAATAGATTAAAAGTTGTTGAAGGCATTTGGATAAAAAGGGATTGAAGCAGGTTTAGTTGTAATATCCTGAACTTTGGGAGCCAATTAAAATAATCATTCGGGCTCAGAAAAATAAATGGGCGCTAATTTTGGGGCAAAAATATAATTTTTAAAAATTTGGGGGCATTTTCGTAATTTTGGAAAATCTTGGGGGTTAATTTGGAATTTTGAGGAAAATTGTGGGAGTGCCACCTCTTACTAGCTTAATGACTAAGCTAGGAAAAAAAAGATAAGATAATTGAGAAGGGAAGGATAAATTTAAAGAAGAAAAACAAACAAAAACCAAAAAGGGAAACCTTTCCCTTTCGGGAAAGGAAGACAAGAAACAGAAGAAGGAAAAGGATGAACAGTGAAGAAGAACAGAAGGGAAACAGTGAAGAAGAACAGAGGGAGAGCAGGAAAGAAAAATTTCGGGAGAGAAGGGGGAAAAGGTGGAAGGAAGGGAGAGAGGGAGAGAAGTTGAAGGAAGTTGCTTAAAGGTAATTTCTTCTTTGTTTGGTGTGTTTACCAGTTTGTGTTGGTGGTGTGTGTGCACAAACTGTGCAGTGGGTGCGTGTGTTTGCTGTGAGTGGGGAAGGGGAGGGGGAACTGTTTTGTGCATATGTGTGTGTGCGCCTGAGTTAATTAAAGGTATAAGAGTGTGTATATGGGTGAGGTTGTGTGCATTTTTCAGCGTATAATCGTGGGACTGTGTGCGTGTGTATGTAGGTGCTTTACTGTGTGTTCTTAGTTTATAGGTAGCTGGGTTTTTCGAGTTATGCGAGGTGGTTTCTGTGGGTATGTGTGCGTGTATGTATGATATATAGAAGTATAAACGTGTATTGGTGTGTGGGTGAGTGAATTTGGGTGGGCAGTGGATTCAGGTGTGTGTTTAAAGTGAGTGAATGTGTGTAACAGTGTATAGTTGTGATTCATGTTTGTGTGTGTATGTGTAATTTAAGTTTATGATTAAGTGGAAGTGAGTGTAATTAGGATAGTGTGATGGGTTTTAGGGTTCTGGAGTGTGGCTAGGTAAATCAGAGTGTAATTCTGGTTGTCGAATGTATAAGATGGGTCACGGCAGCTGGAGGTTGAAGATGATGCGTGTGATTGAGGGTGTAATACTATGTGTTTCAAGTTGAATAGTGTTTGTAAGTGTCACTAAAAGTAGGGGTTATTTAGGTAATTTCTAATCCAAATTTCTATAAATGGGTAGAGCCAGAATTAGACAAAACTCAAAACAGTAACCCCTGATAATTTTACGTTAACTATGTTCTGGAAATTTTTGGAAATTTTTGGGATCCGCGAAGGGCGCTAAATTAGGGTATCGATTAAAGAAATTTATCAAATTAATTAACCTAGTAAATTAAGTTATTTTAATCTGAAATTTTTATGGAAACTCTATTTTACAGATATAATTCAGTATCTCAAATTTTGTACCATTCAGAGGCCGATAGGTATTTCCCGCGAGACTAGCCTTTTAGCACTCGGTCTAGACACTGGTTCGGGATTTTCGAACGAAAAATTTCTAAAATACTTTTTAGGCCAGAAATAACATTGGGATGCTTAAAATAGCGGTTTAAGATATTTTTGAGATTTTTCCGGTACCGAAAACCCCCAGGGGTGTTTTGGTTATTTACCACCCCAAATGGATATTTTGGTAATTTTACCTATAAGAGGTATTTTGAAGTAAATTTACATACAGTAAGGTTATTTTCGTGACTTTGCTTATGAAAAAGTCATTTTGAGAATTTAAGTGTAACGGGGGTATTTTGGTAATTTGCCACCCCAAAGGGGTATTTTGGTAATTTGACCTCAAAAATGTATTTTTGGATAAATTCGCATATGGTAAGGTTGTTGTGGTGATTCTACTTACGATAAGGCTGTTTTGAGTGATTTAAGTCCGATAGGGGCATTTTAGTAATTTTACCTCTAGGGGTGTTTCGATAATTTTACATACCCGGAGAGGGGGGTTCATTTTGGGAGTATGTGTGAGTTCGTATTAAGTTATAATCTTGTACTGTAGGTTGTATTCTAATGATTCGATTATTCCGTTTAGGTTAAAGTTAAAGACTTCTGGTTAGGATAATTTAACTGCGGATCCAGGTAAGGGATTCTATCTGAACCTTGGGTAAGGACTTTGTTCAAACCTTTATTCTATTGCTCGTACTCGTAAGTACTTATTTGATTTATTTATGGCTAATGCCGAACTCTGAATCATGTATGGCTATCAGCATGTTATTGCCCAGAAAACCCTAATATTGAACCTAACTCAATTATTTAGAATTTTTGTTATGTTCGCATGTATTGCACGCTGAGCAAAGTTAATCATTGTCTGTATCCATTCTTCTGAATTGTTATGTCCAAATCTGATATCTATTCGCAATCGTCTTTGTTGTTTATCAGTGATTTTCTTCTGAAAATTCTGGTTTCTTCTGAAAATTTTGAATGCTGACTTATGCCAGTATGGTTATTGTTATTGGAATCCGAATTGATTTCGGTGATTGAGCTTATGTTAAGGCTCACTGATATTGTTGATTTTCTGTGTTGACCTGGGTTTCTGTTCTGTGGGAGGGTGTAATAAGGCTGGTCTGAATCCTGCAAGAAAAGGCAGGCTAGTACCCAAGTGGACTAGTATTTTAGTACATCATGCATGTGTACACTTCTGTGCTTTACCAGAATGGCATCGCGACCGCTCAAGATCAACATTGATTTTTGATTTTATCTGCTCTGTACACTGCCGTGACTATTACGAAAATATCTGAAAAGTATTATCTGAAATGATCCGTGCTTCTGTTGAAATTCTTTGGGGAAACCTTCAGTGTATTTTGGAAAGAACTGTCTCAAATGATCTGTATACGTTTGAAATATCTTAAGAAAACACTGTTGTGTTTTGAAGATATCTTTTATTAATCATTCTGGAACCCATCATGGGTATTATTGTCTATTTTGGTATCTGTTTTGTGAATTTCGATTATTTTGAGAATCATTGAGTTTTTGACCGTTTGAAGTATTCTGGAAATTCTTGTCAGTTGGATTCTTGGAATCGTTTTGTAATCTTGTTTGTAGTCCTTGTGCGACCTTACTGAGCTCTCAAAAGCTCACCCCTCGTTTTGCTCTCTTCTGTAGGTGATGATAAGCTGTAGCAGATTCGGGAATGGGTTAGAGTCTGTGTGAGCTTCCGGTGGGCCGCCACTTCTGTGTAATGAGACCCCTGCGTGGGTCGGTACCATTACCTTGGTTTATAAGGACTCGAGTTTGTAAAGAATCTAAGTTTTAATAGTTGAAGTTTAAGCATTTTTGTAAGTTTGTATTTGATGAATCTGAGTTGATACTGAATTAGATGACTTGGAATATGTGTTAGTGAACAGGTCTGACAGGTGTGATGTGATCCGGTAGGTTAACGACCTGGGAGTTCGGGACGGTAGAGCTCCAGATTTCCGGGGGCGTTACATTAGTATAGCAAATTTACTATATAGTGTACTGAAACTGAAGTTAAGCATTTAATGTTGTTTATATGTAAGGATATTTTGGTAAATCTCTGGGTCAAACCTGATTCTCCAAAACTGATTAAATCTTAATCCAAGAAAATGAGGATAATCAGTTTTGAGCATATTGGAGCAGATTTAATCAGTTTAAATTTTTTTTTTTTTTTGCGAAATACTTCAATACTGATTTAATCTGAAATTAATCTAGAATCAATCCCAAACAACCTTTAATGATTTTCAGAAAGGTATGCAAATGCTTCCAAATGCTGATCAATTGATTGAAAATAAATGAGAACGTCATCAATATATACAATTGAGACATCCATATAAGTATTAAAAATGTTATTCACACTATTTTAAAATTTATAAGGAGCATTTTTTAAACTGAAAAGCATAGCATTTTATCAAAAATGACCAAAGGGGAAAAGCAATTTTGTATCGATCTTGTTCATTGATTTGGATTTGTCAAAATTCAGATTTCATATCAAATTTTGAAAAGATTACAACTTTATTAGCCTATTTAATAAATCTTATTTTGTTGGGAATCGGATACAGAATCCATATTAACGCTTTGTTTAAAGGTCTATAATTGATGACAAGACGAGGAACTTCGTGTTCCTTTTCAGCATGTTTATTGATAAAGAAAGTAGGACAACTCTAAGGGGAGTAACTTTTGGAAATAATCTTTTTTTTTCTAAAAGTTCTTGTATTTCTTTCTTGCAATGTTTAAGAAGTTCTTGGCTCATTTGGATCGGACGAGCTTTAGTTGGAACATTTCTTTCATTGAAATCATGTTCATATGGTAATTCAATAATATGTTCTTTGCAATGCCAAAATTCATTGGGAACTTCAGCATAGATTTCATATTCCAATCTATTTTGAAAAGTTTTAATTTTTTTTCTTTCTCTTGAACAAGATATCGATTAATATTTTGAAATTTGAGATCTTCCTAAAAAAGCAGATTTTGTTTTGATGGAAAACAAGTTCCCTTTTGAAAGAATGAATAATCTATTCTTGAGGGGGATTTATGAACATGAAATGGATGTCTTGGCCAGTGATGTTGGAGTGAATACCATTATTGTTAATGGTCATGAGATTGAGAAGAGACAAAAAAAGGTCTTCCCAGTATGATAGATTGACAGAGTCCTAGGACAACGATGAAAAGCTTTTAGGCAAATGTCATTATTGCAAACCCAAGAATTTGAAATTTTGTAATTGATTTTCATTCTGCTGGAATCAGCATGGTGAGGGCTTGTTTTGTAGTTTTACAATATTTTGTTGGGACAATGCCTTCACATATACAGTTGAGATTGGCTTCTGAATCAATTAGAGCAATCCCTTCAAAGATGAAGTCTTGATTAATGACTATTTTGATTCCAACATACCATTTTTGAAAAGTGGCTTTGTCAAGATTGAGGATTTCTTGAGTGGAATCATCGAACTGATTGGGAGCACTAGTTTCTGGATTAGGAACAACATTGGGATTTAGTTTAAGATATTCCTCTCCCTGACTGAAAACTTCTTCATGATTGTGGGATTCAAAGAGAGAAACCTGGTCAGCAAGGGTTTTCATTTCTCTTTTGAGAATAAGAATCTCACTTCATAAATCTTGAATGGTAGGATCTTTCTTTTCTACTTTTTTAGTCTATTCATGACTTTAAAAAAACTAAAAGTATTACCGACGATAGGTAATTGTTGGGATTGATTTGGCACAGAAGAACTTGGAGCACCATGAATATATTTGAAAATAACTTTTTTCTTTTTCTCAGGATCTTCGATCTTGTCAAGAAGATCAATGATTATTGATTCTTGGGCAGTGATGACATTAATATTTAAGCCGTTTATTTCAAGTATCGCTTTGTAATAATCAATCTTACTACTACATTCATGACAGTCAGCTTCTTGATTAGAACAATGGTGGTCCTGTTCTGAAGAGATGCTAGAACTTTGAACATCTTCATCAATAATATTTAATTCATTATTAGATTGAGATTGAGATTGAGATTCAGAATCAGAATCAGAAGAGTTGAGAAGGATCGCGATTAACTGTTTTTTGAGTCCTTCATCAATAGCAAGTTCATTGATTTTCTTTTTGGTATAACATTTATTGGCATAATGACCAGGTTTACCACATTTGTGGCAGATGACTTTTGATTTGAATTTTATATATATATATATATATATATATATATATATATATATATTTGGGATATTTTTCTCTAGTGATTTTTTTGGAAGGTTTTGAAGACTCTTCTCTTCTATAATTCTTAGAGAATCTAGGTTTTCTAAAAGGCTTCCTAGTCTCGGAAGATTTCACTTTTTTCCGTAATTTGGGATAGAAAGATTATCATAACCATATTGATAACAGAATTGTCCTAGCTATGTTCTTCCTGTCTTGTGTTCCTTCTTAAGTCGATTCTTGAGCTTGATGTCATTACATAAGACTAATCCTTCAGCACAAATTTCGTTAATTAATTCTCCAAAGGTGTTTAAGGAATAAAGCACCATTATACTTATTTTAGATGCCGGTTCTAACACGCTCACCAAAAAGAGTTGGAAGGCCAGCAATGAAAGCTCTTTCCAAAAAATCTTGTTGGGCATCATTTCTTTAATAAATCTTGGTCAGGAATACATCATGTGATTCAGTAGTAAAATGATCGATCTCTCCTATGGTTGTTAATATTTCTAGGAAAAGACCGAGAAGATTCAGCCATAGGATATTTTTCTTTGGGAGTTTTGATTTTTCCTAATTTAGACATCAATTCCATAAGAAATTCATTGCAAGGTTCACTAGGGACCTAACTTGAACTTACTATCTTATTCGATAGAAGCTTTTACTAAGGGTTGCTTAATCTTCGAGGGGTTGGAATAACTGGTGGAAGTAAAATCTAATTCAAAGGAAGTTCTGAAAACATTCTCATTAATGCCTTTAGGAGGTTGCATCTGGCTGTAGAAATTGAAAACAGTGTCTTTGATTTGATAGATAGTTTCTTCTATCCTTGTGGCTTGATCTCCAATTGTACCGAGGATAATATTAGAATAATTTGATTGCTCAACAATTTGCTGAATCTCACTTGCGGTAACATGATTGAGATGATTGAAGGTATTTGTGTCAACAATATGTTTCAAAGAGGCAGCCATAAAATTAAAATTTAAATCGCCCTTTAAAACAAATTTGTTAAAAGGAGGATGAATACTTTCATGTTTTGTATGTGAAGGCCATATTAACCAATCACGAGTGATTCTTTGAAAAGTATTGATTTGTTCTTGAAAATTGATATACTCAGGAATTGAAATATAATTTTCCAAACAATAGGAATAAAATCATTCAAAAAATGAAAATAGGTTTTGTGGGATTTCAAGGTCTGGAAAAATAATTCCCTATATTATGATCTATGTTCCTTTGAAAAGGTGAGATGATACCAGGCACGATTTCTGGTATTGTAAGAGAATAAAATTCCCTATTGATCAGCATTGTAAATTATTTCTAGATGATTATGTCCTTCATTAGATAACATTTTTACCCTCTATTTATGACTTTCCTTTTAATTTGGTTTAAATGAATTAAACGTGAGGTAATGAAGCTATTCTAAACGTTGAAAAAATAAAAAGTGTGATGAGAAAGAATAGAGTTAATTACACCAGTGTCCCTGAGGTTAGGTTAAAATTACATGCATGTCCATTAGTTTGGAAAATGAGCACTTATATCTGTTGATTAAAGAAATGTTAAAATACATAACAGTTTACACAAAAAGACAAGATTGCCCCTAACTGAGAATTGCAGTTCCTAATTTGAACATAAGTTATCGCTCTTCTTCCTTTTCAGAACCTTCCACCACAGCATTACCGGCACAACGCATGTCGGCACCACCTCTATGCGTCGCCATCATGTAGCCACCTTTGACCCACCCCAAAAAATTTATTCACAAACTTTCTAAAAAAGTGGACTCTTCACCCACCGCCAAATGCCTCTAAACCCCCCCCCCCCCCCCCCAAACCCAATCACCAAAATTTTCACTAGATTCCTCTGCACCTAATCCCTCTTAGATTTATCTCTTCCATAGCACCGGCCACTAAGACTTCCCACCCCGTCGATAGCCACCTCTATCACCCCACCATGCCAGCAGCCCCCTTCCTCACCCAACCTCAGCCCAGCTCGCAGTCCCTCCCTTACTGCAACCCCTTCCCTTGCCTAACCCCGACGAAGCCTTCTTTTTTGCCCAACCTTGCGAAGCCCAACCCCGTCACAAAAGGTTGCCGAAATGCAAAGCCTAACCCCGACACAGCGGTGGATCCTAGGTGTTGAGGTGGTGCCATGGTATTGAGATGATTTAAAGGTGGTGCGCGGCAGGGAAGGGGGATGGAGAGGGTGGTGGGGATGAGGGGTAGGGGGTGTATTTGTGAGATATTATATGTGTATATGCTTGTGTGTTTAACCCTATTTTTTAAAATTAGGGTTTGTAAACCCTAATTTTTTAAAAAAGGGTTTGAAAATCATAATTTCTAAATCCTAACTTTCAAAGACACTAATTTACAAACCCTGATTAAATCGTAATTTGAAAACCATAAGTTTCAAGGACACCTAATTTGAAAATCCTTATTTTTTAAATTAGGATTTAAAATCATAAAATTTTAAAAATTGTTCAGTATATTTTTCTATACAATACAAGGGCAATATTATCATTTTGAAAATATCTAATGATGACATCATAAAAAAGTACACTTTTTAGACTTTTCCCTAACGAATGAACATCAGTGTTACCTTTTTAACATTTGTGGTCACAATGTGTTATTTTTTAAAACTTAGTATCTTTGACTGTAATTTCACCCTAATCTTAGGACATTACTGTAATTAACTCAAAAGAATACTATCTATAATACTATAAATGTTGTAAACCATTGCTAAACAATTATATCCTCCATTAATTACAACAATAATACTCATACCCTCACTTTATGACTCTCTCTTTAATTTGATTGAACTGAAATAACAGAGAGTAATGAATCTATTCTAAACATTGGGAAATGAAAACTGTGTTGATAAAAAAAATCCCTTTATTACTCTCATTTTAATTTGGTTGAACTATGTCACGCATTTTTGGGTTAGCAAACAATTAATATATTGAAAAACAAAAAACAAAAGAAATAAACTATAATATGCCAAAAAAAAGAAGGCAAAAAAGAGAAAAAAAAAATGAATTCAATTATTACAAAGGTGAGTTAATTCAACATGCCTTCAAACAGTCAAAATAAAAAAGTTCACGTGGCCAGTTAAGAGAGTGTATAAATAAGCGATGATTGGACAACATTCTCTTAGTTTCGGCTTCAAAAATATTTTTATTCTCCTTTTGAAGACCCTTTTTAAGCCTAGCAACGCTTGCTACAATCAAAACTCCAAACCTTTAAACTCAACACTATTCTAAACACACTAGGACAACCACCACCTTTCGCAGCAGCCTTGCCACTCCCCATCGTCTAAAACCCCATCTTGGCCCTTTTCAACCCTAACAAAGCTCTCATTTGCCGTTGCGTTCATTCCACCTCAGTGGAAGCCAAAAACCTCTTATACGACACTGTAAGCAGCCTCTCCACCACGATCGACCAACCACCAGCTTCTCTCCATATTGAAATGCCCCTCGCCTGAAACCACTATGTCAAACTATTTCTCCCTCGACGTGGTAGCCGACAGCTGTGTAGAGCCTATCGACGCCTCGCTTTGGACTCCACCTCCTGCTGCTATGGCGGTTCGTGTGCGGGTTCGTGAACCTATTCGGACCTTAGAGGGGAGCTGGTTCCGGTCCAATAATCGGTTCAGAAGTCCAATGCTTCATTTAATTTCCTATTCAATTTGATTTGAATTCTTTTTTGCTATTTGAAATTAAGCCAATTAGATACATCTTACATTTTTCTCTCTTCTATGTCAACATGCCCCACTTATAAATATTATTCATATCTTTGTAATTTCATTAATTCTAAAGTTTCTTCAAAACTAAATATCTCTATATTCTCCTTAATCTTAAATATTTTCTATTATTTAAAGAAGCTTAACATTCTCTAACAGTTTTTCTCTCTAACTAACATAATCTCCCTCATTTTATTTTATTACAAGTGTCTATATAAAATCTACTCTATCTTTCCATTCTCAATCATTTTTTATATAACTTTACTCTTTTCTTGGTGGCCTTGAGTAATGCAGACCTCAACACACGGATTATTATTGTTAGTATCATCATTATTATTGTTATTAGTTGGGATAAATCATTTCTATCATTTTGTATACTGTACATTTTTTTATTTTCATTTATTGCTAAAAGCTAATAATTATTACTCAAGTTCATTTTTAACGACAAAAATTAGTAACAAAATTTTTATTTGTCATCACCAATTTTATTATTATTATTAGGTATACAAGTACGAGATATTTCAATTAGTATTTTGACAGTTGTTACTCCCAAGTGCAATGCATGTGATCAAAACTAATTATAATGATATTGTAAGGAAGAGGCTATAAAAGCTTTGATATATGTAATAAAAGTTATGATTTTTTTCAATTTAGTCTTTATATGGTCAATTTACTTTTCTTTTTCAGCAAAATTAGAATTTTTAATATTTTTTAAGAAACCAATACAAAATATAATATCTCGGTCGGTACGTATTTCTTGGTCGGGGTACAAAATATAAAAGAATACCATACCGCTAAAAGGCAAAATTGTGTTATAAGCCAAGCAAAAGAACAGGCCTTCATTGGTATATTTGGTATCTACTCATTAATAATCAATGCGACCTGAAATCTATTAATCTTTGGCTCGCTTAGAAAGGGGTCTTATAAAGTTTTTCCCTTTTTCCCAACCGAAAAATGGATAAGACTTAAATGCAGGGCTTTGATTATCAATTATCCAGCAGTTTAGTAAGGCACTTCCCATCAAGGGGTTCAAGGCGTTGTTAACACAAACTGGTTAACCAATACATATACAATCTCTCTATCTCTCTATCTCTACCTTAAAAAGTCTAACGTGTTTAAACATGTTTCTAAACATTTCTATCACTGAAATACCCTCCGAAATATTTCATAATACCAACTGCCCACCTGTTTTCAAAGCCAGAGGAACATCCTGCCACCCGCTCACGCCAACTCGAAGCAACGCCGTGGTTTCAAACAAAAAACTGTGCTTCTCCTTTGCCAGGCTCTCTCCCTCCTCGCACACATCTGTCGTTGCCTCAACAAGGACATCCTTAAACGGCGAATCTCACATCAAACGATTCCTGCTTTCCTTACTTCAAAGTTCTTCCTGCAAGCTAGACTTCCTCCCATGCATCATCTGCAGGTCAGATTTTTGCATTTACAGAATCCCATTTCATGGCTCAATGAACAGAAACACTATATTCTCCCTTTTGATTCTTCTGCAATTATGCATTCTGCTCTTCCATGTCGTTTATCTATGATGCATTCGATTACTTTACGCACATGATTGCATCCTTTACCACCACCACGAGTCTCTCATCAGCAGAGCATATGATCATGAATTACATATGTGCATACGTATGACATACTTCAATCCAGTAATTTCAATTCTACGAACAGACATTCTGATTTATTCTCTCCTTATGTGTCTCCTACATGTCTTTCCTTAATAAAAAGGCTTCACGCTTTCTTCCCCTTTTACCATTGCATGCAAGGTGTTTGATAATATGCAATAGCACACTGTGTTAGTTTGCACGCTGTGTTTGTTTGCACATTCTAAGTACGTCACATGTGTCTCGATTTTGTTTTAAATTGTCACTTTGCGTTATCCAATCGCAGACAAATAACAATGCATAGAAATGAAGTAGATAGAAAGATTACATATCTGCTTTTGAGAAGCATTGGGTGGAGAAAATATAAGGGAATTGCTAATTACCATTGGTACATAGGATAGGCGTAAAGAATTTAGAACCATTTCCAGGCTGTCCTACCCAGTGCTTGCAGGGAATTTGGTTTAAAGAATTGGCATCAGAATGTCTTTAGGTGTTTAAAAGAATGCATCTTTTGGTGTGAATTCTTAGGCCAACGAAATGCCACTAAGGGGATGATGTGTAGTAGGGAATGGAAACGATAGTAATGGCATGCCAGGAACTGTGTTAAGCGTGGATCTGAATCGCATCAAAATGTCAAAGGCACAAAACTCTTAGATGCGAGTGATATACAGTAGTAATGGCATACATATACCTCTTGTTGGCATATGCGTAGATAGGACAATAACGACAACCTCAGAGAACAGACATTTCAAAGAGCTTATAAAATGTGTTGCTTGCCATTATGCCTTGGGTGGAGAAAACAATGTATTTGCTAATTATTATTGGTACGTAGGATAGGCGTATGTAAAAGAGGATTTAAGAACACTTTCCAAACTGTCTTACCCAGTGCTTGTAGGAAATTTGCTCATTTGTCCTTGTTTAGAGGATTGACGTAAGAAGGTGTCTCTAGATGTTTTGCAAAATGCCTATTTTGGTGTGAATTCTTAGTCCAAGAAAATGTCATTTGCTAATTATTATTGGTACGTAGGGTAGGCGTACGTAAAAGAGGATTTAAGAACACTTCCCAAACTGTCTTACCCAGTGCTTGCAGGGAATTTGCTCATTAGTCCTGGTTTAGAGGATTGACGTAAGAAGATGTCTTTAGGTGTTTTGCAAAAGGCCTATTTTGGTGTGAATTCTTAGGCCAAGGAAATGCCACTGAAGTTTTAGGCGTTTGGCAAAATGACTATTTTAGGGTGAATTCTTAGCTACACACTGTTGGAAAAGGTTGCAAAGGTAGGAAAGTTATGCTTTAGAAGCATGACAAGTATAAAACTTGAAGCATCAAAAGGGGAGAAATAGTGAAGCAGCAGGAGTTTATTTACCCAAAGAAAGTTTGCAACTAGAGAATGAATAACTATTGAACCATGGTATGGCTCTCATCCAGAATAGAGTATGAGTAGAAGGGGGTGAGAACAAGAGATAGCTATGCAAGGTATACCTTGTCCACCAGAAAGATCTCTTGGCCATTGCCATCTACTTTAAGATTGCCTCTCACTTCCATTTTTCAAAGTTATGTTCAAATGTGCAGCTTGAATCAAACGAAAAATTCTTTTAAGGAGTAAAACAATGGAGAAAGATCGATGCTGAAAGGACTAAATACAGATTAAGCGAGGAAATAGAAGAAAAAGCAGAATTGGAGTCA
The DNA here is from genome assembly GCA_033070095.1 of Escallonia herrerae. NCBI lineage: Eukaryota > Viridiplantae > Streptophyta > Magnoliopsida > Escalloniales > Escalloniaceae > Escallonia > Escallonia herrerae. The sequence goes on along the minus strand of JAVXUP010000168.1, from coordinate 291,826 downwards.
ATGAAGGTAGCAGCAAGAAGGTTCTGTGACAAACTTATGTAGCATAGACACTGAAAGTAGAGAAGGGCCATATCGTGATAATGCAGTGAATAAGAGGTATCTATTGCTTCAATCTAAAATGGAGCTTATGTATGCATAAATGAAGGTAGGGTCGAAATCCCATTATCATGGCTCAATCGTCAATAATATTCCAAGATTCCACTAGAAATAATCATTGGTCTTAAAAACATAATCAAAGAGTGGCTAATTGTCTAAATAATCCATTAGCCTAACTCTGGAGGAGCATTAGATAGTGGCTCAGCGATTCACTAGTGCTTCAGTGCTCAAACTGACGCGATAGTTGCTTACTAAGACAGACTTCTTTTCAAGCTCTGTTCTTATTATTTTTTCTCAGGTACCCTATCGGGTACTAAAACTTTTTGATCAATTTGTTTTTGTCCGTATAGCACCGCTCTTTACAAAATTCACAGCTTACTGTACAATGATAAGTCTCTAACTTGACCTCCTATGACTTCGACTATAGTACCAATTTATACTAATCTTTTGCTTGAACTCATGTCCAAGGAGAAAATAGTATTTGACTGTTTAAGGCTTTCATGTTTTCAGTGAAACTGAGAGTAATTTCAAGGCATCATACTGTTTTGAAGTTTTGAGTTCTCTGCCTGCCACGCTTTAAAATTGAGTGCCCCTAGCTGTTAAGGCTAGGATCTGAGCACAAATGTTAGTAGCCTTTGTTTGATACTTAGAAGCGGCCTTATTCATTTGGGCTTCAAAAGATGGGTATTTTTTTTGCATTTTTACGCAGTTAGACCCTAAAAAAAATCGACAACGCTGTAGGCACTATCATGTTGTACAAACCAATCACATCAAAGATGTCGAAGAAATTATCTTTCCCCACCTACCCTAGCATTTTCAGCTCCCTTGACTAACAGCTTAGATATTAATATGCGATAATGAGTCTCATAATACATTACTATTGCACAATCCAGGAAAAGGATAGTTACACTTATCATATTTTTGTGATTGCTCTTATAGTTGGTGATTAATGTCGTCATGCTTGGTGGCTGTAACAGCTAGGCTGCAGTCACATTAGGTCCCTAAAGTTCAAACTTTGATAGGCCTCCATGAACTAAGATAGTATAATAGACGATAAGTTACTTGTGGGACTGAAGAATCCGTGCAACCATAGAACTTTACACAGGATGGAAAACTGAAGCCGAAATAAGTATCATGCTAGATATTCGTTTTTTATATCATGTTCTACTCGTGCAATAAGATACAAAAAAATGGATTCGCATAAATTGTGGCAAATTAACTGATTGACTGCTAGAAAGAAAAACCAAAACATAAAAGAGAACATAAATTTCGTACCTAAAATAAAATCAATCAGCATATGACGTGAAGTACTTTGAAGAGATATATAAAAGCAAAAAACTGAAGCACATTCTATGTCATTGTACAAGTCGAGAAGTTCTAAACTGATCAAATGCTTTTGAGTGGTTAAATTCTAATTATAATTGGTTACGAAATAGATAAAATTAAATTAAGTGAAGCAAATGTTTAGATAGTGTACAGGTCGCTTGCCGAAGCTGATATTAGTGTATTGAAAGATGCGGGGTCATTCTTGAAAGGCACACTTGTACATATTATTTTATACCTGTAATTTGTATGCTCACCTGAGCCATTGGGAACTCCTATGAAATGTATCCCATTGTTCCGTTTGAAATTGCACAAGATACTTTCGACATCAGCAGAGGATTTAAAATGACCCACTCGAAATCGCAGAGACTTTCCTGAGTATATTGGAAGGCCTGGCTGAAAATAGGCTGCACAGCAGAACATACACCTTGACATCAACTATGAATGTTAAACCACACACAAAAATACAAAAGATCAATGGAAGGAAAAACTGTTACCCAGAAAAGGCTTAATGTTGATCTCAGTAATGATACAAAAAGTAGCATGCAATCTATATATCAAACTCTCAGGAACATCAGGATCACTTTGACCTTGGCTTGACCAATAGGAATAACCCCATAGATTTCTCTCCCTTGGATCCAGAGTATTTGCAATACTTTCATCTGGATACCCGTCCGTGCTAGAAGCACAGACTGCATCCGCTATGCAATCAATAACTGCAAATGCTTTAAGAGCTTGGAATAGAGAAGTATAGGCTCTATGGTCTCTTTCAAGAACTTCTCATTCCATACGTGTGCTAGATCCAATTTTTGCTGATTCCTTTCCAGAGCTTGGTTCAACCACACTAGCAACAACGGCAAGCTGAGGAAAATATTTCACTCACAACTGCTTACAAAGTCCATTTGCAATCACTGCAAAACGTAAAGTCAACAAGAACCAATTACACAACATCCCATGCAGCCCCTCTACGGGTCTACTACACTTGTACAATTACGTTGGCCTGCTTAGAACCTTTACAAAAACAAGGTCCAACTATCTTTTTCCATCACCTAAACTTGATAAACCAGGAAAGAGCAACTAATATGTAAATCTAAGAAACATAAACTGAAAAAGGTAAAAAGCTCTATAATTAATTTTTTAAAATTAAAAAAAACTTATTTTGCTTCTTTTGGCATTTAGAAGGAGATCGACGTCAAAAGTATCTAACACAGTCATCTTAGATCAGCAACATTCAAAATGCACTAAAGGATACTCTTTTCAGTTACTACTTCTTTTCTAGCTTTCAATTCTTTGTTTTGTTTAATTGAATGTTCTGTATCATTGTAGCTTCTTCAACTTAATCATTCCCAATTTCCATTTCTTATTAAGGGTAAAGATTTGAAAGTTCTCAATTAGCCTGCATCAAAATCATTCCAGAAATAGAAAAGAAAAATGCTTAACTTTAATGGTACCAAAAATATAACTGAAAACAATTAGACTGGGCCTAGCGTTCTCTATCACGGTCCTATTTTAGCCCCAATTTCCTACTTTGGTTGTTGAAGGTCAGGGACGATTCTTGTTTCCATACTCTGGAAGACGGCTTCAACTTCCTTGGAAACCTGCCATACTCATCATCAATAAAAGGAATCTGCTTAAACTAAAAAAAAAAAGCAAATTACCTTGCGTGCTTTAATAGGTAGGCCAATGATTTGTTACTGTGGCCTTGAGAGCCTGCAGCATTTACAGCAGTGCAGATACTCCCCACCATGTTAGGTCTATACCATGGTATATTGGCATGTGTAACATTCCAAGGCAGTGTCAGACTTGGTTATTGTTAGATACTACGCCACTGACATCTACTGCCTCACATTTCACATGTTTTGTGTTTGACTTGCAGGTGTGTCTTAGTATTTGGGTATATGTGTCGCAGCTGCAAGCAAACCAACTGGAAGAGTTTAGCATGTAGTACCAGATAGAAAGAGAATGTTATGATATCCTATATCTCCTTGTGCTTTTGAAAAGCTAATAATCCAATTGGTTTTAATATCCTGGCCTCTAACAAAATGGAAACTATCGTATTACATGCAGAGAAAAGGTACTTACAAAAAAAATCGATACGCACGACTAACCATAGAAGAAAAAGCACAATACGTTGAGAAGGTTTCCAAAAGTAAGAAATGGAGAAGCAGTGATGTAAACTCAATTGCCATTGCAAGCCTTCAAACCAAAAAGAGGCCAAAGACGACACCAGGTATGTTATGTCATTAGTTTCTTGGTTGTTGGATGGATAACTGAATTGGCTTTCTACTCCTATATTATAGATAGTGTTCGGCTCATCCAACGTCTTTAGCCTATGAAGAATAGGCATTAGGACCATATACTTTGAGATATTGGAGGTGATATGATTTAACTCGCACACTTTAGATTGTGATTGGCTGATTCAGCATATGGGGAATAATCATGAGTGTTGGAGTGCAGCTAGAGAGAGAGAAAGAGAGAGTAGGCAGCTAGCAAACTCGAAGTTGCATTTTGCTCTAGCATTGTTACTATAAAGGAAACAATACAAAGAAAAATCTATAGATATAGCTTTTACTTGCAGTTTTCATCAGCCCGAGAATTCCTATCTGCTGACTTTTAATGTTGAAGTGCTAGAATGAAGCATTTTGAGCTCAGTAGGTCTAGAGCACTAATAATTTCTAAGATCATCATGACAACAACTACACCATCATCACTTTTGGGGTATTATAAATCAGTGTCATGGTTTGCGTTTGGAAAAATAATACAAAAACCAGGTTTTTGGAGTTATACTTAAATGTCATGCACATTAAGCAAATTGTGTCTGTGGCATACCCAAAGACTCAAAACAAGCTTTTTTGAACTTTGAAGGTCTAAGACTATAATTTCAGTAACTGAAAGGAAACCTTTTTCCTCTAGAAATTGGAGTAGTCGGTCAGATTGCCCAGTAGAGTTGCCCAGTTGAGTTCAAGTGCATAGCCCTTTTGAAATGACATTGCTTTGCTACCAACTTTCGGCTGAACTCTGGGGATATATTTGCTCAATAGATTTTTCACTATGGTTTATAGTCTCCAATGTCCAAAGTGAAAGGTGGATCCTTGGAAGTGGACTAACTTCTCTCAAATCGAGTTGGGCAGGACAAATCCTATTGATTATATTTGTGAGAAAAACAGATAGAAGACACAGTTTACTTATGAAGTTTGTGGCTTTTTCTTTCTTAATCTTGGAAGTTGCCGAATTTGCTTTACAGTTAAGGTGTATTGAACGATTCCATATTCCTTTTTAAAGGACAATAGGAACAAAAGGGAAAGTGATTTAAAGCACTCCCTTTAAAGATTGAGGTGTTTTCAAGGAGCAACCTTCTCTTGAGGGCTTTTTTTTTTGTTTCTGCTAGCATTTTGAATGCTTAGGTTTTTACACGAGACACACGAGCTCTTATTAATGTTTCGTGAATTAACAAAGAATACTAATTGACGAACCACTTTTGCTAACAAGCTACGTGCAATGCACGTGAGGAATATGATAACAATTGAGAATTTTTCACATGTGCAGAGAAAAGAATATCATTCAATCGCAATTATCGGAGGAATAGATATGCTGGAATAGATATGCTCAACTCACCAATGAACAAAGAGCCCAACATATAGAGGAAGTGTCCAGAAATAGAAAAAGGCGGAGCATTAATGTAAAATCACTTGCAATCGCACAGATTCAAACGGAAGAAATCCCAGAGATGACACCAGGTACATTATGTCATTCTTTTGTTGTCTTCTTTGTTCTTTGATAGTTTACGCCACAATGGACACTTGTGCAAGGATTTTTTCTTTCTTTACGTTTTTATCTTTTCTATCACACTTGAAGTTTCATTGATACGCAAGGAAGCAGACACTTGGGCAAGGATTTTGCCTTTCTTTAATGCAGATAAAGACTATTATACGTTAAGATTATTATTATAATTCTTACATATCTTGGGATTAAAGATGTACCTACCACTACTTTGCTTACTGTGATGTTCTCAAATGACATGTCAACTACCTTTTAGACACTTTTTTTTCTCTTTTTATGTATAATAAAACTTTCAGCTTGGTACAAATTTTTGTGAACCGGATGAAATTGTACTCCATATAGTCTACTAATTCATAAGTGTACAATTAATTGATAAATATACAACTAATAGTACTTTTGTTAACTGAAAATTATTAGAAAGCATAATCAAGGCAACGGTACTTGAAGACCATTGAAGCATATTTAAAGATCGCGCTAGTTCTGTATCAGACAACCGCCAATATGATGACCCAAGAATTCAAATTGACAACCTTCAAAATCATGTCCTATGAACTCAAACTCCATAAAGGTATGACCATATATCTGTCATCAACTCTTATAACAATCACCAGAAACTCTCGATGCCTGGTAAGAGCTTTTCATATTTCTTTCAGTTCTTCACTAACGATAATGATAATCGTAATTGTTATATTGCCGTGTTCCTTAATTCTAATTGTTTAACTCACAAACATTTTTTAATTTATATGACTGTCATTTAAGATCTTGTGAGTAGTAAATAACATAGTACACCACCTATTTGTATGTATGCCTCAAAGATTACCCCTTTCAAGGTATACTCCAACGAAGCAAATAGGGGTCAGTTTGTTTCATGTATGGTTTAGACCTTTGGCTTGGTCAGCCTCCTAGTGTCCTTTTTATGGATTTTGTGTTTATAAAATTACAGTGAATCCTTTGTTTTGGTTTTACCAATGGCAATTGAGCTCTCTATTTAATTTTTTGACATATTCTAATAAGTACAATAGATATTTGCTGGTTCTTGGTCTATGTGGACAGTATGGTAATAGTTTATCTATGTTAAAGTTATGGTAGTAATAGATATGATGCACATAATTACTATGAACTAGGTGATAAATTCATGAGTTTGATCCATTGATCACTTGCCCCAGATTTATTGTCTTTTGCTTCCTCTATGTTTGGGGTTCCTTTGGTGATGCTACATTAGTTTCTTCTTTACTTAATTTCAGCACTTTGAAGTTTATTATATCTAAAGCTATCCATTACATTAATCCCAAACATTTCCTGTGTTTTTCTGATTTGGTACCAAGTTAGTTAATTTGACAAAGAGAGACATCTCTTGAAGGGATATGTGATTTCTATGTAGAGACTTATTTTGTTGCAAAACATGCTTGGACTGAATGCTATACTAAGAAATGGTATCATATTGGATTGAAAATGTCCATAGCTAGTGTTTGAGTGTGTGTGCATGCACGTGTCCACTGATTTTCTTGTAATTGTGTAAAATATGTCCATTTTAAGCAACTTGGGAAGAGCAAATACACTGGCCATTACTGATTGCGCTACTTGTTTTTGAATATCCATGTACTTAACTAAGGTATGCCTCCATTCCCATACCAATGTAACTTTTTCATTCTTGTACCTTGGCTTCTAACAACTGGCAACAAACAAGATATGCAAGGCATGTCATGCTTGAGAATTTGCATAAGCCACATTCATCAGTTTCTTGCTCCAATCTTCTTCTGGTTTGCATTTAACATTTGTGAAATATTGCAATACTCTTCTGCACGTGCTTCCTAATTTAATTTACTTTCCTGTGACAACTTTATGAATATGCAATAACAGCAGTATGCATATCTTGCTATATATGCATATGAGCAGATTGGTTACTTGAAAACTGCTTTCGAATCAAGCCATCTGCCAAATGCCTATATTCATTTTCTAGACTTGCTTTTGTAGGAATTCAATTTATGCAAGAAGAGGTGACAATGGCAAGGAAAGGAAAGCTTGGTAATGTTGTATCGTCAGACGATGAGCAGCAATCTGAGCAAGCCACAATCTCTACTTTTGAAGATCACCACCCCGGTTCATCAAAAGCGACAGAGCCAGCTGGAGTCCAGGGTATGTTAAGTAGAAACATAGTCTAAGAAAAAACAAGATAGTCAGGTTCACTTTGATGTCTTACTTGAAATCGAGTTATATATACATTAACACGCCTTCAAAATCTAGGCAAAGCTTGTACAGGTGATAAACAGTCACGAAAGCATGGGCCTTGTAACTTTGTGCATATTGTATTGAATGTTACAATAGGTCTCTATCAGCATACCCGTCGGCAGGAGCAAGAATGGGTTGTCTCTATCAGCTCCTCAGCGTAGTTGTAATGATATCATAGTTTCTTGTATATGTTTATAGACTCTGGGTTGTCAACACCATCTAATAGAATATACTGGTCAATTATTCTCTGCTTGTAAAATTATTAGGATTGTTAGTGTACACAACCATTGCTTGGTCAATCAAATCCTATTCCCGTTTATTATGAGATAGCCAGCTTGAGTCCTGGATCAGTAACTTTGTGCAGGGCTTCTTCTGGTGTTGGACATCCTGTGTGACAATTTTCAATCTGTTACATATAATCAGTGGTTCCTCTGCCCTGTATTGTGATAATTTAGTTCAAATTTGGTAAATGATGGTTGAAAGATGTACAATGCAATGTCGAAGACCTTTGGATGTGTGTTGTGCCTTCTTAATCGGTGTGTTCACCTTTGGGTCGTACGATTCCCAGATTATCAGCCCTGCTGTTACCACCTTGTGCTTTGTAGATTGTTATAATATCCCTTCTTTTGATTTCCTATAATATCGTTACTTTTGACCTTTGGAATCATGTAAACTGAGTCACGAAAATGCTGTGATCTATAATATCTGTAAGGTCTAGAACAGAAAAACTGTGTAGCTTCAAATTATCAATATCATTCTCCTATCCTACCCCCAAAAATATACATGCATTGTCCATCGTTTATTAACAACAAAAATTGCAGGGAATGAGCAACCCCGTTTTCCCCTTGCCTACTTTCATCACAGATGTAGTACAGCAGCCAGCAGTTGGAATATAATGCAGGTCAAAGAGTTGCTTCTATTCCTCTGCGTTGAGACCGACTCGATGTCGTCTCTTATCGAAAACAGCTCTGAATGACTCGTGCTCTGCACGAATTTGTTCTTGGAACATGTTTTGCCTCTTGAACTCACCAGTATTCCGAGCTGACTTGAACTTTTCTTCTTCCGGTATGGGGTTTGACTTCTGCAAGTGTCAAATGTAAAACTAGATATAACCTCGAGCAGAAACAAAGCGGGAGAAGCCAACAAAAAAGAGAGAGAGCAGCTAACGGGCACAAACAAGTAACTCCTTCCTGAGAAAATGGAACGGTAACTTGCAATTTTACATAAAGAAAAACAAGGTTATTAGTACATAACCCAAACAAATGTAGTGGCCTACTCTGATATCAGAGTAACAAAAATTTAGACAACATGGTACATTTCAAAATAACTCACCAAGTTGTATCCGGCACCAGGGCCAATTACTATAGACAGGACATTTGCCCTTTTTGCCGCCCCTATTGAGAAGCCAGTAGTGCCAACCTAACAAGAAGAATAGGTGAGTGGCTACACAAGCGGCAAAAACAGAAATGGGCTTTTCAAATCAAATGCATCCGGACGCTGATGCTGAAGTACAAAATTTGGGGCAAAGTGTGCAGCTGTACTTTTCCGCTATTTCTCAATGTTGTGTATATTTTTTTTCCCGTTTCTCTGATTATGTATTTTGGGCTGGGGAAGGGGGTGTAGAGATTTTGGAGACGAGGTGATACAACCATAAGAAAATAAGAAAACCAGGTGATTAACCTGAAATTTTGAGCACGTTTGCTTAATACACTTATCAGACAACAATATTCCAACACAGTGCGACTACTAGCATATAACGAACATATCCATCCTTGCTATCCAACCTTATCTAAACATAAACCTGTACATCATTATATTTCATATATATGACCACTACTCCGTTTCAAGAAATAAAAAAAGAAATATAATATTCATGTCAAAATGGAGCATCACAGAACAGTAATACGTTACATGAAACCTACCTGATCGCCCCAGCGCACAGATTTACCTTCCTTACTATAAGCTTGAATCAACCCAGAAAGAGCGCTTGAATTACCCTTTGTGCCTTCAGTTCTTTCAGTGTCTTCATCCAAGTCAGTCGACCATTTACTCCTCCCCAATTCTTTGACTTCTTCCACTGGATGGCCTCCTTCGTCTTTACCATGCCATACCCTATCATCTTCTGAAGGACCTAAATAAATTACAAATGATGAAGTAAACGAGAAACTATGCCGTCGAAAAACCAGTTTTGTGCTATAGGGAACTTTTTATATGCTTTTGAGCATTAGTTCCCAAGAGGATCCAAAAACAAACGTCCTTTTCACATACATGAACTCGAGTACATAACCAAAGCACATTTTCATGCTTCTCGTCGCCCATCATGAGTTGATATTCTGCTAGAGGCATAGCAGTTCGCCATAAGTGGACTATAACTTAAGCCCTAACATGACCATAATCTGTACAAGGTGTACTCGGGCAAAATTTGCTAGTTGCCAGAGTGCTGAGAGGTGTGAAACCTTCGCACACCTTAGATCTTAAGACAGAAGGATTCTGCATTGGACAGTGTACATGTTTGAAGCAAGAAATGACATCAATTAAGCATAAATGATCCTAATATCAAAGCCAAGCCATTCTACTTCATGCATGACATTAAAAGCCTATAGTACATAATGTGATAAACACCAATTATCGAGCATAAAGAGATCATGTTGATTATCTTCAGTCAGTCGTTCTTTACGAATGAGATAAGAATCGAGCAACTTGTAGATAGGGATTAACTAGTCAATTATAGCTTACCAGAACATTGCGATTTCTACACCAAATCATGCCTTTTTCTGAAGAGTAAAGTGCAATCTAAATTCTACAAAAGCTGGTGTCCAGTAATAAGATACCATTCTCAGATGTCTACTATTGACAAGCTAGAATTTCTTTCTAACCATTGAGATGGTATCATTTCTTAGTGACTGATACTACTCCATCCACTTGGAAGATTCCTACTAAACTAAATTTGACGTATTGATCCCTCTCGAAAATTTTCTTAGGCTTAAGAATCAATGTCCCCTGCAGACTTGTATAAAGAGCTTTGTTTGCTATGTATTAAGGCAGTCTTCCCAAATAACAATGATGAACTACTGGATAGAGTGAACATTTCAACCAAAGATTATAAGCCAACAAGCATAAGGGACTTTACATCTCTAGATCCACAAGCAAATGTGGTCTTGGCATTGTTGAAAATCCAAAGTATCTAAATGGGGTGTGGTGAAATGCAATGTGGTTCGATGAACGTAGATAAGTGACTATATCTAAGTGAGTAAACAAGTGCAAGTATACATCAATTAAACATGTACCATCTGATGAGAGATCGTCTGCAGGAGGTTCATTCACACTCTCGGGCTCGCTCTCTTCTCTACCACATAAATCGTCTGTATCCATGTCTACCTGGCAGTTTAGAGATAAGAGGTAAGCAAATAAATTAATAGATCTCTGACTAACAAGGGAAATTAAGAATGAAGAAGTTTAAACTGCAGCCAGTAGAGGTAAAATTTGGAGATCATGTACTACTCAGGCTCAACTCACATATCAACAACCATCAAATAACCAACCCAGAGATGCATAACAAGAAATCCCTTAAGAGTATCAGAAATCTGTCCTGTTTCCATCTTTCTCCTCATTCTTAACGCACTTTCTTTGCCTTATGTAATAGTCTAGGTGGAGAGTTTAACATCCTCCTGCATATTCTAAATCCCCATATGAAAACCAATAACAAAAAGGGGTACTTGAAGAGAGGTATCCTTGGTGGTCTTCTAAAGGGGTCACAATATGGCAATGGCAAGGGCTTTAAGTAGGCTACAGAGGGAGAGTCATAGAGCAGATTTGGGTTCCGTAAAACATAGTTGCACGAAGCGTGGACGGGAGTGGAAGGAAGATGCGAGGTTCCAGGGTGGGAACTCCGCTAAAATTGGGTATCTCGCACCTAAGCCGTGAAAAACATGGGAAACAATATATTTTCTCTTTCGGTTAACAGCCCAGAACCACGGCCCCACCAATGAGTTCCTTAGCAGGGTCTTTTAAGGCTAATTTCAAACGTTACCGTATCCAAGGTGAGATGGGACATTACAATCTCTTCTTATAGCCTTAGTGTTCCCATTAGGGCCCAAACTTAACCTTGCCACTCACCGCCCAAAATCTTCATCTCTAGCCATTGTTGGATAAGACCACAACTCAAATCAATGAGCCAATATGATTCAACCTTCATGTCCAACCTCTGGCAACTCGACCAGATAAACCCAATCCCCGCTTTAGAGAGCCGACTCTGATACCATCTACAACAACCCAAAACCACAGACTGCCCGCAGGGCAGTGCCTCCCTCAAAAGGGCTAGATGAGTAGGTACTAACGAGTTCCTTGGTGGAGTTATTTAAGGCTAATTCCAAACACTAACAAATCCAAAGTCAGACGCGGTGTTACAAGTATCTTGCTGGAATCCAGTTTTATTTCTTTATTTTTTGACAAGTAGGTCGTGGTCTAATTTATTAAAGGCTGTGGTATGGATACCTAGAGTTGAAAAGGAATCGTTTCAGACTGATTGTAAGCATGGGATGCCAGTTAGGATATCTAGAGTTGAGAAGGAATGATTTCAGATTTGATTGCAAGCAGGAGATGCAACAAAATTATGCCCTAAAAGGAAAAGAATCGCGCATATCCCATCAATAGAAAAGATGTACAGCTATTTATAGACAACTCAAACTATTCTAGATTACTTAAAATCCAACAAAAACAGAAGTGCATAATTTGACCCAAAATAGGACCAATGTACCATAAATACAGTCAGTGTCCAGAGAGACCAGAATTTCCAACAGGTAACTTTGACTGCTAAAACCCACTAAGCATTAATGTACTGAAGCAGCTTAAAAATAAAAACCAAAAATCCAAACCTTCAATTAGTACTAGACATGATGCCTAACTTCCTCGGGAATCTGCAAACTGAGCTACATGATTGATTTACCGTCGAACAAGTAGACTCTTTGAATATGCTACAAGTTTACTTTTTTTGATTTGGAGAATGTACTCACATGCAGGAGCGGATACCTCTAAATCCATATCAACATTATCACATATTTATCAAAATTAGACATTTTGACTATTTGGGGGGGGGGGGGGGGGGGATTTAGCTGTATTATATACAACAACGAGAAGCCCTTATATGTAAAATAAAAGAACTTCAACATAATCTGAACACTTTGCCTGTGTCTATGTTTAAACGTAATCCTTTCTCGAGCTGTTCATTTCTTTGCATGGGGGTTGGGGGGGTGCTGAAGCTGGGAGGGGAGACGTTTACAAGTATTTTGATGCTGCAGACTAGGGGTGGAGAGAGAGAGAGAGGGTTGAAAGTAGAGTAGCACATTGAAAAGGTATAACAAAGGGTTGAAACTAGGTGTTCACTAAGCAACAAGTTTATTCAGCATATCTCACGCGATGTAGAGCTTAAAAAAATATAAAGACATAAGTTTAAATAAATATAAAGGATAGATCCTAAATAGAAACCAGCACTAAGTCCTCCATTCATCACAAACATAGCTACAACTATAATCACTAGAAAGAAAAACATAAATACGATTCTAAGAATTTCTCGAACATGATTCCGAACCCAGCTCCACACCCTCCTTCCCTACCCACCGAAACAGGACATGAAAATAACTAAACTATAGTAAGGAAACTAAACTATAACAGAGCATATATTTCTTACTGTGGGCACATTGTATAAGACACAGAGTGAGGTGTTGTTGCCAAGAGGTTCCTTGGCTATAGGAGATCTCCCCAATCTTGGTATGGAAACATATTATTTAACATTAGGAATGCCGAGAGTATGGGCATAGAAGGCAGAATAGTCATATAGGTTGGGCTACAAGCTATTTCCATCAGATTGAGGCCCAAGATGTAATCCCTATACCAGACAAGATAGTCCCTAAAATCAAACTTAAAATAGCAGATCTCAAGAGTCAAACTTATCCCAACAATGTCCTCATTAACATGTATATCAATCACAAAAAGTGAAAAAGAACAAGAAGAAAACCTTTGACCAATGGAATATATAATATTTGTTCCCAAGAACAGGTTATAAGCCATTCAAGCATAAACGCTTATTTTCTCGGTCAAAATAACTAGCAACAATTAAAAGATCTCCAGAAATCACCTCAAGAATTCCATTATCCTCCAAATCATCTCCATGGAGTAATGCCTGTCAGGCCATTAATTAGAAACAAAGCATGAATGTCAATATAGGCAAATGCTAAATGTTTTAGCTACTTCACTGCTATTTTCTCCAGCTAAAAATTTTCTATTTAATACAAGTCTAAGAACTTTAGTCTTTAAGGCATAATACTAGCCTAAATAGAACAAACCTTGGGGTCCAGCTTCACATACAAAGATGGAGCATCTTCCCATTGTGCAGCCATCTTTTGTATGTCATCCTGAGTGAAACCATGCACATTCCTTGCAGCGCAACCCTGGAAAATAAGGAAGAAGTCAACCCAAAAAAATGCTGCCCAGTGTAACTTGTTTTGTTAAAGCAAAGATGAAGCAAACAGTGGAAACAAAACAAATCAAGAGAGAGGGCGGAAAAATAAAAAAATAAAAAAAAACTAGACATTCCAAGGCCTAAACATTTCAACTCACCGCTGGATCCTTGTACGTAGCCTCCAACAAGTAAACTTCATAGCCGGACCTCTGAAAAGAAGGCAATATAAAAATAAGCAACATGCTCCAGTTTAATCAAACTTTGTAACAGCACAACCATGAAAAAAGCAAAAGCACAGTAACAGGAGCCACAGTAAGCAACAGTGATTGTAGAAGGCACAGGTTCTGAGATATGCAACTCAATTGGTATCTATACAGAGCATCTCGAACACAAAGCTTTCTCCAGAAATACGTCTGTGTCAAATGCTCCTCATACCTTCAACTAATCTGAACGGCCAGAAAGCTATAACACCATTACACATCCAGAAGTTTGTTCTGGGTTGTGGAAAAGTTGGGGCTACTGAGCTTAGCTTGTAAATCTCCATGATAACATTTTTACTCTTGTGATAAAGAATTTTGGACAACAAATTCTAATAGCTATTAAGAAAAAAATGGATACACAGGCCAAGTCACCAAATAAATAAAAATTCCTGGGACAGCATTATATTGCTGATCGGAGCAACAGAAACTTTTTGTCAATGCCAATTCACAATGCGACAATTAGTGGTCTCTTCTTACATGAGGAAAAAAAAGATTATGCGACCATGATTCAATTAATCATTATCTTCCCGTGCACAAGGTGATTTTATAAAATTCGAGAAACAAGTGTACAACGATGTGATAGATAGATACATTTCTCAGATACATGTCACTCGTGGCAAAAAGAACAACCAAACTTAAAACAGACAAAAATCTTAAACTAAGTCAGGATGATTCTTCAGATCATGAACAAAGAATGTTTCTGTATGGTCGAAAGCAAACACGGTGACTATAGTCATCAGATGATAAGAGTGAGCCGAAACTATCACGTAACATGTTTTGCACCTGACAAACCAGATAGAATCGAATTATCTCTTGGTAAGCATTAACTCAATAAATGTTCTCATAGCCTTAAAACAACATGATCTGAAACCAACTAATTTTGCAACCACGGCAAACATCAATATTTTGAAAATATAAGTGAACTTCAGTAAAGCAAGGGTACTGTAACTAGGTCACATCTACATAAATATCTCAGCAGATTAAGCCATCTCAGACTTTGGGTTTTATTTATTTATTTATTTATTTATTTTAAGGCTGGAGGAGGGGGTTTGAAGGGGTTTGAATTTAGATTTTCTAATTGAAATATCACCAGCGAAATAAAATAAAGGTGAAATGAAATGAAAAATGTAAACACTTCTGGACTATCGAAAATTGCTTCACCAACCTCACATAGCACTACATATTAAGTCATAAACATGAATATTTCGATTTTTATAGTATTGATGTAATGAACAGTCCCGTAACATTTACCGGCTTCAATCACAACAATTTTGGAGGCTAAATAGGCAGCAACAGCTTACAAAATAAGAACATGGGCAAACAGAGGGGAGGGATGGAGTGAGATAGTGTGTGCGTGTGTGTCGGTGTGGGTGTTAGAGAGAAAAACAGAGTAGTGAATTAAGTAAGCCCTCTCCTTCAGAGTCATTTACCATTCCCTGAAAGCAACAGCCTGATATAATTTGCCAAGGGTGGAGAACATTCCCTGAGAAGGTTTAGATGCCACCTTCCCTGTCCTTGTATTTTCATATTTATGGTCAGATTTGAAATATTGTTACAGAGATGGCGACGTTATCTAGTTCAGCTAGTCCATCTATTACCTTCTTTGTTCATTAAATACACTCCCCAATACGTTTTGTAAGCCCGAAAAAAATGATTGGTAAACGTCTCATCCAACAAAACGGTGTGATCGGAATGCAGATAATGATCATTCAGTCAGAAGAAAAAGGGATTTTGCGAAGTTTAGCTACCCATGAGACCTCCAATTGCTTAGCAAGAAAATAAGAAAATCCATCAAATCTGTATGCAAATATATAAGTCCTAAATATATTCAAAGAAACAGGTGACAATCATTCTACGGATAACAATATATGGAAATTTATTCTAAGATATCACACAGTGATCCTACAATACTATTCTGCTCATTCTCTCTATGAAAATGCTATAGGACACCGGCAAAAAAGTAGAAAGAAAGTAAATAGCTAAAACACTCCTATAACAACAACTTCTGCATATGAGAAACGTATAATTTGATGAAAAGCAACACATATAGACAACAAATGGCATACTTCTAGAAGTATCCACAAGAAAAATCAGATCAGAAAACTCGCAGAGATTGTGAGGATGAGAGAATTAAGGGTATACCTTTGCAATTGCCCAAAACTGAGCAAAATCAGCTACCCGCAGATTGCGGTCATCCACTAAGACGAGGCACACATACCAGCAACAAATGGGTCAATTTTCGAACAAAAACTGCATCTGTAGTTAGTGTAAATGAAGGCAGTGCACAGGCACTGCATCACCACTTAATTTATAATGAACTTGCACACCATGACAGCTAGCATAATCAGAAGAACCTTTCTTTTTTTTTTTACCTCATTGTCTTATTTATACCTAAAGGTATAACTAAAGAAACACCACAATCTATCAATTTCCTAACCAACCAACTTTGGAGCCACCACTAGTCAGAAAAGTAAGCAATTGATACCAAGAATGCCCCAAGTATTTCAAGTGAAAAAAGGACATGACATAAAATTCAAGATAAATATCCAAAACAATTTGCAGGCCACTCTTGTCTCAAAGAAAACAAAGATCACAACAATCTTGCAATGTCTACAACAAGATGAATAGAAGTGAGAATCTAAATCGGATAAAGGAAGCATATAATTGTGTTTCAAAAATAAAATATCAAAAACTAGTACTTCCACCTGAGAAAAGTCGTACCAATTATAAAGGAGAACACCCCATCATCAATGGTCTTTTTAAATGCTTTAAACATGCTTGATCGGTAAGCCTAATATATACAGAAATAGAGCCAAAGTTAGACAAACAAAATCCATCAAAAAACAAATATATGCTACATGCTAAGAACTTATAACCTTTTAGCAGATGGGGAAAAATATATAACTAAGGCTATCAATAGCCAAGCATCAAAGCAATAATAATGAACAACTTTCAAAAGTTCATAGATGCATGGATCACCTCCTCCATTTCAGGCTCATAACAGTACTCCATGACCTTCATTGTGCGTTTCTTCCCTCTAGCAGAACCAGAAGACTTTGGAACTTCACTCTCCTCAACCTACGGAATAAAAACATTTACTTAGAGAATCCAATTTATGAGGTCCCTGAGCCCTGAGCTTAACGATGAATATTAAGCAAAAGCACCATAAGAATGAGAGTAAACTGCAGATTGACCAGCCAGATGGGATGGTATATGTGAACAATATATGAAGCCATCAACAAACCTCTTTTTCAACTTCAGTCATGAAGTAATCATCCATGGAATGAATACGTGGAGCATCACCACCATTTTCAACCTCAAGGTCGCGTAACATCTTCGCTAAGTAGCTCTTTCCACTACCTGAAATTATGAAGAAAGCTCAAATTCTCCATAAAGTGGTTAATCATTTTTCTATTTCTTATATAAGTTGGTCACAATAAATAATTAATGAGGACTTTAAATTGGTCACACCTAGTCAATTTTCATACAGTGACCTCTACTTCAGCTGTATACCAAAATAAGCAATGCAGCGAGGACGTATTCACAGTAGAAAATGGTGAAATTTCTATATTCATATTCCAGATAGCGTGTTATATATTTATGTATCCAGATTGATATTGGTTCGATCTGATCCTTTTGATAATCAAAAAGGGGGTCACAAGAGCTTTGAAAGAGCTCCAAATATGCATTCATATCTTTGAAAAAAGTCTACTCCAATACTGTGTCATTTGAGCTCATTTTTTGATATCATAGACAACTTCACACAATAAATAAAACAACATTGTACTGAGGGCACCTTTACAAGGAACAACTGGAAGCATGAGCAGTTAATTCCAAGAAATAAAATAACCTCTAAACAAGGTAGATATCTTCCCATGCAGATCCAGCAAAGGGAAATGAATAACCAGAGAATCATAGCTACCTGGAAGGCCCCGGAGGATAATCACCATATGATCGGGGCGGGTTGCTCGATGCGGCGGCTTAAATAGGTGAAAGGCATCAACAACTTTTGGCTTATCTATGGACAAATGCCTCGATGAGAAAGATTGATTCTCTCCAGAATATTGCTTAGGCATTCCCTGGGAGGCTTGATATTCCTGAAAACCACAGTACACATAATATAGCAAGTAGTACAATGATTAAAGGGGTATCGCAATACACAATACCAGAACGACTACAAATATTCTTCAAAAGAAAAGACTCGGACTGGCAAACTAAATGAACAGTCAGGTGAAAGCGCACTAAAATGAAACCCACAATTTCTCTCCAGTATATATCTGGTGCTCTATCTCACAGTAATATTAGTCTCTTAATACATCAAAAGGAGCAATGAAAGAAAGATACTGACAATGATGAACAATGCTTTAGACCCAGAACCCATACCTCAGTAGAAAAGCCATTTGAAGCATGCATGTGTAGCCTATTGGTAAAGTAAGTCTGCTTCGACGATTGTGCTTCAGGAACTGGAACATATGATGATGGCACATCCACAGAAGAACTAACAACAATAGGAAACAAAGAGGAGGTTGTTTTGGGTGGTGAGGATGAAGCAAATGGGTCAAAATAAGGCTGCCCGGGGGGGTCCAATGGAAGAGGTGGTGGTGGAGAAGAGGGAAGAGGAGGCTGAAAATTAGTTACATGAGAAGCCTGAATTGGACCTACATTCATGTCAGGGGAGATAGGATAACCCCTTTCTTCACTAAAACTTTTCAGGCCATACGGCGATTGTACTGGGAATTTCTGATGTCCAAACGAACCCTCAAAGGCATCCCGCGATGGAACGTTAACTCCAAAAGATTGCTTCATGTCCCTCATTTGGCCAGGCGAAAGGAAATCACGATCCAACGGCATAGAATGGTACATTCTGTATGGCTGAGCTAGCTGATCGTCAAGATCTCGATCATAGTATGGTCCCTTCGACCCCAACATCCCCTGCCAGTTATCTGGACGTGAATAATGCGGTTCGTGCTGCGAGACTGATTCACAAGGGTGAACTCGTTGGGGAGTAAGACCCTCATAATTCTCATTAGGAGCTTCAGAAAATGAATAACACGCACTATGAACTGACTTTTCTCCTGCGTGTAATTTGTACAGAGTTCGTCCTTCATGGTGCGGAGCTTCCTCATGCCATCTTTGGTGAGCCTGCTCACTATTGGCAAAACGTCCAGCTGGCTGACTACTAGGCCAAGAACTTTCCCCATGACCATAATTAGACTTGCCAAGTTCTTCAGTCCTATCACCATGCACATATTGGTGTCCAAAAGCTAAGCCATGTGACCCCTTTCTCTCGACATTACCAATCTCATTCACCTCAAAACCACACCTCGATTTCACTGTCATATCACTGCTACGCAATTCGTTATAATCGTCACGCTCTAAACTCCGGTTCACAACCGAATTCTGGTGATACCCATCAATCTCGAGATTAAAACCCAGCCCGGACCCAACTGTAGCTTGTGGCAGGCTACCATGATCACGAATCAACTTCAACCTCCTCTCATGATCAACTACCCCTAACGAATTACCATAGCTATCCCTATCCTCAACCCTCATCCTCTTAATTCCAACACTACCCTTGTCAAAACCAGTAAAACCATAAGCATCGCTATTATAAACTAACTCATTACCATGATTACCCATAACAGGGTCTCTATATTTTGACTCTCCATGAAATCGACCATATGGGTCTGTCTCTAAACTAGGGTTCCGATGCCACGGCAGCTGATCTCCGAACTTCCCGGCGAAGGGGCGGTGTAAAGCGGTGGCGGCGGGGCCAGGGTGATCAAGAAAGGGGTCGTAAGGGGGCCGAAATTTATCGGGGTGTAATCGAAAGCTAGGGTTTTGATGCAACGGAGGGCAAAATGGGAAGTGGGAGATTGAGCAGGTGGGACAGATGTTACCTTGGAATGGCGGTGGCGGTGGCGGTGGCGGTGGTGGTGGTGGGCGCCATGAATAATCCATCTTTGAGCTTTGATCTTGCGAGTGTTGAGTGTCGTTTCAATGAGGAACGGGACTGGGGGGAATAAAAAGAACAGGAGAAGGTAACGGCAAGCAGGATGATTGCAAAGGTTTGGCCAGAAGAGAGATTACATACAGGGCCTCATGAGATTTTGGGAAAGGCCATGGAAAATATTCTTATGTCGATAATAATTTCATTATTGATAAACGAACGTAGGTAACACTTTCGGTTTTAGATTTCTATTTTCAAAATATTAAAAATTAAAAATATTTTTTTTATTTTTATAAAAATAAATAGATGTTTGATTACCCAACTTTTATTTTGAGTTTTCTTTTAGGTGTTTGATTACTCAGTTTTTATTTTGAATTTTTTCTTTAGTGGCAGTGATGGGGCGTGGCGGTCGCCGATAATGGTGGTGGTCGGCCGCCGACAGTGGCAGGCGGTGGCTACCGGCCACCAGAGGAGGCTGCTGGTCACCGGCGGCCGGCGGTGGGCAGATGGCTGTAGGAGGGAGGTGGTGGTGGTTTTAAAATAAAAAACGAAAACTTTACTTATTATCTCATTTTAAAGTTACGCTATAAGATTTTTTTCGATGATATCTCGTATCAGTTTCTTTTTCTCTCTTTTTTCTATTGCAGTAAAACATTTAAGGTTAATAGAGAGACGATTGTCACTGATTATGCCTGCACGTGGCCTAGATGTCTTTATAATTGCACTCGTCCAACTTGTTACATTAAAGGTAATAATGATCTCCACATTAACCCTTTGAATGAACGATTAGGTCGTTCAACCCAAGAATTACTCTCCCCTTGGCATGTTTTACCAGTAAGGCATTTTATGAGATTATATTTTGTGAACCCCTCAGAAAAGCCAATTTAGACTAGTTAAGGCTAGAGGCAAATCCAGAAAGTTTAATGAAGGGTGCCCAAAAATCACAAAAAGAATTTGATGGCTAACATAAAAGAATTTAGAAGGTTCAAGTTTACATAAAACATGAATAATCCAAAAGACATTAAAATTAGCATTACTATTGAATACGTTAAAATACAAAATAGATTGTTCAATTTGACTACTAATATTTTCACTATGCATAGTGATTTATTTAACTTGCTAAGGTTAGTCAATAATAAATTACTAATTTTGCATGAAAAAATCTTAACCGTTACTATATAGATATATTACTAATGTAATTATCAATTGTATGAGTACATTAGTCACGCCTAAGTTAACAAACTATAAGAATTTAAACTAAAAAAAAGAAAGAACTAACTCTAATTTACTCTTCTTTTTTTATGGTAAATTACACTAAACCTCCTGAGGTTTACACCCAGTTCTCACCTAAGACTCTGAGGTTTCAATTTAAGCAATTAACACCCCCAACATTGAGAATTAGTTCCAATTGGACCCAAAATCATTTTTCCGTTTAAACAGAGGTGGATGGCCATCCACCTTAAGGGGCATTTTGGGTAACCAATATTTATTGGTCTCTCTCTCTCTCTGTCTCCGTCTCCGTCTCTATGTATCTCTCTCTCACTCACCCTCACTCTATCTCTCTCTCTCACACGCACACATGACTAAAACAGAGACCCACCTAAGGTGGTGTCCCTTCCCCTACTGCCACCCCTCTCTCTGCATACATCCTCCTCAACCTTGCAACGGCAACATCCCAATCCATCAAGAAACCATCCCAGCTCTCCACCCTCGCACCCAAAACAGCATCCAAAATCTTCTACACCCAAAACAGCATCCAAATATGCGCAGCTAGTCAGGGCAGCCGGCCGAGGCAGGCCAAGGCTAGTACAGCTGGTCGACTTGGGTAGCCAATCGAGTGGGGGTGGCCAATCGATGCAGCCAGCCGACCGGGGTTGCCAAACGGAATAGTAGAGGTCCAACTATGTATAGTCAGGATAGGATAACAACAAATTGTAACACATTACCTACTGTTTTCACAGATTTATGGTCGTCACCCGACTAAATCACACAGGCCACATGTCAATGCTCAAAGTACTTCACATAATTACATTTGTGCCATCCTTAGAGATAACCGATAATCATCCTCTTCTGCACTGCTTTTACTTTCTTCCGTTGCAGCTTCAATATTTATTGCCTACCAGCACACCATGCTGCCGTAGCTCTAAAAAGTGTCATCATCTTCACCACTCATAACACACACCACTGCCACTGCCACTACCAAACAACTCGGCCGTGAAAAAGGGCCACAACCAAAAGCTCTTCTCTTTTCAGAACCCTTGGAATCTAATACCGCCCTCTCATATCCATAACACCTCCAAAACATATGGCCTCGAATTTTACATTCGTAACTTATTGGCTTATTGTACAAACCACCCTTGAGTTTTGACTTCATTATGCGTTAAGCCCCCAATGTTTCATAAGTTTGGATGAAACCTTTTAATAAAATTACAGCGAGTTAAGTGGATCTTTTGTTAGGCCTATGTTTTCTTTTCTATTAAATCAGCCCACGTGCTCCACGTGTGATTTTGAGGAACAATATATGTGAGGGTGACGGCAAAAAAAAAACATACAAGGAAATTGTTCTCTTTCTCTGAAAATAACCTACGCCAACTCAAAATTTCATAAATGTCCATTTAATTTATTAAGTTTATAGGCAATTCTGAATTGTTTTCATCATTTATTTCACATTTCTTTCTTTTTTTTTTCTTTTCCCCAAACACCCATCGCTGCTCCGATGCTCCCTCCACCTCTTCACTACCCCCTTCCATCCCACCCCAAAACCTTATTCACAAACACCCACCAAATTTTACCCTCATCGTCAACCACCATCGGTCTCTCCACCACCGTCCCTCCACCACCATTACCATATTTCACCACGTCTAGCTTTCCCACAGTGGATGACATCGTCAAGGACAATGACTAACCACACCAGCCTTCACAAAACATCTCTGTAACCATGAACATCACAAACCACCAAAGGTCGTCCCTTCATCATTGAGATATTAGCCGTGGATGTGAAGGTCGTTACAGCAATCAGAGACACCAAAGCTATCGAGAACTGGCCATGTTGGCCAAATACAGCTGATATATTCATGCCACTCAATCTTAACACCACATGTTCACACTGATTAATCTTCATGCCAATCTGTTGATGCTGACGGTATCGTGTGTAATTATGAAATGTCCACCATCACGGTCTAGGTTATAACCATTATTTGGTGGTGCTTTGTGTTGGCTGGTATAACCGTTTGTGACTGAATCCTGGCTACGGTCAAGGGCTAGTGATGATGGTCATTGGTTTTGGACAGAGCTTAGACAGATCGGCATGAATAGTGGGTCTCTGAAGCATAATCGTTGATCTGATATGGTTGGTGGTGGTGGGTTTTAAATGGGTTAAAAGTTCTCATGTTTTGCTTGGTTAATGATGGTAGTTGTGGATGGTTAATAGATTTCATGAGGGTTTGGAGGTCGTGGAAAAAATGGTGATGGCTTTGGTTTCGTTGGCCATGGGTGGTCAGGGTTTGGTAGTGGTTGTCTCGAGTGGAGTCACAGGTAGTGATGGATTTTTGGCAGTTGTTACGGGTGGCAGTGGGTTATAATGGTGGTCGTGAGTTTTGTGTATGAGTTAATTCAGTTCAGTAACTCAACTAATATATTTCTTTTAATTTTAATTCAAGTAGAAGCTTGCATTTTCAGTATTTACAAAATATACTCCTTATATTTTTTAACCAAACAAAGGAATTGACTGTAAACTAACAAGTGGCTTTGAATAGTAGGCTTAGGTTTTTAAGTTCTACTAGCTCTTAGCTAGCCACGCCGCCATAATGGAATGGAGTGGACTGGCATTTAGTCTGTGATGGGCCATCTACCGGGCGGAGTTTGTACAAGGGTGTTAATAAATTAGGTCAATGACCCATTATCCGCCCACTAACAGATAATGTGTATTTGTTAGTTTGGATAAATACAGTTATTTAGAGAATATTTATCTCTTAAGTGTTTGAGATAAATACAATATTTATGTCCTAAGAGTTTGAGGTAAAGCCAGTTTCTAATTGTATCTCTATATAAAGGCCAGAGATATCTCAATAAGTCATAAGTAATAGCAATAACCATCTCTCTATAGCACCCTCTCTAGAGCAGTCACCAAGCTCTAAGATTTGGTTCGTGGACGAAGAACTTGACTCTAGTAGCCGTTTTCGTACCTGCGAAAAAGATCAAGCGTGTTGGAGGCTCGTAACAACAAGGATCCTATGTCGGAATATTCAGAGACTTCATACGGTATGTTTTCGAACCCACTACGTGTTACGTGGTAGCGCAATAATTGTTGTAATCGTTTCAACATTGGTATCAAAGTATGATTACTTGTTGATTCACCTTTAACATGCTAGTATAATTATGTACATGTTGCGATTTTTTTCGGATACATGAATGAGACCTATTATTAAAATTCAAACTTTTTTGAGCATGTTTTTTTGAAAAATAATTATATGGTTTTGTTCTTCTACGGTTGAGGATGAACTCCGTAAAATTTCTTGATTTTTGGAGGCATGGTTTGTGAAAATCACTATTTTATTTTTCAAGAAAATTGTGATTTTTTTGAGTTTTGGGACTCAAAGTCGGAGCATGATATTCAGTTTTTATCATGATTAGTTGATACATAATTAATTTCTGTTGTATAAGCTTTCCAACGGTATATCGCACGCATTATTTGGCTTAAAAACGAGAGAGATATGGCCTTCGGAAGTTGGCATTGCGACATGGCGGCGGCTGTGAAAATTAGGGTTTTTTTTGAACGAAGAAGATGAACAGTATACCCACGCGCGCCGCGCTCTCAAGCTGAGCCGCAGACGCGCGCCACACGCAAAGGCAGCCACGCACACGCCAAGTCGCGCCCTCACAAGCCGCCACGCGCGTCTACGCGCCATAAGAGGCTGCTGGAACGCCGACAGGCGCCGCACGCGTGCGCGTGTAACTCACGCGCCTATTCAAAAAAAATCCCAGACGCAGCCCCACCCACAAAGGGCGTGTGGAGGAGCGTGAAGGTTGTTTTCGGAAGATTTTAACCCCACCGTCGATGAGTGGAGTGTTTTCTTGGCTTCTATAATCTTTCTGTGGTGTTAAATTTACCTCAATACCCTCTGTGTGTATTCTGTTTAATTTTTAAATGACTTTTTCTATTGAAATTACCTTTAAAATTTTATTTT
The DNA here is from genome assembly GCA_033070095.1 of Escallonia herrerae. Taxonomy (NCBI): domain Eukaryota; kingdom Viridiplantae; phylum Streptophyta; class Magnoliopsida; order Escalloniales; family Escalloniaceae; genus Escallonia; species Escallonia herrerae. Next base: position 266,545 of record JAVXUP010000168.1, on the reverse strand, counting down.
ATACACACAGAATTTTTTCTTTAATTGCAGAGGGTATATTAGGGATAAATGTACTGTTTGCCAATTTTAAGGATTTATCTCTCAATTTTTGGCCATTTGGAAATATTTTTTGTGGTACTTATGTGGTCCCAAAAATACGAATAATGTGTAAATATTAATTTTTGCACTTCGTGGGCAAAAATAAATATTTTTTGGAGAGTTATATGATATAGATGAATTATGTTTTTATTATTTGCCTTGATTAGTGTTATGGTTTAAATATATTTTTTTGTTGATATATTTGTTGGGTTTTTGGCAAGCCCACACCTCTTTAAACCCAATTTCAAGGCATTTACGCCCGTTTTCCTTAGAAGGAGAATGTTGCATATTCATCCATTTAAATTACCCTTTAACTTGTTATTTGAGCATGCTGGTTTTAGGTTAAATGGATGGATACTAGATTGACATTCTAAAGAAACTTATGTTTATGTGTTTACTCTTGTTTTAAGAAAATTCTTTTGAGAATAATGGGTTGTGCGACATCTCCATTTGTTTTATTGGAGTAGTTTGTAGTAGGATTCTCAAAGATGTTGTATTCTATTATTTCCCTGTATATTTCCAGAAAGCCTTGTACGGGGATGTAATTTTGCACGCACATTATTCAAGTCAGAATTTTCTTAGCATAAGTTATTAGAATGCCCATGGGGCTCAATGGAGTCCTTGCACACTTTATTGCATGGTGCAATTTTTATATTGTTCTAAATCATCATGTGGATGATTTATTATATTATGACTTATATAATGATGAAATTTATTGCAAAAAATTACTTGAAAAATATTTTTCCCAACTCACATACATGGGAGATGATTACGAGTTTAGCAAATTTTCGATTTCATGATGTGAGGAAGGATTATGTTTTTCATTTGAATTTTTTGAAATAAATAGAATGATGTATAATTAATATTTTTTTCCTTGCGCAATCTAATGTAGTGAATATAATGGCCACCATGAATGTCATAGCTGATCTCGTTAAGGGTGAGAAACTTAACGGAGATAATTATGACGTTTGGCACAAAAAGATAAAATTCATGCTGAACGAACAAGAGCTCGAGAAGCACTTGACCAAAGAGATGGTCGCGCCATCTGAGGCGCAACCTCTAATAGACCACACTGTCTACCAAAAATGGAATCAGAAAGATCGTAGTGCGCGCTACACCTTGTTGAGCAGCTTGCAAAATGATCTAATCGGGTAGTATAATGAACTTCTAACTTGCAAAGCTTTATGGGAGCAGCTCAAGTTCTTTTTGGTGGAACCTCAACTACGCGACTTCGTAGCCTTGTGATTAAGTTTGAGAAGTACACAAAAGACTCTAAACATACCACGAGTGAACATCTAAGGATGATGTCCAATATGATTGGTAAGCTGAGGGATGTTGGTCATGCGCTCACAGATGAGCAGCAAGTCAGAGCTGTCATAAGGTCCCTTCCTGCCTCATGGGCCAATATGAAACAGATATCGACCCACAGTGAAAACATCAAGAACTTTTCTGATGTTTCACAGCATGTCATCCTTGAGGACGAGACTCGAGACACTGACAAGACCCTTGCTTATGTAGCCCAAGGGGGATCGCGCAATGCAAATGGCAAGCGCAGAAGACAAAGTAAGAAAGGCGAGGCTAGCACTTCTACGCCAAAAGAAGGAAAAATGAAGAAACGCAAGAGAGGAAAACGTGGTGGAAAAAAGGATCTGTCTAAAGTTAAATGCTTCAGCTGTCAACTGAAAGGACACTTCACTCGTGATTGCACTGAGCCAAAGAAGGTACTTTTAGAATCTCTCTCTCAGTTATATGTTTCCTCACATGTGATGGTTGCTCATTCCCAACCTGTGTGGTTTGTGGATACAGGTGCAACAAAACATGTAGCACGTGATCGAGAGGGGTTCGTAGATTATCACCGGATTCCAGCTGGTAGCAAACATATCTTCATGGGAAACAATAGCTCCGAAAAGGTGCTAGGGGTTGGTTCTTACCAGCTCAAGTTGCGCACTGGGCGCACATTGATTCTTGAAGATGTGCGATATGCACCAACTGTTCGGCTTAATCTACTTTCAGTTACTGCTTATTAGACAATGTTTTTTTCTTTATTTTTAGGGGTAATAAGTTGAACATCTTTTTTGATGATGTTTTGTTTGGATATGGTTTTCGCATGGATAGTCTTTTTCAATTGGATTTAAATGATTCTCAGTCCTCTTATTCTTATATTGTGAATGATTCTACCACCTAGCATGCAAGACTGGGCCACATAGGCCAAGATAGAATGACTCGTTTGGCTAGAGAAGGCCTTTTGGGCCCACTCGTAAGAGTCAATCTACAAACATGTGAGGCTTGTTTAGCCGGTAAAGCATGCAGGAAGCCTTTTGGAAAGGCTATGAGAGCAACTCAGTCACTTGAGCTAATTCACTCTGACATATGTGGACGTATGAGTGTAAAGGCACGCTATAGTGCCTCTTATTTCCTTACACTGATAGACGATTATACGTGATATGGTTATGTGTATCTGATATCTCACCGCTATGAAGCTTTGGACTCTTTCAAACGCTTTGTAGCTAAGGTTTAGAATCAGAAAGAGAAGAATTTAAAAATTCTTCGCACTAACCGGGGACGCGAATATTTGTCAGATCACTTTAAGAAGTTTTGTGAGGAAAAAGGGATACACAGGCAACTTACTATTCCTAATACTCCACAACAAAATGGTGTTGCGGAAAGAAGGAATAGATCATTGTTATACATGGTTAGGTCTATGATGGCGCAAGCAAACCTTCCAATATCTTTTTGGGGGATGCTCTTTTGACTGCAGCCTATATACTTAATCGAGTGCCTTCACAATCAGTCAAATCCATCCCATATGAGCTTTGGACTGGCCAAAAGCCAAATTTGGATAACTTGCGCCCACGGGGCTCAGCAGGTTATGTTCACAATACTTCTCATAAGTATGGGAAACTAGCACTATGTGATGTATGGTGAACATCCAAATGGTGGAAGGACTGAAACAGAGTCTCGTGATGTCAATTTCATATAGAATGATTTTCCTAGCATTGGAGACACGAGTAAGAATCTTGACATCTATGAGTTAGATGAGGTTGAAGCCACTTTACCATCTCCAAGCAAAGGTGGGGAATTAGTTCATCATCTGGTTGTAGCTGAAGATAGTGTAAGTGACTTTCAACCTAGTGGGAGTATCCCAAAAAGTGGGAGCACACGACTAGGAACATTAGGTCAACCAGATTCTCAACTGCGTAGAGGTGCACGAGGAAGAGTTCCACGTCGTCATTTGTCGTTTTGAGATTGACGGAGAAATTCTTATGTGCACTCCAAATGATGAAGACGAGCCTACTTCTGTGGAAGAAGCCTTATCTTCGTCTGCTAGTAATGAATGGATGGCTGCAATGAAGGATGAGTTGAGCTCAATGGAAAAGAATCAGGTCTGGGAGTTGATTGACCTTCCGCCAGGGCGCAAGACTGTTGAAAATAAATGGGTTTTTAAAGTCAAGCGCAAGGCAAACGAGTCAATTGACAAGTATAAGGCACGTCTTGTGGTGAAAGGCTATAACCAACTGCGAGGTGTGGACTATGAAGACACTTTTCTCCCCAGTGGTGAGATTTGCTTCAATTCGCCTGATCCTAGCTATTGTCGCCCAGCAGGATTTAGAACTTTTTCATATGGATTTTAAGACTGCGTTTTTCAATGGAGAACTAGACGAAGAGATTTATATGGCTCAACCTGAGGGTTTTGAAGTCAAGGGACATGAGCGCAAAGTTTTTCGGCTCAAACATTCTATATATGGTCTCAAACAATCGTCTAGGCAGTGGTACTTTAGGTTTCATCATGCCATTACCTCTATAGGTTTTGAAATGATTGAACAAGACCATTGCATTTACGTAAAACGATCCAAGAAAAATATTATGATCCTTTCTTTGTATGTGGATGACATTCTTTTAGTTAGGAATGACATGAGTTCCATTGTCGCCACTAAGCAGTGGCTGTCCTCAACTTTTGAGATGAACGACATGGGAGAAGTTAATTATGTGCTCGGGGTTAAAATCGTACGTGATCGTCCAAAGAGACTTCTCAATTTGTCTCAAGAGACATACATCAAGAAAGTCATTGAACGATTCCGTATGCATAACTCAAAACCCATAGACACTCCAATGGACAAGGCGTGTACTTTAACAACAGACCAATGCCCAAGGAATGATGAGGAAAAGAATCGGATGTCCAAAGTGCCTTACGCGGCTACAGTAGGAAGTCTGATGTACTATATGCTGTGTACGCGTCCAGACATCTGCTATGCCGTTGGAATGGTGAGTTGTTATCAGAGTAATCCTGGACCCGCTCATTGGAAGGCAGTGAAGAGGATTCTTCGATACTTACGTGGAACCGCTGATCTCGTCCTGTACTATCATGGTGGAGACTTGAGATTGAGAGGATATATCGATGCTGATTGGGGCACTGATAGAGATGAGCGCATATCCACTTCAGGTGGAGCTATCTCCTGGTACAGCAAGAAAAAGTCTTACATTGCCCTATCCACGATAAAGTCAGAGTATGTTGCTTGTTCAGCAACAGTCCAGGAAATTGTTTGGTTGAGGTCATTCTTACAGGCTCTAGGGGTTACAGCTCATGCAGACGAGTCTGTCACTGTTCATTGTGACAACACAGCTGCCCTAGATTTTGTAAAGGACCCCAAATATCATGGGAAGGCCAAACACATAGGCCTTCATTATCACTTCATTAGAACTTTAGTTGCGCAAGGAGAGGTGACCATAAAGCATATACCTACTGGTAGAATGGTGGCTGATCCTTTGACCAAGCTTATTGCTAGAGATGTTTTCCTTTCTCACATTAGGAGTATAGGACTACGTAGTTTTTGATATGTTTATGGCATCTTATGTACTTGACATTATTTATTACATTAAATTTTCGTTCCTTGATTTGAGTTTATTATAGAATGAATGGATAATCTTTGTGATTACATATACATCCTTATTGAGAGTGTCACCAGGCTCGAATTGACCCACTCACACGGGTAATTCACCTTGGCGCTAAGATAGCAATCAAGATGAGACATAACAGCTTATAAAGCAAACATGTCGCCTTAGTTGGAGCTAAGATGAGACCTAAAAAATGTAGGTCGATCATAGAGTATCTCCACAACTCTATGTAGCCTGCTTACAGCCGAATGTGAGATTTTAGGCAGGCACTATGAGAGTGACTGGGCTGAAAAACTCAGGTTAGGTACTTGTATAACGACTAGACTTAGATTCGTATGGCGTATTTTATTATACATTTATGTGACACGCCCTTGCGGGTTACGCCATAGCATGCAAATCATACTGCATGTGCTAAATGCAGACCGACAGTGGGAGTGATGAATTAATCCCTGCTTCATCATTGTGTGAGCCACTTGGATCGAAATTTTTGATCCTATATGGTACCCTTTTCACCGTAGACTATCTAGTGTAGTTGAACTATCTGGGGTACATACGAGATTTTTTGGGAGTGATGTATTTTTTACTTTTAAAGATGTGAGACTAAACTACAATATTTTGCACTAATATAAACAATTTGATGTTAAAGAGATTAAAATTCATTGATGCATCTTTAAGTGACAAAAATGTGGGAGTGAATGTAGCCTAATCTTATAAATACGATATTAAGACTATGTTCGCCTTTATAACCCATGTCCCCGAATTTAAGCCAAAATTACAATGAATGAAACTTAAGTTTCAAAAAGTAAAGTTGTATTTATCTATTAAAAAAATATTTTTTGCTTGTGTCATCTCATCGATACATATTTTTTAATTGTCAATACTACCCTCACTGTGTATCTACAAAGTATATACACTATAAAATTTACAAATATTAAATTTTCAAATTTGGTTTTTAACCCAAATTCTCTCCCCCCCCCCCCCGTCACACCTTCATCGGCAATCACTCAGCTTGAAAGTTAGCAAACCGACTCAGCCACACCGGCTTCATCTCAATGTTGGTGAACGTTGGCCTCCATGTTATCCCACCCCATCCAGCCTCCTCCACCGCCGTAAACATCCTTGGCAGCAGCACAAACATAAAAATTTTGAAAGCCGCCAAATCAGTCATAAATCTATAACATTAGTTTTAAGAGTGTGTGTGTGTAGGCATGTTGACTAGAGGTGCGGTGGGTTGTGGAAGGCTGATTGATGGCAATTATGATTTGTGGATGGTCGATTTGAGGCGGTGGTGGGTGAATTAAACAGGTGATTGGGTGATTGGACGTAGTGGTAGGGTGATCAATGATGGTTAATGGCGGCAAACAAGAATCTTATATATCTTCTTCCATATTTTGAACCCCAAATTTAAATTTTCATTTTTGTTCATTTGGTTTGTTGAATCGTGATGGTTTGTTACAAGTGATTGGAGTGAAAAAAAACTGTGACAATTGTTTGGGTGAGAAAGTTAAAGAACACGATGATGGTGAGATATGATTGTGGATGTGGTTGTGGCTGGTTGTGAGGGTGTGGTGGGAGCATGTGTGTGTGTGTTGTTTATGTGTGTGTTGAAGTTGAAGAAGTATAAAAAGATGATGGTGGTGGGTCTGTATGGTGAGATTAAGGGACATGGACTAACATTTGAAGAATCGCATTCCTAAGTGATTGACATTCTGGTATTTTCATCTTTCAGTATTTTTTGCTCGGTCAACTAACATAAGTGTTATTTGTTCCACCTAATTTGACACGTGTGATCCTAACCTCATGGTCATGGGTGCAATTAACCCTATGGTTTTCTTAACTCTCAAGACCTTGTGCTTAGGTAATATTTTTTTTCCTTCTTACTTTGATGATATAAGTCTTTATTTCTGGGTCATAAATTATTCTTGATAAACTTTTGTTGAGTATGTATTTATATTAAACCTGTAATGCTTATGTATAATTATAGGGTGAAAAATGTAGGTTTGTGAACATTATTGAAATTACTTACTTTATTATTATTATCGATATCAACTTCACACATTTATTTTGTGGTATAGATTTTAAAAGGACAGTCACACACAAGTACACATGCATATAAACTTTTTAGATGAGGAGGTTTGATATTATCATATAAGTCTGTGTTAAAAATTAAAGTCCTTATTGTACTACTAAGATCAACAAGGTCATGCTAGACAAAAATAACAGAGAGCTTTAGAGTTCACTATCAAGAGAAATTTAGAGTAAACTATAGATTTTTTTAATTGAAAAGTAGAAAAAAGAAAGTATAATTAATATTTTAGACAATTGCACTCGAACGTTGGAACTTAAGATTGAAAAAGTTGAAAAAAGACTTGCTTTGTATTTTAATCTTAAAATAAGAGATACATAAAAATTGTACTTTCTTCATCCCAAATTATTTGATCATATTTGACTGCACGCTTATCTGGGATATGAGTCTTATTATATGAGTTTTTTATTCTATCCCAAGAGAAAGAGAAAGATAGAAGGGAGGAAGAAAGTGGTTCAGTAGAAAGAAATTGATTAGTTGAGGAGTAAATGTAGGGAGATAAGTAGAATAAATAAAAGTGTATAAAGGATAAACATGTAAAAACACCTACATAATCTTTCTTAACTTGAAAACTTATCAATTTTTTTAGGACAGCCCAAAAAGGAAATATGATAATTTTTTTGGAACAAAGCGAGTAATAGACTAGATCATTACCAAAAGAAAATAAACTGCATGATATATTTTGACCCCTCATAGCCATCACTACAAAAAATGACTATCATTGTACATAAAGAAACAAGATGGATAATGAATGATACTGAAAATACTAAGTAATGATATTTTGAACTTTAGTGGTAATGCTTGCAGGAAAAAAGTGTAAAACTCTAAAAGTAAAAGATAAAAAACTTTGGAAAGATCATTGAAAGTTAGGGGGCTACTAAATTCAATGCCTGAGCAATTCAGTTTCTGTATATGTCCTGCTAGATCTCATGAGTTCGCTTGATTCTTGATTTTAAAGATGCAACATATAATCTCATAACTGATTTCGTCTTACAAACTTTGTTATGCATTATTAATCATAATTTCTTCCCGTTAGACACTTTACTTTCGACAATCCTTTTTGGGTTAATTTTTGAACTTTTGCTAATTCAAACTTTTTCTCAATTTCACTTCCTATACTTATATATGTCATCAAAACATATTACAGTAAATTAGATAACTCCAATATATACACTTGACCTTAATTATTTCTAAATATTTTCTTCACTTTTATTACTGTACAATCAAACTTGTAATGTTTCAATGAGAGTTTGACACTTGTGGCAGAGACTAATTACAATGTTAGTGTACCTTCGATAACAAACTAGTCAGGATTCTCTTTAACGACAACTTGATGTGACGAAAAAAATAAGAATGATAAATAGTGAAAAAATATTGGTGATAATTGGCGTGAAAATTTTGGGTTGGAAAGTAAGACCATGTTTTATGCAATTAACATTTTATACTTCGAGTCTTTGACTAGCAGTTAATAATGATTTATTATTATAGCTTAGTTGTAATAGTATTGATTAATTTCAATTGTGTTTTTCATCAAGGTTCACAATATTTTTATTTCAAATTAATATATAACGTGCAAAGCACGTGATCCTTACTAGTCTTAGATAAAAAGCAACTAACGCCTCAGCCGTGATTGGACAAGTCATGTTGTCCACTCTCTTAGATAGACCTGCAATGAAAGGCGAATCTCCAACAACTGCTCCCAATCCTATTGCATTAACTTTTTTGGAAACTGCACCAACAAAATTAAGTTTTAGCCACCCATGGCCTGGGAGAGGCTAGCTTACAGGAACTACCATTTTTCTACTTATTTTCATTCCAACTCGAGTAGCTTGATATTTTGCCTTGTAGTGGTAGGCTAGGGAGTATAAGTCTAAAGCCAACAACAAATTGTGATGAAAAACTCAGACTCCTCTCTCGGTAGTGCTTCATGCATATCTATCATCCACCACATCATAGAGTTAGCTCCTACAAAATTGCCGTTGTGTTGCAAGTTACATAAACCCTTCAATAGTCTTGTGAAAGTGCAGTCCTTTAGGACGTGCATGAAAGTTTCTGTTTCCTTACCACACATTAGACAAGAATCCTCAGTAACAATACGTTTTCATTTTAGATGATCACCTACTGGCAATGAATCTGTGCAAGCTCGCCAACTAAAGATTTTTACTTTGTTCGGAATCCTGCATTTCCACAAAAACTTCCACAGAGAACTCACTAATGCTTGTACCTGCGATGCCTCTTTCTTTGCTTATGTGAATATTTTGACCAATCACCACTATGTAAGCACTTTTCACCGCGAAAATGTCCTTTGGGGTCATAGTGCCAAACCAACCTGTCTTCATTTTGCATTGAACTGAGAGGAAGGGATTTAATCATTGCTAACTTATTTGGTCGAAATATTGAGTCAAGCACTTGATCACGCCATGTTCCAGTATTCATATCAATGAGTTCCTACACTTTCGCACTTTCATCCAATTAATTGACAGGAGATAGTATCTTGAAAGATGTTGGCGTAGGAATCCATCTGTATTTCTATATCTTGACTTGGGAGCCGTTTCCAATGCGCCATCTCCAGCCTACTTCGATCACCTTATGTAACTGTGTGTGTATTTTAGAAGATGAGATGTGGATTTATGTGTGTGTTGTATAGGAATTATTCTAACAATGTGTGCGTGAGTATGTGAGTGTCGTGTGTGCGTAAAAGGCAAGGAGAGGGCTGTCGTGTGTAGCCTAGGTGCGGGTATTGCCATGAGAGGGTGCTGTGATATGTGTGTATATGTGAGTGAAGGAGAGGGGAGAAGCTGCTGTAAGGCAGCGTGGTTGTGTGGGTTGCGCTACGGTGTGCGATGTGTGTGAGAGGGAAGAGGCTGCCATACAACAGTGGAGTGTGTGAAGTGTTTATGGGTGTGTGGGTGAAAATGCAATGTGCGTGTGGGGGAGGAAGGAGCTGCCGTGGCCAGCGAGTATGTGAGTGCTTGTGTGCGTGATAAGGGGGTGAAAGGGGAGGGAGAACCTAATGTAATGGGGCTGCCAAAGGGCAGCAGTTGCGTGAGGTTTTTTGTGTGTGTAAAGGTGTAAAAAGGAAGGAGAACCTGCTGTAATGGGATTGCCAAAGGGCAGCAGTTGCGTGAGGTTTTGTGCTGTTTTTTTTATGTGTGTGTATAGGTGTAAAAAGGAAGGAAAAACCTGTTGTAATGGGGCTGCCAAAGGGCAGTAGTTGCTTGAGGTTTTGTGCTATTTTGTGTGTGTGTGGAGGTGTAAAAAGGAAGGAGAACCTGCTCTAATGGGGCTGCCAAAGTGCAGCAGTTGCGTGAGGTTTTGTGTGTGTATATAGAGGTGTGAAAAGGAAGGACAAGACTGCGTAAATGGGGCTGTAATAAGGCAGCAGGTACGTGAGGTGTTTGTTGTGTTTTTATGTGTGTGTAGAGGTGTAAAAGGAAGGGGAAGATTGCTGTAAACGGGACTATTGTAGAGTGTGTATGTGAGGTGTGTTTTTTTGGTAGTTTTGTGTGTATATACGTGTGTAAAGGGAAGGGGGAAACCTGCTTGGAATGATGTGAGAGTCGTGAGGCAGCATGCAAGTGAAGGGTGTGTGTGTGTTGTTGGTGTAGTAGGTGATGTAGAGGTGATATGGTGAGATACATGTGTGTAGTAGTGGTGTGTATAGGTGTGTGTGAACCTAATGTGTATATAGTTTATGAAATTGTGGGTTTAGAGAGTAAGCAAGTGTGTTAGAAGTGTGTGTTTGTAAGGTAGAAGAGGGGCTGTTGGAAGAGAGAAAGGCCATAGTAAAAGTAAGCTGATTAGGGTTAAGGCTGGACCGCAAAGTGTCCCTAAAACTCCATCTCATACCATAGTCCTTTGTCCAATTTCTTAAGACTTTTCTGAACATATTTAGTTAAAGTATTAATTGAAACCCTTCACTTTTATGAAATTTACGACGTGGAATTTTCAAGAATTTTTGGGCATGGGAAGGGGCCTGAAATAATTTTATTTTGAAAATAGGTTTTTGACTTATTTAGCATAGTGAACAAAATTATTTCTAGCAGCAAAATGTTACAGTGATTTAAACTTACTGAGATGCTTGAGCAACTAAAATTTTACCGCATTCCAGTGCCATTTGATATATTTTTGAAATATGAACATTAACCCTCAATTTAAGGAGCGGTTTAGGGTTCCGACTGGAGAATTCCAAGAAATAGGTTTTTTATCCAAAAAACCCACCTAGTCGTCTAAAAAGATGTTGGGTTAAATATCGTTAGTACCCTGAAAGTACCCTGAAATCTCACCTGAGGGTCCAAAAATTTATTTTTTTTACATATAAGGGTTTATAATTTCAAATTTGCAAAAAGTAAGGATTTCCCTCCAAATTTCTAACGATCTAGGAAAAATCATTAGCGACAAAATTGTCCGATTATGTTTAATTTTTTTCTCTTTCTCTTTTTCAATTTTTTACATTCTTTTTCTTTTTACAAACCCACCCGCCTCCTCACCTACCCCACCCTTCCCCAACCCACCCAGCCCGTCCCTTACCCAAGCCCTACTGTTGCTTCATCTCAAAGAACACCTACTTTATCTCTACCTTCGCTTTTCCATTCATTTCAAAGACGACGTGGATGGGAGATTTGAGGAGGATGAGTTTTTATTGGAGGAGAGCAAGAGCCTGCTCATGGTGGCATCCAAAGCGGCCACCTCTCACAAATCCGGCGGGGCTCCGAGATCCTCCACCAACCCGCCGCCCGACATGGTGGTTGATTTGACTGGAATCTAGGGTTTTGTGCCACGTCAAATCAAGTTCAAGTTCGAGATCGATGAGACCTAAAGTTCACGGATTTCGATAGGTTTCATTAGAGAGATTGTTTGCGAGCTGATAAGAAGGAATTACGGCAAGAAAGCCATGAGAAAGAGGTAATCAAAAAGGAATTAATGTGGGGAGGGAGGCAGGAGAGAGAGTGTGTGTGTGGTTGCGCAAGGGGTTGCTTCGTGCGCGTGGTTTTCTGTCCCACGTGTCCTGCACGACCTCTTTATTGCATAGAAGGAATTTTTTACAATCGGGATGTTTGATGTTTGTGATTCGTTCTTGGTCAGACATTCCTCGGCGGCTGAAGGGGAGGAGACCAGGAGGACGGGGCGCAATCTGGGTGGGCCGACGAGTGCGACACAAAGGAGGTCGATACACTGCTTGTACACGCGCACATAGATCATGTCAGGGAGGTGGTCTTGAAGGATTTGCCACTCCTTCATGATCTTCTTGTGGACCTCGGTGGAGGGGTTGGCGAAGCAATCGTGGCCGCTCTTCCGGGTAATGGCGGCGTTGGTGCGGAGATGGTGGTTGAAGTTATCGTTAGCGAGTTGAACCGGCAAAAAGGGGCAGCGACTTATTGTGTCACGGAGGCCATTTGTGCATGTAGTAGGGTACGGGGAAAGAGAGAGGAGAACTGTTAACCCTTTCAGTGAAGGGGAAAAACTTCAAGCATGAACTCCCCTACTTTTCAACTGCCCTCACCGCACTAAGTCCAATCAATGGCCCCTTAGCCCAAGGATAGAAATAGGGCTAATGCTCGGAACATAGTATGTAGGGATTAAGATGACTCTCTCTATAAGATTTACTTCAAGATTGAACCATAGAAAAAATGGATCATCACCTCCTCTGTAGAACAGACGCATGAGCTGAATGGTGAGCTAAAGCAAGGTAGCGAAACGAAAGGAGCAAACTGAGCCTGGTTCCTGGGTTTTAGTGCTTGCTCCGAGCCTGGTAACAAGCTCGTTGTTTTTACAATTTAATCAAGGGGAGAATTGTCAAAATCTCACATGTGTGGGTGAAGAATTAAAAAAGAGTACCGATTTTGCCCGTGACCGATTTATTCCAAAAGTTAAAGAATTTGGATGGAAGTTCTTATTTATTGCGAATTTGAAACTACAGACCCTCATGTGTAAAAAAATAAAATTTTTGACCCTCAAATGAGATTTTGGAGTACTTTCAGGATACTAATGTATATTTAATCAAATGATGTTTTGGGTTATTTCTGGGTGTGTAATGGTACATTAGGCATCAGGGGTAAATTGATAATTTTACACAAGTCTAGGGGTATTTTGGTAATTTTATTTATTTAAGAAAATTTAGCACCTAGGCATAATTGAACGATAATAAATAATATCAAGATGATTTATTACATGGGTTCCGATAGATAAGAGTTAGGGCAGACTTGAGAACAAGAATCGCTTAACTATCTAGATAAGTACTCTTGTCTGTTCCTTCGTACAACTATTTTCCAATATATGTGTACGTACACGTGACTTTACCAAATGGTAGTTTTAAAGTATTTTGTTATACCTGTGCTTTTGTGAAATTGATTGATGAGAAATTGAATTAAAATTGTCATGGTATGTGTTTTTTTTTTTTTTGAGAACTTTGTGTGAATTGTGGTACGGTGCTGAAAGCTTAATATTGGTTGCTGTGCCACATATCCACGGGAAAAGTGGATTTAGATCCTGGTCAACAGGAGCATACGTTGACGCACAGTACTGTTGCATCGTGGTTCGCCCTTGCATCTGCAATATTGTTTAGCTCTGGTGGAGGAGGGATTTTAGGTGCTAGTCAGTGGGACTATACGCCAACCACGGCACACCGTGACAAGAGTTAGAATATTACTCCAAGTTTAATCACTGTTGTTATGTATTTTTTTGTGGAAGAGTTCTCCTGAAGCAAGATTTTCTTTTATAAAGTATTTATGTGTATAGTATTCTCTGTGAATTTGTTACCAATTTTAAAACGAAGAAACCATGAAATATTTGTATGAATCCTAAAACCTATTTTAGGGATATAGTATGTGTATTTACTGAGCTCCAAGCTTACTCTTTTATAAATGTTTTTAGGTGATCACATAGACAAACCCAAGAGCTATGAGGGTAACGAGGACGGAGTCGCGGGAGATGGTTGTTAGGGATTTAAGCCCTTTTTGAAAAATTGTTAACAATTGTATATAATTGTAGTATTGTTTTGTTTATGTTTTGAGAATTGTTTGCAGCTTAGGTCTCCATGAGATTTTCTATGACTTGTGTTGGTCATTCATGGAGGAAATCATTAGAGACATATTTGAAAGATCTATAAGTAGGATTTTAGAAGTCTTGTAAGGTGTTAGTTTAAATGCATGGTTATAGATTTGTGTACAGGTTGTAGTAAGGCCTGGCAAAACCCTGAGTGGATGTTCGAACGACGGTTCTAGCTCATGGGCTCACCCGTGGGTTTGGGTCATGACACCTTAATTCCTATAGCAATACTCCTCTACATATATAAAGGATTGTTGCTCCTATCTATAGTTAAAAATATCGCCAGTACGAAAGTACTTGGCATTTGGTAGTTTATATCTATAAGGACCTATTCATAATCAGTCTTCACGCTTGTTTAGATAGCAGGGCTAGATTAAATGCTTTTACATCTCGGAATCCCATGCCACATTGATTTTTACTCATGCATACTTTCTCCAAATTTACCCAGTGCATCTTCTTCCTTCCATTTTCTCGTCTCGACCAAAAGTTGCTAGTCATTGCTCCTAGTTTGTCGCACACATGATATGGAATTTGAAGGCAGCCCATAGCGTGTGTGGGGATCAACTGAACAACTGTTTTGATTAATACTTTTTTCCCTGCTCTTGACAATAACTTCTCGGACCATCCTTTAATTTGTTACAAACTCTATCTTGAATTGCAATTTGAGAACTTCCTTCTTTGAGCGCCTGATCACAGATGGTAGGCCAAGGTACTTGTTGTGCGAGTCTATCATTTTAACTCCTAATAGAATGTGCAGTTCACTGTGAAGAGCCTACATTTTTGCTAAAGGAGATAGCCGACTTTTGGAAAATTGATTTAATGCCCTAAAGCTTGTTTGGAAACTATTAGGAGTCTTTTAATTCTTGTTCATTACTCCTTGTTTGCTCGTGAGTAAAAGCAAACTATCATCTACAAATAATAAGTGTGTGACTTGGGGCCTTCTTTGGTTGTTTTTACTCCGTGAATCTTTCCTTCCCGACTTGCCTTACTAAGCAAAGCTGATAGACATTCTGCACAAAAAATGAATAAATTAGGAAATAAGGGGGCCTCCTTAGCGGAGGCCCCTTTCAGGAGAAATGAATCTAAACCCTTCACCATTCAATGATATAGAGTATGACACAATGCTCAGGCAAGTATGTATGAGAGTTAACCAATGCTTATCGAACCCTAATTTCTTGAGGATCCTTAAGAAAAAACACCACTCAACACGGTCGTGAGCCTTGCTCATATCGAGTTTGAGTGCACACTACTTGATTTCCCCCATCTTTTACCCCTAACACTGTACCCATGAAAACATCAAATGAATATGGCTTGGATGTCAGTAGCCTTCCAATCAAAGAAATGGACCCCTTTTTCGCAAGAGAAAAAACCAGATTGTTGTCCAATGATATACCTTCAGCCTCCCTTTCGGTTAGCGTAAAATTCTTCCACAGTTGAACCATTTCATCCTCTACTTCATTCTCATTCCAAAGTGTCATGATGGATTAAGCCCGGCATATCAGAGATTAAGCACCGATTGATGAGAGAATCTTGTTGGAATCCGACTTGTAAAGGTGAGGCAACTTATCAGAAATACAGAAACTATTACATGCATTAGTTCTGGATCGTTATTGACCGATGAATGAATTGAGTAGAAAAACTGGATAGATACAGAGAGAAGACAGAAACAAAAGCAGAGAAGATATTGAATAGAAACAGAAATGAGCAGGACAGAGGTAGACGCTTATAATGACCATCTTATACAACCCTAAAAGATTTTCTAAAGCCCTAATGGAAGCCTAGGGACTGAAAGCGGATGGAAAGCGGATGGCCCCTACTCTCACGCTTCTTATGGGAGAGTCAAAACTAACATAACTGTTTAAGTACTATTTCCACGAAACATTAGGTGTAGAGTGTTGACGATGTGACTTTCCTACAAAATATAAGTAAATAGAAGCGTTAATTACACATATGTCCCTGAGGTTAAGGTAAAATTACATGCATGTCCATTAATAGTAATGTCTATTGACCAAATAGAATCACTAAATACATAACGATTTCATTAAAATGTCCACATAACCCATCACTTGAAAGTTGAACTCTTGAAATGTTGTCCGATTCTTTCCCCCTGAACACAACCGTCGCATCACCATTGCCATCGTGCTTGGCGCCACCGTCATTAACATCAACCACCCATCCACCTCCCAGCACCAGTTTTCCCACTCAACTATCATAGATCTGGTCAGATCCGAACCAAAACTACTCCAAACTTGCTGCCACCACCCCCACTGCTCTCATCAATTCTCAATCAGTTACACTGCATCGCCACCACCTGTCAAAACTCTGTCATTACACGTCCACTGATTGTGTTTATTCAATCTATTACATTTTCTTTGATCTTATTGTCCTGATTATTAGTTCAACTTGCTTAAAATCAATCTGGTTTTGTTGCATCTTGGAGTTGCTCATCTGGGTTCTGCAGGGTTCTTGATTTTGACGGTTTAGTGTATGTGCGTGTGAATGGAGAACTGATTGTGGTGCGATCTTCTCTTTCTTTTTATTTATAGGAAAATTGACAATTTACTCTGTGTATGTGTGTGTGGTGACATCAAGGTGATGATGGCAATGATCATCAGAGGTGATGTGGGGGTGATGAAGTTGGTAGGTGATGAATGGTGGTAGGCGACGACCACAGTGGTGGTTTGCTGCAACGGTTTGCTATTTTCAAACCCACACCTCGTCATGGGGGGAGAAATGTGGCTGTGGTGAGCTAGGGTGAGAAGGGGGAACACTGTGGGGTGGGGAGGGATGTAGCGGCGGTTGGGTAAAGGCGAGGGATATGGCTGCCCTCGGGTAGGAGTGAGGGAGGGATGTTACGGCGGTGGGCTAAGGTGGATGGACGTGGTTGTGCCGGGGTAGGGGTGAGGGAAGGGGTGGTAGTGCGGGTGGGTTAGGGGTGGAGGAGAATAAGAGTTAGTTTTTTTTTGTTATGAAATGAAAGGTATTTTAAAGGAAAAACTATGTTAAGAAAATTTGAAAGATTTTATAACTAGAAGATTTGGAGAGAGATAGAATTAGAAACTAGGGTTTTAGAACTTAATTTGAAAAATGAGGTTTTAAATCTTTATATAGCATACCATTTATATATTTGTAAGGGTAGTGCTATCAATTTAAAAATACATATTGATGACACCAGCAAAAAGTCACACTTTTTAATATATGAATGACGGAGGATACAACTGACACGTTTTTAAAGTTCTTGGTCGTGATCTGTTATATTTTGAAACTTAGTGTCTTTACTGTAATTTATCCTAACTTCACGAAAGTGGGTGTAATTAACCCTTGATAGAATATAGAAATCAAAATATGTGTTTTTGGAAACAATTTACATCAACTATTTTATGTCAAAATAATTGGAATTAAGTCTAAGAAAGGTGTTAATATGCACCTCTAATGGTTGAAATATTAGCTTGATTAAAGTTATGTTGGTGCTTCGGGCAAAAAAATGTTAGACAAAAGCACTTTGATATCATAACTTTAAATCTCGCAAATAGCCAGAAGAGCAACAAAAAGGGTGGGGTTCATGTCAATGAAATTTAGTTGTAGTATTAAAGTTATCTAAATATTGATGTTTTCTAAGCGTGTAGTATCGTTCTGGGATCACATTTCAACGAAATATTTTCTTGTGATAGGTCTTAAGTTCACCCGTCATGCAACTCCCATAAGGATGGTTATTATTTGGTTAACAAAGAATATAGAGCAAAAGTTACTAGTTCTAATGAAATTCTATAAATGCCATTGAAACATATATGTCCATCCAAAAAAAAAAAGGAAAACAACATTTAGAGATATGAATTTAACATTTTGCTTTTACGATGAGTTTTACCATTCATAGAAAAGTTACATTACTTCTATTATAATTGTCCTTGACAAATATTTAAAAAAGAACGGACCATAATTAAATAAAAAATTAGTATCCAACACCATGGCAAAAGAAATGTCAGCAGTGCCGGAGGTTTGACCAACTCTTCATCTGTTGATTATCTATTGTGCTTCTATTGATCACCTAATTTATAAATAGTGCTATTTTTTTATATTTTATCTGATTTTAATGTTCTTGGACGGTAATCATGAGCTATTATTTTAGTGTTATTGGGAGATACAACTAACTAATAATACTAAAATAGGAGAACGGAATAGAAAAAATTAAGTATGGAACAGAAAAATGTGATATTGAACAGAGTTGCAAGTTTAAAAGGATGACATGTTTCTTTATAGTATAACCTTTATTACAAAGCTTATTCTAGGCCACTGAATACAGTAAATAGATTATGACAACACAAGTGAATGAAAGAAACTGGCATTACTGTACTCAAAATCATTGAGATGAGATGCTCGAGATTAACTTGGTATTCACTTCTTGTGGTTGTTGATGAGATCATTGTTGCTATATTTGACTAGGGCTATAAATGGCTCGATAGACACATGTATTGTATTAGCAATATAGCCTTCCTTGATATCATAAATGATAGTCACTTTGGTGATGCACAAACTCTCGTTCTTCTTTATGACTTTGAAGTGAACCCCAAGCATGTTGAATCCCAAATTAAGGGTGTGTTTGGTAACTCAATTCAGCACTTAAAATTGAAAATTTTTAATAGTTTTCAATTAAGAGCATTTAATAGCGCACTTTTTTTACCACTTAAAATAATAAGTGCTAGATTAATTAAAGACCAAAATTTTAGAGTTTTTCCCCTAATTAATACATATTTAAAACTTAATTACTAGTATACTCCATTTTGAAATTTATTTCCCCGCATACTACACTTTTGAAAATCACTGTTCAAACAGCGATTTCTATTATATTTTTATTTGAAAGTAGAAATCGTGTTTGAAACCATGATTTCAAGGTAGAAATCGCTGTTTCCTCTTTGTTTGAAACAACGATAACATTGATTTCTACCTTGAAATCGTAGTTTCAAGCAGTAATTTTCAAAAGTATGGTATGCGGGTAAATAAGTTTCGAAAAAGAATAAATTGGTAATTAAGTTTCATATATGTATTAATTAGGAAAAAAAACTCCAAAATTTTAAGTCACTCATAATGACTTATCACTTATTACTTAACACTGTCAATGAATTGAGATTAAAATATTTTGCCAATAAAGGATTGATTTGCCCAAACTGCCTCCTCTTCTTCCCGATCGTCTTTACCTGCTCGCTGTCGCTTCTTCTTCTTCTTCTTGGCTGACTCACTGCCTCTTCTTCTCTTTTCACGGTACTCCTATTTGCAGGTGCATGATTTCATGGTGCTTCATTACATGGGTGTCCCTTGATCTATGAACGTAATTAGGGCTTTATTCCCAAGTTGTTCTTTTTTATATTGAATCGATTTCCTGCCTCTTGAATGTATTCTCAATTTAATTAGCTTCATTGAATCTGATATGGACAAATTCACACACAACACAAAACATGGGTTTTCTCTTTCTGCGTATCTATATCTAGCGCCCCTGTTCACTAGTTTCTTATGATTCCTTTCTAGTTTATGTATCAAAAAGGGTATTAATAGATGTAAACCAAAAGAGGTAAAGAAAGGGTTTTTTTTTAGGTTGAAGGGAATTGCAAGGTAGAAAAGAACTATGCACATGGAAAATGGTGTGGCGTGGGGAGGGGGTAATAAGAAGGCATGGACTTATTAGTGTTACACGTAAGTAAGGCATCGAGCATAGTAATATTATTTTCCAAAATGTGGCAGTCAAGGAGTATTTAAGATGAAGAAGAAAGATGGCCTTCAAAAGGCATAAAGGGAAGCTAATGAGAAGAATTTAGTAATACTCAACATAGACATATGTAGAAACTATTGGCATGATACTTGATTGGCCAGAGACTTTATGCACAGCTATTTGCTTGGATTTTTCATCATTGAACTGCAATTTCAACACCACTTTCTGCCATTAACAAAGATGACAGAGCAGCAAAGGATTTGAATCAGACTCTAATCTCAAAAACCCTATTCCAAATATGGCAATCAGATTCATGCCCAAGCTAGCTAGTCATATGATACATATACTATAACCCATCAAATCTTATGTTACTTGTATTTGATTGTCATCATCATGAAAATTGCTTCAGCTTGTAAAGGTCACAATTTTCATGTGTATAACAGTAAGCTAACTAAAAGGCAAACCAAGGCACCTGAATTATGCAAGGAATCTGAATCAAATTAGAGAGAGAGAAAGAGATCCCAAAAGGATATTAAAATCAATTCATACAAAACTGTCTCTCTATACAGCCTGTATTCTAGTTGAATTGAATTTCGTACTTGCTAATTTTACGAGTTTAACATGTCATATGTTTTGGGCATAAAGTTGGATATTGTACAATTCAGAAGGTTAAATTGTCTTAGAAGTTTCTGGTGCTTGCCTTTTTGCAAACTTTGGTATGACGTTGGTGATGTGGGGTCCGTTAAAGATTTGATTATGGAGTTGGGATGAGGCAAAGGCTTCGAAGAGCATTTGCAATTGGAAGGGGGTTGGAGGGCTATCCTGTGTGTGTTGTGTGGTGCTTAGTTGCACAAAGCGGGGGCGGGGGCGAGGGCGGGAATGAGGGAGGGGGGAGCGTAAGCACCAAGAAGAATCTGAGGTTGGGAGCGACTTGAATAAATCAATGCATAAATAGTATTATTATTTGTTTAATATAGTCTACATAGCCAGCAATAACAGACAAGGAGGCTTTAAGGAGTTGAAGAAAGAGAGAAACAAGGAAATGAGTTGAAAATGGTTTGATTTTCAGGTATTCTCTCACTTGTTTCATGCATTTCTATCCAACTAATGGGATCGAGTTCTCATATTAGCTTGGGACGAGATCCCATGGAGCTCCTAACTTGAGATCGCAAAAGCGAGTTTCCGAGAGAGAAATGTCACCATATTAGGAGTTTCCTGCAACTAAGGTGTGGCGCATTTAAAGGGGAAGATTCTGATGGCTTTTGATGTAGTTTTCTTTTCTAAACTGCTTTTCTTTTGGGTCGAGGAGTTTCCAGGATGTTGTGATACCTTCAAACCTTTTTAGATGATTTGTGCGTCGCTTCTGTTTGAGGTAGTGGTTTGTTCAAGGGTACCTCCTTGGTGCTTTGGGCTTCTATTGTATGTAGGCATGCCCCCCTCCTAGGGTTTCTTTCTGTAAGAATCATCTGCTTATCAAAGAGAAAGAAATAATGGTCAAATCAGCATAAATAGGAAATGTATTATAATATTGATTAGTGCATGCTTAGTAGCTATTATTGGAGAAACCCCCTGCAGTTTATGAGTAAAAGATTAGTAGTATCTTTCAATGTTGCTATATTTCAATGTATATGCATATGACTACACTCTCTAGCAATTTTAGTCAACTAACGAAGGTAAATATTTCTATAACCCCAACAAATTTCTAAATTATAAAATTAATAGATAAACCATATTGGTGGCGGAGACCGAATTAATTTGCATAAGGTTTAGGTGTTACCTACACTCCTCATTTATGGGTACTCTTTGAAATTCATGAAAATAACTCTCTCTTTGAGTTTTGTGAATCCTGAGATTTTCAGTTCAATACTATAAACTAGTGGGATTGGATAAGGAAAGCTAAATGGTCGAAGAAATAGACTGGGCACCATATTTGTTGTATGATAAGTGTGTAAAGAATAGCGGTATCAGTTTTTGTTTAGTTTTTCCCCTTTGAAAAATGTATGTGCAATATTTCTTGTAGATCATACTACACTGCTACTACTACTAATGCTCTAGTACTTGTATAGGAATGGCTTCTGGTGACGGTTATAGAGCAAACTGGAAGGATCCAGAATTATATAAAATTTTCATAAATGCATGCCTTGTAGAAGCATCAGAAGATGAAAAGTCTGGAAGTAGTTTGAAGAAGGTGTCATGAGATAATCTAATTAAAATAATGAAGGAGAAAAAAGGTATTGTCCTTAATAAAAAAACAACTAAAAAAACAGTGGAATTATTTGAAACGGTGTATGGTTAGAAATAATTGAAAAGACTAGAAATAGTTATGATCCTGTGACAAATATAAAGGTACAATTTCATTAACCCTAACATGTATTTATAGAAATATAAAAACTATTTATGTGTAACTAAATTTTAAACACAATGTACAACAGGAAAATTCATATGCGAAACAATTTCGATATACTGGACTACAATATGCAAATGAGATGAAAGCATTATTTGACAGTATTAGAGCAACTAGGAAGGAAGCTTGGGGTCAATCGAAGGATGGGTTGCCTATCGATGGTGGGCCATCTTCTCAAGTACTTGTAGACGATGATTCTGATGTGCCTCTTATACTTGATTCTCTGATGGATGCATCGAAATCAAAAGTCAAATGCCATAAGAAGGACAAATCTGATAAACTTGATGACCAACTAGTTGCAGTTCTTAAAACTTTGGAGAAATCAGAAGGGCCAGGCATGGAGGAGTGAAACCGTATTTTAAATGAGATACAAACGTTATAAATGACTAATCACTTATACATCGTTGTATGTATATTTTTTGTGAAAGTAAAGCATACAGAGAACTATAGATGCTCAGGCAAACACTAGAAGAAGTTAAAAAAAAATTGGATACAAATGAATGGAAAAAAGCTATGACTTCTGTGAAGTGTCCCTGGTTGGTTTAGTGTTTCGATTAGGAATGCGTTAGTAAAATGATTTTTGGACTAGTAGGAAGTTAACAAACTGTCTTTTCTTTTTCTTTCCTTTTTGGAGCGTGATTCTTGACATTTATGTGTCTTTTAGTAATTACAATGGCCATTTTCTTTACGATGTTGGATACTATTGATTTATGATGTATGTTTGTCTTTTACTGTGCTAATTATCCAATATGCATTATTGTTCACTCATATTCTCCTTAAAGACATAGAAAAGAACGGTGACCACAAATCAAAAGGACATCCTAAGAATTGTTGCAACCATTCTCATAATGAAAGTTTTGAAACAAAGACTTTTTAAGAGAAGACCAGATACAAATTCTTCGCTTAGTGGAGATGGATACTTGGATGAGATAATAAATGAAAATCCTGCTTATTCTCAAGAGATTTTGCAGATGCCCAAACAAGCAATTTTGATGATTGGTAACTACTTTCACACTCGAGGGCGGCTAAAGGATAGTCGTTATGTTTCCATCTGCGAGAAAATGGCAACGTTCTTGGTAATCTTGAGCCATAACACAAGAACTTGTTTTGTTAAAAGAAGATTCAACCATTCAACACATAAGGTGCATAGATATTTTCACGAGGTGTTAGCGGCGATGCTAAAATTTTCAAAGGAAATGATTGTTCTTACCTCATAAAATCCTAATGCCAATCAAATTCGGCACCATCACTGGCTCAAACACGTGTTTCAGGTACAAATACAAAGTTAGATTTTGTTAAAGTTTTCAATGCTATATTTTCTTAAGTGCGCAAGAAAATGCTTATAGAAGTAATTTAGTATCCACTTGTAATTATATATATATATATATATATATATATATATATATATATATATATATATATATGGTTGTAGGGTGCAGTGGGTGCATTAGATGGAACGCTTATTTATGCTATTGTACCCCCTGATCAACAAGTACAATATAGAAGGAGGGGGGGTGAATGTTACCAAAATGTTTTAGCCATATGAGACTTTAATATGTTTTCACATTTATATGGGCTGGTTGGGAAGGAGTAGCACACGACTCAAAGGTGTTAACATAAACTATGCGAGATCCTGCTAGTCATTTTCTATTTCCACCCTCAGGTATCGAAATAGGGTGCCTTATATGGTAGAGATTCATTTTAAAACTAGTACTAAATTGTTGAAATAAATAAATTTATTGCAGATAAGTACTATTTATGTGACGCTGGATATACACATACTCTTATATTTATGGCACCGTTTCGCAATGTGCGTTATTGGTTGGCGGACTGTCATCGTGCAAGAACAAAGGATGAATGATTTAACCATGCACATGCTAGATTAAGAAATGTCATCGAGTGTTCCTTTGGAGTTCTTAATGGAGTCCTTAAGGCACATTTCCCAATATTGAAGAGGATGCCACCATATCCTTTTGAAGTACAAAGGAATATCGTTATTGCTTGTGGAATAGTACATAATTTCCTTCGGAAGACGATTATCACAGAGTTCCTTTTGAGCAATTTGACAACGGGTATATTATTGGAAATACGACGAAAATCCAGTAGATATGGGAGCGAAAGCACGACAAGCTAATCAAAACTTTATGCTGAATTTACGGGAGCAGATTGCAATTCAATTATTTAATTTGAAGTTGTAGTTCATATATATATAATGTGACTTTTGATTATTGACACATTATTGTTAATTCTTATCGTGTGACTGATGAATATTCTTTTGTGTATTAATGTTATGCCCGGAAAATTGGATTTGAAGTATCCATCATTGATATAATAATAGTACACAAATGTTGTTAACGATATGGATAAGATTGTCTTTGGTCCAATTCCACGGCTTAGAAAGGTTGATTAAAGAGGCCTAATATGAGTTAGGTACGTGGTTTAGGACTTAAGACTTTGATTAAAGTTTGAGTTTGAACTCGCTTCTTGCTTAAAACCTTGGGCTAACTTAGGCCCCATTTGACAGAGTTTTTTTTTTTTTTTTTTTCAGTTTTGTAAACTGAAAAAAAATAAGCGCGTTTGGCGGACAGTTTTCGTTTTTTTTTCTTCAGTTTAAAAAACCAGGGCTGTTGAATGCCATCGCCGGCAACCATCGCCGGCGACTGCAGGCGGTCGACAGCCACCAACCACCGCCTGCCACCGTCGACTACCGACCACCGCCACCGCAAACACCACCAAAGAAAAAATTCAAAATAAAAAACTGGGTAATCAAATACAAAAAAAAAAACTAAAAAAAAACTGAGTTATCAAACACCCACTTGTTTTTGTAAAAAAAAAATTTAAACTAGTTTTGATTTTTATTTTTTTGGAAACAAAAAACCAAAACTGAAAGTGTTGTCAAACAGAGCCTTAGTTTTCTATTCATTATGTATATTCACGTGATAAAGCCCATAAATATTTCATAGAGATGATAATTGATAGACTTATGAATTAGTCTTTGATTCTTTGCCGCACTACAAGTTACAGCGCCATTCATGGTTAGACTAATTCATCTCTTTAGCGACAAATGTGGGCTTGTATTGCAATTTGCCTCTATTGAGTAAGCATTTGGATTCATTATTAGGAATTTGAGATCATAATTAGCCATTTGCATGTACGTATATTGCCTACTATCGATCTAACATGAATATAAAACATAATCACTATGTAAGTCCTAATTAATCACCGACAGCCATGGTAGAATAGTCGGTTAGTTCTACGCCCTCCACGGGTTGAATGGTCTCCTAAACGGAATACACAACTAGTAGTGTGAGAGTAGGGATGTCATGACCCTAATTCGAAAGCACGCTAGGGACGATATACATGTCCGCAAGCTCATGTGGCAAGCAGGGTTTCACTCTTTTACACACACACACACACACACACATAAAACACAAAAACTAAACCATTAACATCTCACAGAGATAGTAATTACCAGGACAAAGTCTCCTTCTCCATTTTGAAACAAAAGAAAACACGAGATAAAACTCTCAACCTGTTAAGATGCTTTAACTTTTCATCTTCTATTAAGTGTTCTGTAAATACTCCTTTATGCATTCCGTAACTTGCTCTCAATATATAAATAATGAAAGAAGATTGAGCTACATGTGCTTAATAGGTAATAGAATGCCTTCCGAATTGGACAAAGCATGCCAAAGTATAATTTTCTTAAGAAAATAAATCCAAAACAATTAAGATTCAAATTGTTAACAAGTTGCCATGACAATTCTGTTTTAAGGATTCAATTACAAATTTGAAAAGTTGAAACGAACATATGTTGTAAACAGAAGTTGGCCAATTATTAAGATCCGACCGTCCCGTAGCAGCTCAATGTAAATAACTAAGCGGAAAGAAACAGTACATTACTTTTAGACTTTGATTCATGGTTAGATAAATTCATCTCTTTAGCGAAAAATGTGGGGCTTGAGTTGCAATTTGCCTCAAATTAGTTAGCATTTGGATTCATTATTACGAATATGAGATGAAATGAGATCGTAATGAGCTATTTGCATACACGCATATTACCTACTATTGATCTAACGTGAACATAAAGCATAATCACCATGTAAGCCCTGATTAATCACTGACGACCATGGTAGAATAGTCAGTCAGTTCTACGCTCTCCACGACCTGAATGGTCTCCTAGATGGGATACACAACTAGTAGTGTGAGACTAAGGATGTCATGATCCCAACTCCAACGGACGTGCTTAGGACGATACATGTCCCCAAGCTCATGTGGCAAGCAGTGTCTCACTCTTTTTCTTTTCTTTGTTTTATATACACACATAACACAAAAATCAAATCATAAGTAACACTCTTCAAAAATAGTAATTACAAGGACAAAGTCTCCTTCTCTATTTTAAAACAAAAGAAATCACGAGAGAAAAAGCTGTTAAGATGCTTTAACTTCTCCTCTTTTATTAACTTTTTTTGTAGATCCTTTACGCATTTCATAACTTGCTCTTAGTATGAAATAATAAAAAGGAGAGTGAGCTAGATGTGCTCAATAGGTAGTAGAATGCCTTCCCAATTGGACCAAGCATGTCAAAGTACAATTTTCGTAAGAAAATAACTCTAAAATAATTAGGATCCATAATCAGTTGCCATAAAAATTATGTTTATTTTGTTTTAAGAGTTCAATCACGAATTTGAAAAGTTAAAACGAACATATGTTGTAAACAGAAGTTGGCCAATTACTAGCATCATATCGTCCTATATCAGCTCAATATAAACAACTAAGTCGAAAGAAACATTACATTTATTTTGACTTATCGGTCCTAACAACTACGGTCAACGTACTAGCTACAATAACATGGCCTCTTCTCTTACACAACATTTTCCTAAGAGGTCCTCTAAAGTTTCTAGAGCCATGAGCGTCACCGATGTATCACATCACTGGCAGAGTGCACTAAATTTTGTAGTTTGACAAAGAGTTGCGTAAATAGCTGATATTGTTGTTAGAATACACTATTCATAATTTTTTTTTTGGTTAAGAGGAGAAATATATTATATGTAAAAAGGTTTTACAAGCCGTCCCGACCAGATCAACTATTTTACAGACATAAAAGACAGTATTAAACACTATCAAATACACTACACAATAACAACTAACCTATATACCCGATACAAATTACAATTAGACCGAAGCAGAGCATATCCTACACTTCAACCTAACTTTTCGTAACTTGCTGTAACATTCTCGAAAATCAGGAGCTCCATTGCCCCGAACTCCCGGGTCGTTAGCCTACCGAATCATATCAAACTTGTCAAATATGATAACTAACATATACTTCAAAACATCTAATCCGATACTATCTCAAAATTTTCAAATACAATCTTACAAAACTGCTTAAACTTAAACTATTAAAACCTAGATTCTTTACAAACTCGAGTCCTTATAAAACAAGGTGACAGTTTTGACCCATGCAGGGGTCTCACATCATCATAGTGGCGGGCTTACCAAAACCTCACACAGACTATAACCCATTTCCGAACTTGCTACAACTTATCATGACCGGTAGAAGGAAATCAAACGAAGGGTGAGCTTTTAAGAGCTCAGTAAGGTCGTACAAGGACTACCAACATGATTACAAAAATGATTCCAAAGAATCTAACTGATGAAGATTTACAAAATACTTCAAAAGGTTAGAAACTCAATGATTTTCAAAAGGATCAAAATTCATCAAATGTAGATACCAAAATACACAATAATACTCATCATGGGTTCCAGAACAATCAATAAAAGATCATTTTTAAAGCCATCATTTCAAAATACGATAAGGGTTTTTCAAACGATTTCAAAACGTACACAGATTATCTGAAATAGTTCTTTCCAAAATACACTGTATTTCTTAAGGAATTTCAACCACGCACAAATTATTTCATAGAATACTTCCCAGTCATTACCGTAGCAGTCACGGCAAAATACAGAACAGAGAAAATAAAAAATCAACATTGATCCTAGGGAGATTGCAATGCCATTCCGGCAAGCTAATCAGAGTGTACACATGCATGATGTATCAAAATACTAGTCCACTTGAGTACTAGCCTGCTTTTCCATGCAGGATCCTGACCAGCCTTATTACGCCCTCCCACAGAACAGAAACCCAGGTTAACACAGAAAAATCATCAATATCAATGAGTTTTAACATAAACTCAATCACCGAAATCAATTCGAATTCTAATAACAATAATTATATTGACATAAGTCAGCATTCGGAATTTTAAGAAGAAATCGAAATTTTCAAAAGAGAAATCACAGATTAATAGCAAAACTATTGCGGATGGTTACCGAATATAGGCACAACAATTCAGAAGAATGGATACAGATAATTATCAAATTTGCTCAGCACACAATATGGGTGAGCATTACAAGATTTTCAAATAATCGATTCAGGTTCAACATTGGGGTTTTCTGGGCAATAACATGTTGATATCAACACATACTTTAGAGTGAGACATTAGTCATAAGTAATTCAAAGGAGTACTTACAAGTACGAGTTATCAAATAAGTAATTCAAAGGAGTCCTTACCCAGGGTTCGGACAAAAGTCCTTACCCAGGGTTCAGAGAGAATCCCTTACCTGGATCCGCAGTTAGCTTATCCTAACCGGAAGTCTTTAGCTTTATCCTAAACGTAATGATCGAATCATCATAACATAATCTACAGCACAATATTATAACTTATTATGGACTCACACATTCTTCCAAAATGAACCTCCCTAACCGCGAATGTAAAATGACCAAAACGCCCCTGACGTGTAAAATGACCAAAAAGCCCCTCTTGAACTTAAATCACCCAAACAGCCTTCCCTTAAGTAGAATCACTAAAATAAACTTTTCATATGTGAATTTATACAAAAATACTTTTCTCAGGTCAAATTACCAAAATATCCCTATTACACTTAAATCATCAAAATGCTCTTTTTGTAAGCCAAATCACTAAAATATTCTTATCGTATGTAACTTTACTCAAAAATACCCTTTATGGGTAAAATTTCCAAAATACCCCTCTCGGAGGTGGCAAATTACCAAAATACCCCTGGGGTCTACAACATCAAAAAAATCCAAAAATATCTTAAAATACTATTTTAAGCATCCTGATATCATTGCTGGATTAAAAAGTATTTTAGAGAATTTTCGTCCAAAAATCCTGATCAGGTGTCCGGACTGAGCGCTAAAACGTCAGTTTCGCAAAAATACCTATCGGCCTCGAAATGACACAAAATTTTACATAATGAATCATATCAGTAAAGTTTTCATAAAACTTTCCAATTAAAATAAATTGGTTTACTAGGTTAAATAATTTGATAAGTTTCTTTAGTAGGTACCCAAATTTTGCACCTTTTGCGGACACTGAAAATTCTCGAAAAATTCCAAAGTGTAGGTCTTGTAAATATAATGGGGGTTAAAGTTTCGGACTTTGTCTAATTTTAATCCTAAATATTTATGAAAATTTGTGAAAAAAATTGCCTAACAAATTTTACTTTTAGCGACAAAAATAGTTACTATTCCAATTAGAACACACACTAAAACACCTCACCCACACATTTGTCTTCCCCACTTCACCGCCGCACACATACACTTACACCACTCACCTGAGCATTCTAACACCCCTTCAAACCCACATTATAATACATCAAACCCACACATCTACCCATTATATACACATATACATGCCTACTTACATCTTAAATACATACTTTAATGCTTACAACACCCACATTAACATAATCTTATACCCAGATTATACCCATACCCACTTACTGAACATACACTCACGTACACACCCACACTGTAAACACAATTATACTCCTATGTAAGGCACATATACACGCACATAACTACAAATTCATCCTCCATAAATTCACGCACTCCCACTGTCACACAACACACAAATTCCCCACCAAACCCACTGAAATGCTTCTCAAACACACCTAACCCTTCGGCAGTTTCACATATGCATACTGAGCACATTCATACATGCCAAGAAACACATGATTTGCACTCCTTAAATCACACTCGAAGCTTGCATACCCAAAAAAAAAAAGAGTTAACTATGCCATTGACCATTGTACTATTAGGAAAATTTCACTTTGGTCACTGGACATCAATTTGTATCAAAGTGACCACTGAATTTTTAAATTCGTTTCAATAAGGTCACTCCATTAGCTTCTGTCAATCAAAGTCCGTTAATTTAGGGATAAAATTGTCTTTTAACTGTTTACCTTCTTCTTCCTCCTTCTTCTTCACACCCTCTCTCTTTCTCTCTCTCTCTCACACACACACAACATGAACAAAGTCACACATGCCCACCAGACAGAGACACAAACGCGCGGGCGCACACGCACAGTTTCACACACACACACACATGACAGTCATGTACACTGTTAGACACACATTCTCTCCCCCCACCCCCCCCACTTTCCTTCTTCTTTCAAACTTGGTGTTTGTTTTACTTGCAGTTCCACAAAAAATTTTGTTAATGATGTTTCTGTGACTTGGATTAGTTGGAACTTGAAGGTGGGGAAAAAAGATTCTTCCTGGAAGTTCCTCTTCTGTTTTTCATACTCGCTCTTTTTTCGTGTTTTGCTTCCTGACATGTCTTTTTTTTCCTTTTCTGCAATTGTATGATCTAGGTTTTAGGAAATGGAGGTTCATAATGGATAGTGGTGCCTTTACCCCTAATGTCATGTTGAGATCACTTGCAGACAATACTATGGATTACAATATTATGGATGAGCTTGTCTATGATGTTTTCATTGGACACAACTGATGGATTCAGCTTTTGGCATCCTGATCTTTCTACTTCAGGTACTGAAAATCTCTATTCAGGCATCTTGCCTTATTCTGAAATGAAGATGAGTAGTTTGATTCCTACCCCTCGTGATGGATGCTACATGGAGGAAGCAGAAGGACCAGCCTTCGTTGACAACCCAGTTTATCCCCAAATAGAAAAACTTGCTGGAAATGAAGAACACAATGGAGAGTCATACAAACAACAACATATTCAACCCAATTTGAGAGTTTTTTGGTTAAAGGCACCGAAATAAGCTCAGAGGACTGTGGATTGGACTAGGTGCAACTCCAAGTCCAACTAGCTCTGAGAAAGAGATTAATTAGGGCACTTGAATATTTAAAAGAGTTAGGGGGAGGGTGTTTGTGTGAGACGGAGAGGGAAAGGAGAGATAGACAGAGACAGGGGAGAAAGAGAGAAAGAAGAGGGAAAGAAAAAAAGGAAAAAAGGATAAAAAGTCATAAATGCCCCTAACTAAATGGACTTAACGGAGCCACAGCAAGGACAATTTGACTGAGTAGCCTAATTGAAATGAATTTAAAAATTCAGTGGTCACTTTGACACAAATTGATGTCCAGTGATCGAAGTGAAATTTTCCTAATAGTACAGTGGTCAATGGCGTAGTTAACTCAAAAAACACACACACACGGTAAACACACAGTTTACACCTCCACGCACACACAGTGAACACCTAGAAATCGCACATCAAACACATACGACACAATTTAAAGCCCTTACCTTATAAAAACATCTTCAATTCTCTCTTTCTTTCACTGTCTTTTTCCTGCTTCCCCAAGCTCCCTTGCTTTGATTTGCTCTTTTTTTTTCACTCTGTTTCTTCTTCCTCCTTTCTTTCCTGTTTGTTCTTCTTTCCCGAAATGGAAAGATTATCTTTTCTTTTCTTCTCTTTTGTTTTTTTTTTGTTTTCTTTCCGTTCAGTCTACACTTCTTTATCCATTCCTTTATTAAATTAGTTTAGTTTAGCTTAGTCACTAACCTAGTAGGAGGTGGCAAGATTTAGAAAATTGTCTTTTGAACTTGACACCAAGACACAAAATTCCATAATTACCAATTAGTCCCTCAAGTTCCCAAAATTACAAGTAGCCCAACTTGTGTATAATTACATCAAAGCCTTAAATTTAGTGTAATCTTGATTAATTAAATTAAATTTCACTTAAACATATACTACCACGCATTTGATTATTTTTCATTACTAGAAACATTAATTTGCAATCATGCCCCAAAGTTTTTTAAAATTACGAAAATGCCCCCAAAATTTTAAAAATTATGTTTTTGCCCCAAAATCTTTTTAAGTTCCTATGCACTTCTAATACTCGAGCATTACTTAAATTTATCGTCCGTTTATTTTTCGGAGCCCCGATAGTTATTTTAACCGATTCCCGAAGTTTGGGATATTACACTTCCATAGGCATACGGTTACAATTTAACACCCACTACAGCAAAACACCTAAAAAATACAACACCTACTAACTAGATAAGACCAAAATAAAACAACCAAACAAAAGTAAACAACAACACTCTTATGCACTGCAAGTCGCCCGCGAGTAGACCTGACAGCTGTCTTATGGGTGCTCGCCTCGAACCTCGTTCAGCCTCGCCGGAATACCCCAAATTAAGGAACTAACATGCGTCGCCGGAATCTCCATCAGTACGGTAGCCTAATCATCTACCGATCCCCAACCACCTATTGCACCAGCAGAGCCCCGACCAACCTCCACCGTCGCAACGTCGGCCAAGCCACCTAAATCAACCAACTACAAGAACAAACCATTCTAGGGCAATGGGGATCAACAAGGGGGAAAGGGGAAAATAAGCCCTAGAAGAGAAATCCTAGCCTAGACTCACCAATCAATCACAAAACCAAGGAAGCTCGAACCCTACGATCTCGACGGAGGAAGAACTGAAGAAACCGTTGACCAAAACCCAACACCTTGACTCTGAAACCAGGACAACCCACCGGCAGAAACCGCTCTCACCCGTTGGCCACCACAACCCAAACGTGGAGCCACTAATGCCCCGGACAGCAAACCAAACTTCACATAAATCGATCACCAGCACTGGAAAATAGGGAGGACCACGTCTGATCGATGGCAATGCGTTGCAACCCCGACGACCGTCTAACTCGCCATAGCCTCCTAGATCCCAATTGAAAATCCTAACTAAAGCACAACCTACTCTACCAAGACAGAATAAGAGGACATCGTCTTAGGTCAGAACCCGGCCACCGCCCCACGCGCGCCATTGCATGGTAGGACGGTCGTAGTGGCTTTCTGTGGAAGCTTGTTTAGAGAGAAGTGAGAGAGAGATTTTTAGAGAGAGAGGGACCAACTTTTTGCCAAACCAGAGTTTTCATAAGTCGGAAACAAACATTTTACACTATTTTTCACTAACAATATCAAATTAAAAAGAGGCTCGCACGTGCCCATCCATAAAAAGTTGTCCAAAGTTGTGAACTAAGATTTGATTTAAAGAATTTAATGATTAAGAAAACACAGATTAACTGATCAATGAATTAAGGGTAAATTACACACAGAACCCCTGAGGTTTGCCCTAAACTACACACGAACCCCTCTATCTTTTTTAATTACACTAAACTACGCATTTCTATTGTTCTATTAACAGAGTTAACAAAATTAATGAAAAGACGGTCATACCCTTGATAAAGAAGTGAATTTACCCCTGAACAACACTGTAACACAACCCCACATTACCCGGCATCAAACGGGGGCGTTTTCAAATTCTAGATGATAGCCGATTACCGGCGATGGCACGGAGCTTAGCGACGACTCTACCGCCTTCAGCGACTGCAGCTCCGGGTGGTGGTCGAGAAGGTGGTGGGGATCGATCTGGGGACCACCAACTCTGCCGTGGGCGCCATGGATGGTGGCAAGCTGGTGATTATCACCAACGCCGAGGGGCAGTGGACGACGCCATCCGTGGTAGTGTGGACCAAAAATGGGGACCGACTAATTGGGCAGATTGCCAAGCGGCAGGTGATGGTCAACCCCGAGAATACCTTCTTCTCGGTGAAGAGGTTCATCGGCAGGAAGATGTCCGAGATGGACGAAGAGTCCAAGCAAGTGTCTTACACCGTGGTTCACGACGGTTCGACGAGTGTCCCATCGTTTCCTCCCAGAGCTGCCGGCAAAAAAGAACAGCCTCGTGATTGTTGACCTAAGGTTTTGAAATTGGGAGAGAGCCGAGAGGCCAATAAAAGAGAGATTAGGTCTTCTTCTTGATTTAGACTCCTCCTCTGCACCGTAATGTTCTTTGTCAGCCATTGACGCCATCGACCCAATTGCCTTATCTGTATCTCTAGTTCAGGGTGAGCATAGTTAGGAGAGTCCCAGAGAAGAGGCGAAGTGTCCGCCGTCGATGTGCGTATGTGTGTGCTTGATGGGCAGTGCGGGTTTGGTATAATTAAGATGGTGTTTGGATAGGCGGTAGTTGCCGGTAGTGGTCGTCGGTGTGGCGGAGGTGGTAAGGTGTCGGCCGCAGTGGCGGCAGTGGCTAAGTATTCGGTTGTAAGGAAGAAGATGAAGAGGGCATTTTAGGAATATCAGAATAATTGAAAGGTGCCCTAACTTTTCTTAACGGTTCTCTAACGGAACTGGACTTTACGTAAGAAAGTGACAAACCACAGGGCGTAAAGAGTAATTAAAAAAAATTAGGGGGTCCGTGTGTATTTAGGACAAACCTCAGGTGTCGTGTGTAATTTACCCATGAATTAATGAATTAAAGATCGAAGATCGGCCTGCTTGTTTAGTCGGCAAATTATCGGAACCGGAATCCTCACCGGCAAGTATGGAGCAGAAAACTGAAGATGCAGACGCGAAACGAGGCGTCGAATTGGATTCGAAGTCGAAGAAGACAAAGAAGAAGGAGAAGAAAAGCAGCAGCAGGGGACTGGAGGTGGAAGGGTACGGCATCGAGGGGTTGTCGATAGCGGGCCACGAGACCTGCGTGATCGTCCCCTCACTCAACCTAGCCTTCGACATCGGCAAGTGTCCCCAATGCGCCGTCTCCCAGCAGTTCCTCCTCATCTCCCACGGCCACATGGATGACATCGTAACTCTTCTCACCCTTCGTTTTCCTACTAGCAAATCTATCGATACTGTGTCGTACCTCTGGAATCTGAGTTCCCTACGCTTTTTGTGGAATGCTAAATTTGAATACGTAAGCATTAGGTCAAACACAAATGGTAATGAAGTTTTAATGAGCATTGCATGATGAGTCAAACAGGAGTGAAAATTGTGAGCTAATTAGTGTTTGAGGTGTTCATATTTACTAAGGACTTGGCTACGAGGTGAAGGAGACTCCAATTTTGAAACGGAGATAGTAGATGACTAAGGACGAATTGGTGCTAGTCTTGAGTGCTGTGGTTATATACCGCATTGGTTACTTAGATGCAACCTGGAAATATTTGCATTGACAATCTAGCTACACATCCATTTGGAATGAGTCTTGGCGGGGTGTGGGGGTGGTGATTTTCATACTAACAAACAAAATTTTGAGAGGGTTCGTGTAGGTTACTCTCTGTGCCAAAGTAATGTCCATTATGCAGTGGATTACGCATGGACATTACAAATTTCGTTACAACATTTGGCAATGCTATGAACTTTGTTTTCGTAGATCTTACTTTCAATATAAGATACCTATAGGCTGGATGCTTTGAGAACCATGTCGCTGGATGCTTTGAGAACCATGTCAATACTTAAAAAAAGTCATTTGCATTAGATTCAGCATAGGTGGTATATTTAGTGGCTTAGTGGGATTATCAGAATCCGTAGGTGACCTCGGCTCCCCTTACCTCTCCTCGCTTTGCCCCTGTTTGGTAGAAGATGAAGAAATTTGAAGTTTTTTGGATTATCTCTTGAAGACATTTATGTAAAGTGCTTGAGTCCAGTTAATTTGGTATTGTCTTTCCTTACAATTTGAGCAGAATGTTTTCAAGTTTTAACAAATAATTTCATTTTAGTCTAGTGTACCACGTTAGAGTTAGTGCTAGGGCATTTTCATGTGTGCTTTTCATTATCCACTATTCTCGTTGAAATAGTGTATTTTATGATATTTAAATAGCAGAACCAGCCATCATCCATCAACGTGGTAGCCTAATTTACAAACTTTTTGCAGGAATTATTCCCTTGTTGGGTTCGCTTTGGAAATTGGCGTGATCTGTTATTTTTTTTTGGTGTAATGGTACCTTTCTCTTGAGAACTTTCAACAGAGGAATTTAATCATAACCCTACCTCCCACGCACAAACATGATTAGCAATTCAAGCTTCATACGAAGCAAATTTATCATCTTTCATCTCTTCATCATGAGATGCATTTTGCTGTAGGGAGGACTACCCATGTATGTTGCAACTCGTGGCTTGTATAAGATGATGCCCCCAACAATCATTGTACCAAAATCGATTAAAGGAAATGTTGAAAAGCTATTTGACGCACACAGAGAAATGGACCAATCAGAGCTGAAGCATAATCTAATTGCCTTGGATGTGGGTAATAGATTCTCGTTTCTTTAGTCTTGTTTACAAATTCATAAAGGTATCTTTTTTCATCAAGATTATAGAGTTTTATATCTGCAGGAGAAGAGTTCAACTTCAGAAAGGACTTAAAAGTAAAAGCATTTAGGACTTACCACGTAATACCAAGCCAGGTCTCCCTCTTCAGTTAATATTTGTCTCCTGAGTTTTGTGAGGACATTATGAAACATTATCTTGTATAAGCTGTATCCCACCACCAACAAGCTCTTTACTTGTTAATATGACAGGGCTATATAGTCTATTCTGTAAGACAGAAACTCAAGCAGGAATATGTTGGCCTCTCAGGGGAAGACATTAAGAAATTGAAGGAAAAAGGTGTGGAGGTCTGTCTTAATTATTCTTGTATCAAAGTTACTTCATTAAGTTATTAATTGGAAGGTGGTAGGGTGCTCCTGTCACCTGTAGATACATTTTGTGTCGGCATATTGGTTTTTATGGGTCATTATCTTCGCTTTATAGATTGTTTTGTGCAGTTGACTAAGTTTATTAAAGAAGACAAATGTTAGAAGTAACAAATATATTTTAAAGTTTTCAAAAGTGACGCTGTCATGGCTTTTGAGGCAGTAATGCTTATGGGAGTAGTGAATGCATTAGCATTTTACTTCTCTGCCCTCTGTATTCTGTTACCAAAGTACCCCTCATGATTTGGATCATGTTATAACTACATGCACCCTTGAAGTCCAAGTTCTATCTATATTATTTTCCTTTTCATAAATGCAGACAAAGAAGAATTTACACATGTTTCTATCTTGATTAATTCCGTATGAAAGTTTCTAAGTTCGAGTTTGTTTCCCCTTGTTTCACATTCACCCACCTCATCTAGTCGTTTTAAATGCATTATGGAAATTGTAAATCGAACCTAATGATAGAAGATAAAGTTGTAAAATAATCCACTTATTAGCAGGTTTTCCCTGTCCCCTCATTTTAGCATAATGAAGTTTGCCAACACCCCAGGCCTCTCTTCTCCCTCTGGGCTAATATTTGGAATGGAGTCCCATATAGCACTTATGCCATGACTTGACATATGCCATGTGTAATATTTATGTTTCTGATAATATTTTATTAGCTAATGCCTACGTGAGTTTGGATTTTTATTTCGGCAGATCACATACACTATAACAGCACCTGAAATAGCCTTTACTGGAGATACTATGTCCGATTTTATAGTTGATAATTGCAATACAGATGTTTGAAAGCAAAGGTTCTCATTATGGAGGTACATTACTCTCTTTCATTCAATTTTGTTTTATTCATTTGAAGATTTGCAAACTAAATATATATAGTCATTAACTGGGTTGCTCATCTCTCGACAAACACATTTGCATGTGGAGACGTCTAATAGGATGTTGAAACTTATTTCCATGAAGCATGGATTGAGGAGCAGGTTAGGTTCTCGGTTGGAACATCACGATTGAGGGGTTTTGCAACTAATGTCTCGGACATTTGGCCCAACAGTTTTGAACAGTTCATTTCTGTGTTCTTTTGTCATACCATAATGGGCATTTTTAACTTAATAAAAAATTCACGGTAATCAGTATAAGGAAGGCAGACATCACATGAATGACTGTTCCCTAACTTAAAATGCCTTTTGTTTGCCTGAAACTTTCAACTTTAGCTGGGCTCAAAGTATATTCATTGCTTTTTCTTTTCTGTTTTTCAAATTTTCAACCATTTCATTTTACCAAGTTCAATGTTAGCCAATCTGATTAAGTGCAATGTAGCTGTCAATTGAGGGATTAATCTGGGAGGATCCCTTTTTATTTCTCATATGGGTGATTTGAGCTGGACATTTTCTTTTGGCAGAAAAAAAGTTGTAAGAAATTCGTAAAATTTTAGATGCATAATCGAAAGGGTCATTAAAATGCATATCTGGTTATTTATGACCTAGACGAATTGTGGGTTTTGATCTTCAGTTTGGTGGGAGTTTCCTGGGTGATGCCTCGCTCGATTCTGGACTTACTGAGGTGCTGGTCTCTTTTAAGAGATGTGGGCTGAAGTCAAAGCTCTGGGATTTGATCCCACCGTGTCAATTTTGGTGTCTCTGGTGGGATAAAAATTCTAGAGCTTTGGGAGAACTACAGTGCTTCTAGAAAAGCTGAAGGCTCCACTATTGTTCACTCTTTTTTGCTGGGCTGAGGAGTATGCAACTCTGTGGAGCATACCTATACTTTTTGGATAGTATTTTTGTATGGTTCCAGTTGGAGCCCGTCTATGTTTCTCATGTACATATGTTCGGCCCTCCTGGCAGTTCTGTGGATATATTTCTTAGCTATAAAAAGAGAATGACCAAATGAAAAGATGTTGGAAAATACATTGACTAGACACCGATTTCTGAGAGGAAAGGAGGAAATAAGCATGTACCTCGGCCGTAGGGCCTGAGCTTAGTTGCAGGAAACTCCTAATATGGTGACGTTTCTCTCTCGGAAACTCGCTTTTGCGATCCCAAGTTAGGAGCTCCATGGGATCTCGTCCCAAGCTAAGATGGGAACTCGATCCCGCTTGTTGGATAGAGATGCATGGAACAAGTGATAGAATACATGAAAATCAAGCTCTTTTCAACTCAATTCCTTGTTTCTTTCTTCCTTCAAGTCCTTAAAGTCTCCTTGTCTGTTGTTGCTATCTATGTAAACTATGCTAAACAAATGATAATACTCTTTACGCATTTATTTATTCAAGCCGCTCCCAACCTCAGATTCTTCTTGGTGCTTATGCTTCCCCGCCCCCGCTCCTGCACCCCCCCCCCGTCCCCGCTTTGTGCAACTGAGGGCCTGAGTAGTAAGCCACTGCAGCTGGTTGCTAGTTCATACGAGTCAATTTTGTTTTCGACACAAATATTTTTGGATATAATGATTGGGATAGTCACTTCTTCAGTGGTGATTATGACATACTTAGAAACCCTGAGATGCAAGTGCAGAAGTGTTTCTTTATATTTATTTTGTTATGAGTTTCACAATTTTCCTGAAAGAGTTGTGCTTTGGCCTGTTGTTTCCTTGTTTTTCATCTCATGCAGAGCACCTTTGTTGAGAACACAATGACAGTGCAAGATGCAAGAGAGTATGGGCACACCCCCTTGTCTGAGGTTGAGTTTCTTTAACTGTATTAAGTATCCACGTTTCATGTATTAAAGCTTATATTTTATGCAACCTTTCAGATTCGTAAACATGTCTCTCTTTGAATAAACTTTTATCAGATAATCAGTTACGCAGATAGATTTGAGAACAAAGCAATTCTTCTTATCCACTTTTCAGCACGGTATCAACTGGATGTAAGTTTCAGTCTCCCCCAAAAAGCTCAATGAAGATTATTTGCTTTGTTTTTATGCAACATTCTGGCATTCGCTGTGTATTTATGCAACATTCTGGAGGTGCTGTCTGGCAGATCAGATCAGACTTGGGAAGTTATTCAGACAACTAAATTGTTGTGTTCATTTTTTATCAGGTTATTCAAGATGCGCGCTGCATTGCCTCCGCTTTTAGCAGGGCGTGTTCTTGCGCTTACAGAAGGTTTCTGACAGAAGCGGAACTGCGTGTGTTATAGGTGGCAATTAGCACTAGGCTTTGTACCTTAGTTTATATCTGTTCTATAGAAAAACTGGACTGATAGTATATTTAATGGATGAGCTTATACCGGTAGTTTTATTTAGTGGCCGTGATCAGTTTGGACCATGAAGCAGGTTGCACCTTTATGTGTGTGACCGCTCTAGACATTCTATGGGGTTTTGTTTATTGCGTGGGCTTAATTTATTGAAATCCCTTTTGCCATCTAAATCATGTTGCAGTCCCCTAATTAGACTCAAGCAATATATACATTTTCCTTGATTTTGTTCTCGTGGTGACAAGTACTTCTACAGGCTTTTTATATTCCGTTCTATAATTACGTACTTATTTCCATATCCCTTTCTATAATCACTTACTCATGATTTAGACAACTTTGATCTCAGATTTAGTCAAGTTTGATGCTGGCCGTGGCTCCAGCGGGGTCGTCTTGCATGGCCCATGGTCGTAATCTGGGTTGTAGTCATTGTTTGGTAGTGTTTTTTGTTGGCGGAGTTTCGAAACATTGCTTTGACAGTATGGTGGCTGATTTCGGAGTGCCCACCCGTGTGGTCCCATGATAGGTCGTGGCAGTAAATTGGGCTGGGCCCTCTGTTTTTGCGTCAAATCTTTCGGGTTCACTTCTGTTGTTTATTGTCCGTCTTTAAGTGGTTGTAAAAACCTAAGTGGTGATTGCAAAGCTACTGGTGGGGGGAGGCATTGACAGCGATGATGCAGCAGTGGCCTATGCCGCTGGTGGCGGGTTATTCTCCCGGTGGTGGGACGACTGCTGGTGGTCCTTGGGTGGTTGTGGATCTGGCGACACCTCGCGGTGGTTGTGCCAAGCTCGTGGTGGTGTTAATGACTTAAATGTGTTGACCAGAATTCTCTGGTCGCGGCTGCTGTCAACATGTGGAGCCCGATTTTCGTATTGCCCTTATCAGAGTGGCTACAGTTGACAACCCGTTTTCTCGGGGATGTAGGGGGCAACAATTGGTGATTCATGGTATTCTTAGTTCTGGCAGAATCACGGTTGTCGTATTGCCCTTATCACCGTGGCTAAAGTGAAGCTTTAATTCATTTCTAAGGCCAGGCGGAATATTAGTTTAAAACGTATATAAAAACTACAGGAAGAATACTTTGGCATGAGTATGTAAGAGAGCTAAATGCCAGATTTGTTAAATCGTTTAACAAGAGTGTGATTTGAGAATTTCATAAGCTGAGATAAACTAACACCGTGGAGCACCATTACAATGACTTTGAAACACTGAGGTCTATCATAGCTATTGAAGGCTGTAGGTTTGATGGGAGCTACTACATACATAACTTTGTTGTTGGACTAAAGGATGAAATTAGGCTTAAAAGTAGGAAATTTTGAACTCCGTAACTTGTCCGGGGGCATTTGCAGGAGGCCAACCTGCTCGAGACATGGCACATGCCTAGGGCAAACCAGAGGCCTATTGTCCAAAACCAGCTCATAAGTGTGTAGTTAGGAAGCTGCACCAGCCAACAGCTCCTACAAGCCCAAGCCTTTAATTGTGCTACCCATTCAAGACCGTGCACCCTCACCACAGATGCCACCAAAAGCACTACTGCCAACTCCTAACAACCCTTCCTCCCAAAAATTACCTAGAACGTACTTCTATGATAGGAGGAAAAAAGGGCCTATGATATTGGTATGATGAGGAATACACCCCTGCCCATAGCTGTAAAGGCAACAAATCTCCGTGATGATTGGGGACGAGGATGATCAAGAAGAACCATCCCCAATTATGATGAGGAAGCACCCCTCCCCCTCCCGCCATATACATTGGACAAAGCACAAGAGTTGAACAAGTAAAGGAGGGAGATCACAGTCAATGCCATGACTGGAAATTCCACGGAGGGCACTTTCAAGCTATGGGGAAGACAAGTGAATAAGACCTTTTCAATTCCTATAGACACACACTGTATACACAATATCATTGATGCAGCCACAATACACAAACTGGCTTGCATTGTGACCCCTACCAGACAAATGGTAGCAATGGTAGTTAATGGCAACAAGGTGCTCAATGACTCGGTAGGTGAGGAATTCAAGTGGACTATGCAGGGCAATTATTCTGAGACTAGCATGCAATTGCTTCCACTAGGAAGGTGTGATTGTGTTCTTGGACTGCAGTGTCTGAAGGAACTTGGGCAAGTCCAGTTTGACTTCAAGGCCATGACAATGACTATCACCAAGGTAGGCAAGCAGTTTATACTACAGGGAGGTGAAGAGAAAGCTGAGGTAAAATTGATTTGCTCAAGCTATGTTCAAGTATTTATCACATCACCTTGGGGGCCTGGATGGCCAACTTTATACCATCACCACCCTACCCACAGAGGACTGAGGAACCCCAGCTTACTGCATTACTGCACCATTTTGGTGACCTCTTTGCTGAGTCAACAATGTCATCACCGTTGAGACCCCGAGACCACCACATCTCTCATACCTAATGCACAACCTGTAAATATCAAACCTTACAGAATACCCGATGCTCAAAAAACAGAGGTAGAGAAATTAGATGCTTGGATTAGGGATCGTCCAACCAAGCTCCTCATCCTCTTTTGGTAGTCCTATACTCCTACTCAAGAAGAAATATGAAACCTGTAGAATGTGTGTTGATTACAAGGGCCTAAAAAACTGCCATCAAAACCCAATTCCCAATACATGTATTCGATGACTTACTAGATGAGCTCAATGGTGCCCAAGCATTCACTAAACTAGACTTTAGAAGTGACTATCACCAAGTAAGGGTTTGCCCAAAAGACATTCGCCTTCACAACACATTTTGGATACTATGAGTTTAAAGTAATGCCATTTGGCCTTACAAATGCTCTTGCTACTTTCCCGTCAATTATGAATAGCATATTTCAGCCCTACATGAGGAGATTTGTATTGGTATTTTTTGATGACATCCTAGTGTACAGCAAATCTTACTCTGGGCATCTTTCCCCATCTTACTATTGTTCTACAAGTACTAAGGGAGCCCCAACTCTTTTTAAAGAGGACTAAATGGTTCTTTGCAGTGCCAAGGGTAGAATATTTGGATCATATCATCTCAGGACAAGGTGTGGCAGTTGACTTACAGAAGATCACATCCATGGTTAATTGGCCTTTTTTCAGGACTCTCAAGCAACAAGGGATTATTTGGCCTAATATGGTATTATAGGAACTTTATACCCCATTATTGTACTTTAAGCCTTTGACAAGGCTACTACAAAAGAACAACTTTTAATGGACACCAGAAGCAACTCAGGCATTTGCAGACCTAAAGAAAGTCGTGGTGGACACCTTAGTGCTAACTCTACCTGACTTCACTTTACTTTTTGTTATAAAGGCGGATGTTAGTTAACAGGGTATGGGAGCAGTGCTGACACAAGGTGAGAGACCCTTAGCATATTTTAGCAAGGGTTTTGGCCCCAAAGCTCATACCATGTCAACTTATGAAAAAGAGTTGGTAGCTTGG
This sequence comes from Escallonia herrerae, assembly GCA_033070095.1. Taxonomy (NCBI): domain Eukaryota; kingdom Viridiplantae; phylum Streptophyta; class Magnoliopsida; order Escalloniales; family Escalloniaceae; genus Escallonia; species Escallonia herrerae. The sequence goes on along the minus strand of JAVXUP010000168.1, from coordinate 222,908 downwards.
GTACAGGGAATGCATTATTGCGCTTTCAACCCTTTACAGTCAAAACTGACAATTGTAACCTTAAATACTTGCTATGACAAAGGTTTACTTCCCTGTTGGAGTATTATGAGATGGCTTTGTGACTGAAAGATGATCGGCTTCGAGGCACGTTGTAAAACGCTCTCCTTAAGTTTATATTTGCCCCCACCTAAAATTGGTGTGCAGCGGGTTACAGGCAAATACCCTCCAAGATACAACGAAGCGCACTAGTGAATAGCGCTTGCACACACGATATTCACTCCACAGAAAAGTGTATGAAATACTGGATAACGGGTTTACAACTAAGAAATTCTGCAGAAATTTCTTATAGTAAAAGATCTGCAGAAAGGAGAAGAGAGTAGAGGCTTATCTATATGGTCAGAATTTCGGACCATTGTGCTCTATTTAAAGCACTAGTGGTTGCTAATCAAGGGTCATACCCTTTCATCATGCACCCAAGCAATCTGGACCGTCGGATTAGAAACCGTTAAGATTAACGGTCCAGATCTGGACTGGTAACTAACCAGCTCTCAACAGGTGGGTCTGGCCCGAACTGGAACCACCCAGCTGCCTAACAGGTGCAACCGTTCGGGCATAACCCGAACCAGTGTAACCACTCAGCTACTAACGGTCGGATCCGACCCGATCCGTTGCACCGACGGCCTAGTTTTCGTCACGAAAACTTAAAGGCGTCTAATTGCGTCTCGCGACGATGCGAAGTGTAACCACTCAGCTACTAACGGTCGGATCCGACCCGATCCGTTGCACCGACGGCCTAGTTTTCGTCACGAAAACTTAAAGGCGTCTAATTGCGTCTCACGACGATGCGCACGTGCGAAGTGCGCCACATTGCGCCTCACAGCCCACTGCCACGCGTGCGTGCGTGGGTGCGATCGTTCCTCGTATGGTGCTTCGCACTATACTCGGTGCACATGCATACACCTTAGCACACCACATAAGTATTAAAGTAAGTGTAGTTCTTTATTATATACCCACTTACTTTTCCAATTCCCTTCTATGTGGGATTCCTCCCTCTTTGCCTCTTCATCTTCCTTTCATCATTTTGACAAAGAAAATGAACCACTTTGACACTATATTTTGAAAAAACACTAACATTCCCTGCTGCAACAACTTTGCCTATCCAAGCTATTGCGATTCACCTTTGACATACAGTAGAGGGCTGGAAAAGACAAAGGAGCTGATGATGCCTTATCAAGGCTACCTGGTGCTGATGACAACCTTAGTCAATGAAATACCATATCCAATGTGACACCTGTGTGGTTGAAAAAATTGCAAGCCAATTAAATGGCGACAAATTCATGCAGTAACAAATCCGAAAGTTGGTGATTGAACCTTATGGTACTTCTGAGTATACCCAAGATATCATGTGGTATACGGGTAGGCTGTTTGTAGGTAGCAAAAGGGAACTCAGAACTCAGATACTGCAGATTTTGCACCTAAGGCCTTGGAGGGCACTCTATAGGGGAACATCGACTTACAAAAGGATAACAACCCTTTTTTACTAGCCTAACTTGAAACTTGATGTGAAGCAGTGGGTTAGATATTGTGACACTTGTCAAAAGGACAAGCATGAGCACAATCCATACGCTGGCCAGTTACAACCCTTAGCTATTCTCACCCAATCCTAGAACAACATCTTAATGGACTTATTGAGGGCTTTGAGCAATCCCTTACTGCCCAAGATGTAGCCCTTGCTTAGTTTGAGCAGGTATTCAAATTACTTGGTCTAGATTGAATTAGAAAAAAACCGGAGGGTGTGCCTTGAGGGGCAGAGTCACCATTTAGCGGTCAAGTGGTTGAACCCCTCTTTCATGGGACCTATAAGATCTTTTAATCTCTGTTCATAGGTCGAAATTAGTATTTGTTGAAAAAAGCTAAATCTGAATCGTAGAGTGCTTTTACTCTTCAAAGTTGCTCTTTTATTGGAACTCTTTTGTAATGACGACGGAACGAACGACGAAACTTTACGACAGCTTTTTCATACACGTTCACGCCAATCAAGCCCACTTTGGCTGAGCCCACATTTGTTCCGTTCTCATCCAGCAAGCTCTCTAACACTAGCTACCGCCAACAGGAGTTATTGCCCACCTATCTATTGTACTCTATCTTCCTATATCTTACCTGACAACATAGTGAGCGATAGAGGCAGTGTCTTCCTCAGCAACTTTTGGGAAAAACCATTCACCTAAACGGTGACTTGATTACACATGAACACCTCATACCATCCCCAAAGTGATGGACAAATTGAAAGAGTTAATCAGTGCTTAAATACTACTTGAGGTGTGATGCCAAGGAATGTGGGTTCACAGTAGACGTGGAGGTGCCACAAGGAATGCAGCCCGAGTCAGATGCCAAGTGCGTTAATGTGAGACACAGGAAGGGTGGAGCAAGGGCAGAGACCAAGGGCTTCCCAGACAGAGCCTGAGGGTGGCAGTGCTGCGAGGGCGATGGCCCAGAGTGAATACACGACGACAGTCGCAGTCCGATGCTTAGGTCCAGAGTCAAGGACCTGTATGTTTTCTCTCTAGGGTTCTAGAGTGAGAAAGTGAAAATGTCAAAGTTCCGTCTGTCAGAAAATGTCCAAGTCTCCAAATGAATTCTCAAGACCTCTATTTATAGAGGTTAAGATGATGATGTCATTAACCGACATATGGCGTTCCCCGAGAGTGACACGTCACCGAGGGGTCCACGGGTGCCGGTGCTCCCGGACTGTCGAATTGCATATTCACCCCACTTGCCCGGCACAACGTCTCTCTGTCTGTCTGGAAAGACTTGCTCCCACGGCGTCGGTGTGGCCAGAGAAACCCCTTGATCTAGCCACTAATCCAAGCCCTTACAAAGTCTCACAGGTATGCCAGCGGTGGGGAAAACTCGATGCCTAACTGCCAGGTGGACTAGGCGCAATGCCCTCCGAAGACCTGCTCCTGTCTCGGAATGACCCGGGGGTAATAATCCCTAGAGGGGTGCTGACGCGAGCCCCCAGTGCCAGAGCATGTAGGCCAGTCACGAAGACACCCTGGCGGAGTCGCCTATCCCGGGGGTGAGTCTTTGTGCCGGAGCACTCGGAGCTAGTCAAGGTAGCATCCCGGAGGAGCCGTCTACCCGACGGGCCAGGTAGCATCTCGGAGGAGCCATCTACCTGGCAGAAGGGGAGTTGAAGAGCTCCCTAACGGAGATAGTGTCCTGGAGGAGTCGCCTATTCCGCAGGCCAAGGTAGCATCCCGGAGGAGCCGTCTACCTGGCAGAAGGGGAGTTGAAAAGCTCCCTGGAGGAGATAGTGTCTCGGAGGAGTCGCCTATCCCCGCGGGTGAGTCCTTGTGCCGGAGCACTCGTAGCGCGTCAAGGTAGCATCCTGGAGGAGCCGTCTACCCGACTGGCCGAGGTAGTATCCCGGCAGCTGTCTATCTGGTGGAAGGGGAGTTGAAGAGCTCCCTGGCGGAGATAGTGTCCCGGAGGAGTCGCCTATCCCCGCATTGAGTCCTTGTGCCGGAGCACTCGGAGCGCATCAAGGTAGCATCCCGAAGGAGCCGTCTACCCGACTGGCCGAGGTAGCATCTCGGAGTAGCCGTCTACCTGGCCGAAGGGGAGTTGAAGAGCTCCCTGGAGGAGATAGTGCACAGGAGGAGTCGCCTATCCCCGCAGGATGCTGCACATGGCAAGGTGCGCATGGTGTGGTGAAAGGATGGACCGATGCAAGGAGCATGGTAGTGTAACAGAGAGCCAGGGGCGTGACTGTGTCAGTGGCGCGGCGCATGGGCACGGCGGAGTGAGTAAGGTGCCAAGGGCAGTGTAGCACGATAGGGAGCCAGGGGGCGCGACTGTATCAGTGGTGCGGCGCATGGGCCCGGCGGAGTGAGTAAGGTGCCAAGGGCACTGTAGTGTGACAGAGAGCTGGCACGACTGTATCAGCGGCGCGGCCCACGGGTGCGACGGAATGAGTATGATGTTCGGGGCACATGTCATGGAGATGGCGCACAGGCACGGTGAAGTGTGTATGGTGCCCAGGGGCACGACATTGTGACATAGAGCCTCGGGACAGGGCTGTATCAGCGGAGCAGCGAATGGGCGCGACGGAGTACGGTGCCGGGGGGCACGTCTGTGTTAGTGGCGCGACGCACGGGCATGACAGAGTGAGTAAGGTGCCAGGGGGCACGCCTGTGTTAGTGGCGGGCGCATGGGCGTGGCAGAGTGCGTATGGTGCCAAGGGCACTGTAGTGTGACAGAGAGCCCGGGGGCACGACTGTATCATGGCGCCGCACATGGACGAGGCGGAATGAGTATGGTGCCAAGGTCATTGTAGAGTGACGGAGAGCCTGGGGCACAGCTGTATTAGCGACGCTGCGCATGGGAGCGGCGGAGTGCCGGATGACAGGGGTCACGGAGTGACGTCCGGGGGACGGGGTCGCGAAGTGACTTCCGGGCGACGGGGGTCACCGAGTGACGTCCGGGCAATGGGGGTCGCGGAGTTGATGTGCGAACGTCTGTAAACATCACGGAGGTGCATAGACTCGAGAAAACAAGTGCGCTCGGGGGGGAAGACCATAGGCCAAAAATGGGGGAAGGCCAAGGCCACCACCCATGGGGAGGCCAAGGCCGACCCTAGGGGGGGTGGCCAAGGGCAATGGCCAACTCCCATGAAGGGAGGCCATGGCCAACTCCCATGAAGGGAGGCCATGGCCAACTCCCATGAAGGGAGGCCAAGGCCACTCCCCCTTTTGGTGAACTTCGGGTGCGCCGACAGTTGGTGTTTTGATGGGCAATGACGAATCCGGAAGTTGAGTAACGACGAACGTGTTGCTGTGAGTCGTACTCACATGACGAACAAGGTGCCAAAGTCACATACGAAGTGTGTGAAGCGAACAAAGCGCGAAAAAGACTTTGCGCGAAGAGTGAACAACCCGGGGGGGGGGGGGGAAGGCCAAGGTCAACCCCCCATGGAGGCCGAGGCCGATCCCATGGCCTTGGGGGAGGCCGAGGCCGACCCCGTGGGGTTGGCCAAGGCCTTTGTCCTTGACCCTGTCGCTCCGGTTGCGCCATCGGTCGATGTTTTTGGTGAAAAGGTGCTCAGGTGGTCGCGGCATGACGAACGTGTACCGTGAGTCACGCTAACGTGATATAATTAGTGACTAAGGCGTGCGAAGCAAGAAACGCATGTAACATGAGCGTGAGCACTTTGACCGGTTCGATGTGTAAAGTGGGACCCCTAGTGGGCCCTTTGGGTGCGACTAGAATAGGTTGGGAACAAGGTGTTTCTGTGAGGACTCGCCTAAATCATGGTATAAATGGCTTACTCTGGCTGCATATTGGTATAACACCACATACCACAGCTCTCTCGAAATAACCCCTTTTCAAGGTATCTATGGTTATGCCTCTTGAGGTACGCAGCTTGGGAGCTACTGAGACCACATACATCGCATCAGGAAATACATACATGGCTGAAAGGAGTAAGCTCTCAACTCGCTTAAGGATAATCTAGTCATGGACCAATCAAGAATGAAGATATATGCAGACAGACACAGGTCAGAGAGAACATTAGCAGTGGGAGACTGGGTGTACTTAAGATTGCAACCATACAGGCAGAACAACCTAGCCTTGAGAAAGAACATGAAACTGGCTCCAAAATACTATGGCCCTCACAAAATTATCTCCAAGGTAAGGCCAGTAGCCTGCAAACTTGACCTACCCCAGCAATCACTTATCCACTATGTCTTTCTTCTTAGGCAAACCATGAGTCAACAAGCAACTGCCACCACCCAATTACCCCCTGCTAATACAGATAGGCAAGTGATGTTAGAACTAGACAGGAGGACGATTAAAAGAGGAACATTGTGTATGCCACAAGCATTTATGGGATGGTCTAATTTGACATAGGAAAGCTACATGGGAAGTTGTCAAGCATGAATTTCTTGAATTTGCTACGAAAGGGGAGCAACTTTTTTTAAGGGGAAGGGAATGTTAGGGATGTGCCTAGACCCAACCTCAAATTTAAGATCAAGGTGAGGCCAAGGGAAACTAAAATTAGAATGAACAAATGGATCATAGCAGCTGCAGTGAAGGAAATGAGGAGGGAAAACATGAATAATTAAAAGGAATGACTGGCGTGTGGAACACAGACCGGGATCAAAGACGTGAAGAAAAGGCACGAGCAACAACTAGAATAAATGGCGGGGAGAAGTGACCAACCATAATTTCTAAGGAAGATCTTACTTAATGAGCCAAAAGCGCAGATATCATTGGCCATTAATTGCCAAATCTAGCCACTAATGAGGATTTGGAAGGCATTTAGCCCATTTTAGTCTCATTTTGGTTTTGTTATTTCAGTCCTAAAATTACGAGTTGTAACCTCATATGTGAAGCTGAGAACACATGAGAGACAATCTTCTTTTACTTGCTGCACAATTCAGTAAAATTCCTATTTTCTTGAGAGTTTACTTGAATACACTCTTCTTTTTCTAGTTGTTGAGCGACAAGAAATATGTCTTCAAGTGCAAAGAGTCAAGATGAGGCAAAAAAAATTAGGACGGCAGCGGCAGCGGCAACAGCAGCAGCCCTGTCAAGTGCGAAGGGTCCTTGCCATGCTCAAGAAGAAGGATCCAGATTTACTGCTGTAATTAGGGTTATAGCAGAGATGCCGTAACTCTAGTTATAACCTTTGGATTATATCCAGTGGCCCAGAAAATGCCACGTCAGCTAATGACTTAATTGCATCAAATGCACTTCAAGGCACAATAGACAGTGCTCTGAGACTCTCTCCCCCCCCCCCCCCGTTCGTTCCATATTCTCAACAGCAACAACAAACTCAGGGAGAGAGAAGGGACCTGCGCCGCCTCATGAAGGAAGCCGTCCACGCCCGCCACCACCTCATCGCCCTCTCCTCCGCCGCTGCAAGCCCTTCTGTCTCCGACGAGACCCCCTCTGTCCTCCTCCCGACCCCCTCCGACGACGAGATCTAGGTGCTCCTTTTGAAATCTATTGATGATGTACGACATCATGTAGCCATCAAAGTTGATCCTCGCTACGTGGAGAGGGATTTGACGGGGGAGACAGTGATGCTGAGGGAGAAGTGAAGAAGCAGGCCGCGGAGAAAGGTTGAGGAGCAAGAGGAAACAAAATTTATAGGAGTTGATGCCGCGTCAGAAGGTACGGAGTTGCTGCCGGAGAGTAGATCGAGGCGTCGCTGGATTAAACAGAGAGAGAGAGAGAGAGAGAGAGAGAGAGAGAGAGAGAGTTGCTCCGTTTCGTCTTCTCAGCCGTTAAGACACCAAACGCTGTGTTTTGGTCATTTAGTTCACGTGGCATTTTTTGAGCCACTGGATATAATACAGCGGCTGTTACTAGATTTACAGTCTCTAATGTAACCCTAGTTACAACAATGGATCTGGATCCCAAGAAAAAAGGCAAGCAGCAGCTGCAGCTCAGAACGTGAACATTAGGGGCACAAGGAGCAAGGACATATTCCATAGCAGCAAAGGCGACACCAAAAGAGGGCGGTGTATAACAAGAGTATAGCGATATCTACAAATGCTCAATGTAGAAGGTGGTCTCTAACTGGCAACCAGACACGCGACTGCAAGGATGATGGGGTTCATGACACGCAATCCACTAAACAACAGCTTAATGACCTAATTTACCTCACGTGATTTGGATGACCTAATTTATCGGGAGCTACATGATCAGATGGAGGGGGACCGATGTCTACAAATGCTCAGTGTAGAAGGTGGTCTCTAATTGGTCACCGGACATACGACTGCAAGGATGATAGGGTCCACGACACACAATCCTCTACGCAATAGCTTACAGACCCGGCCTCACGTGATTCCGATGACCTAATTTATTGGGAGCTACAAGATCAGATGGAGGGGAGAGGCGTCGAGCATAGACGTGACCACAGGTAAGATATCAAGTCTTGGAGTGGCAACGAGGCCGTGGCGTCTGACTTGTCAACTGTCACCGGGGAGAGTGAATAGGCCTACAGCTTATCATCTGAGCAGAGAAGGATGAAGGGGAAGAAGCAAAGGAAGAAGAGGAGACACCACAAGTACAGCTCAACTCCCGGCTTGGAGCAGTTATCTTCTGATTCGGAGGAAGAAAGGAGGAAGAGGAGGATGAAGAAGAACAAGAAGTAACCGCAGAAGAAGAAGAGGAGACATCATAGGTATTACTCACGAAGTAGAAGCTCGGGAACTTTAGCACCTGCACCGTAGTTGGACGAACACTTCAGTCACTCGGAAGTTCCTAAGTGCTCAATCACCCTACACAATCTGTGGAGGTCAGCATGATTTGTACAATAATGTAACTCATGTGATATAAATATTCTCAGCATGATACTTGGCTGTGGCAACTTCAATACCATCACAAAGCATCCAACTGAAACTAATGGAAACGGGTAATGTAACTGACAAATTTATCCATCAAAATCAGGAGAAAAAGGGGCTCATGGCTTCTGAAATGCTTGGTCTCTTTTGATCTTTTCAAAGGCAGAAAAGTAAAGAATCCTGTACATTCTCAAAGATTTCTACCTGTTCAAAACTCCAGCACCCACTAATGCCACTTGTAGAGAGATTCGCTTCGACACGAGGCTGTTTATCAAGTTTTATAAAGACAGAACACATCATAACCTAGAGATCTATTAGTTACGAGCACATTGCTCTACATCCATAGATAGCTTTCAGATCATTTAATTGGGTCAGAACTTGAAGGTACCAAAATTGTTGCCCGTCCACAGCGAGGTAAAGAGTATCCTTAGTAAAGCCTGCCTTACAATATGGTTAACAATGTTGCAATGAGAGTAACATACATGCACGCATGCCCATAATCCACACAGAGATTGCACTTTGGAGAAGATTCTAAAATCCCAAAAACATAATCAGTCTTGCACAGTTGGCACAAATAAAAAGGAGGGAGACATAAAAACTGACGAATGCTCTGTCATCTGTAGGCTTCACTTCCGGTAGCTCACCAGATATATGCCTTTGCTATTCTTCTATCATCTTCATAGTACAAGCTCTGCCAAAATTGTAGTTTGAAAACCTCCACAACATATAACTTCGCCACGCTCTTTGATAATCCAGTGATGCTTAGCCTGCAAAACGAGATTCAGCTCTGGATATAATTAACCCGTTTTACATAAAATCGCCTTTGAAGATGGTGAATCTTGAAGTTCGCAGACGTGATATACAAATGCTACATAACCAACCGAGAGCCGCTTACTACCCGCGCACTCTTGTAATGTATAATTAGTCATTTGAACAGCATTGCCAGTCCTCAATTTAAATTCTTGGTTGAGTGAAACAGAAGGAATTCCAACGTTGAATGCAGCGCTAACAACCTCGTTGATCCAAATCTCCCAATCCGACATAAATCACTTCAACTTTTTCTATTCTGGTACAGTCAAAACAATAAATAACCATTGGCGGAAATCAAGTCCTAGAAAATGAAACATATATCTGCATGTGTGCGTGTGTCCATTTTATGAATTCGTGAACATGTAGGTTACAGGTGGAGGAGTGAGGAGTATCAAGAGCTCCTAGATATCCCTAATCAACATCTCCCACAAGAAGCTGCATTTAACTGGTTATATCCATGTCAGCATTGCAGCACATCATACCAACAAAATTAAGAAACCCCCGAGTATAAGAAATCTTGAACGAAGGCCATGGATGCCACAAGAAGAGGATTGTATGGAGTTATGGACCATACACGTTCTTCCATTTGTACTTGAAGAACATCTTTGCATGACAAATATTTTGACCTATTGCTTATATTGTCCAGAATTTTGACCAGCACCCAGAATCTTAGTTCTTATACTCCTAAAGTAACAAGAGAAGACTGAGTGAATATGCAGGATAGGGTATGCACAAAACCCCCACCCCTTCCGAGGAAGAGTCTCAGGAGCTCCTACAAATCATGCCAAACATCTCCAGCAACAAGCTGCATTTGATTGTTTATGCCAATATCAGCAATGAGCCGAGAAGAAGAAAAGCAAAAGAACCCACCAAAAAGTTCACACAGATGGTACAGCGCTTGGGGGCGTGCCAAAAGTATACCTCTCAAATTCATAAAACGCATAAAAACATTTCAAAGTAGATCATGAACCAATGATTTAGCATCAACGCCAACTGTGCCTTAAAACTACATCAAACTTATTGAAGTGATAAAGGAACATTGCTTAAAACACCAGCGCAAGCGTTTCGGCACTATATTACAATTTACATAATCTAGATTTTCATATTAATGTATCATCAAGCAACAAGTTAATTCACAATTCTTGGACCCCGCAAGACTAGTGCCAATTTGACTTCTCTACGCCCTTCAAAACCCTTGCCCATTTAGAACCTATGGGGCTGTACGGTTACGTTTTTCAGTTTTCATTTTTGTAATGATGATGAAAAAAATGCCTTTTTTCGTGTATGTTTACGTTTTTTCGGTTCCGTTTTGGATAAAATTTCCAAATAGTATCAAAAAAGATGAAAACACCCACTTGAACTGTATTCTCCTTGTCAGAATACAGTATCCAGTCCTTTCTCTGCTCTCTCCTCCAGACCGACGGCAACAACCCCTCTTCTGTTCATTCTCAAGAAGCCAATCCCAGATCTGAAGGCATCGAAGGAGAACCTGCACCGGAAAAAAAAACCCACTGTTGGCTGCCAAAGATCCATTCTAAACACGACAAAGTTGCCGTCGGTGCCGACTGGAAAGAATGGAAGAGGAAAACGAAGCGGCCGCTGCCGACTGGAAAAAATGGAAGAGGAAATGAAGCGGCCGCCTCCGACCGGAAAAAAATGGAAGAGGAAAACGAATTCATCACCAACTCGTGAGAATGAACGGACTGGATATGGATGAACCATCCGCCCGCCTCCTGCGCTTCAAATCCGTCTCCAAGCCGTGGCATTCGCTCATCAGAAGCCCCAGATTCATCACCACCCACCTCCAGACAACGGCCCAAAACCCTAGCGCCGCCGCAAACTCCCTCATCCTCCACAGCCTCCACCACAAATTCGAGGACCACCTCCTCTCCCTCATATCTACCACTTCGTTTCAACAAACTAGACCACCCATTTCCTTGGGTCTTCCTAGAAATGGAAGTAGTGGGCTCCATTAACCGATTGGTTCAGAAAAAAGTTGGTGAAAACAAAAATAAAAATGATAAACGTACAGAAAAAATTAAAAAAGTAGATACGGAAAAAAGCAAAAGTATACAATACGATTTTAGAACTAAATACTAAATTCTGGAAACCAAAAACATAATACAGAAAAAAAATCTCGTAAGCGTACAACCCCTATATCTCCTTTGCAAACCCTTCTCCATCGAAGTACATGCGTAAAGATGAGGCATCATCACTATCATCCCCACCCCCAAAAAAAAAATATGGAAAGGAACTTCCACAAAAGCCACAACTACCACACTTGACGTTTAGAGACAGCTCAAAAACTGAAAAGCTTGGCGCAATTTTCAGCCCAAGGAAGAAGGTAGGGAAGCCGCTTAAAGATATTCTGATTGAGATAGGCTCTAGCTTGCAAAACTCATTACACGTTAATTCTGATTGACACTATCACAAACTCATCAAAATGATAATTGGTCAGTATCCCAAGAACAGAGAGATTGTGTACAATGTACTAGCCCTGACTAGTTTAATACAAAGGCTCAGTTAAGTTAAGTTCTGTGGGGCGTTGCCTACTGTCACTGCCTGTACTGCTTTCTAACTAATTTGTTCAATGGTAAATCATTGATCACATTGAATCATGGAGTTCCAAGTCTTAAGTCATCTATCTAGTCTTCAAAATATAGAAATGCTGACTAAAAAAAATAAGACCGAACTAAGATGCTGCAAGGATTAACCAGTTACTACCTGGTTCCGCGGTTTCCAAATGCTCCAAGCCATTAATCGACCACTACTATCATTATCCTCATCTGTTTGGTACACTTGGCAAGTTCAACCTTTCTACTTTATAACCATTATCTAGTCATCTGCAATGTATATTGTGGGTCTACTGAATTTTCTACTATATCCTTTTACCATAAGCAAATATGACTTCTGTCAAAGCAGTTTGTGCTTCGAGATGGCTGCACCTACTGTAGTGTAACTGTACATTGCTTTGGCATTAGGAGTTGTCTTACTAAAACTGTTGTTGATATGTACAGATAATAGGCTCTCTCTATCCTCCCCACATAAGAGTGGAGCTGTGTCTTCATCCTCTATGTTTGTTTATAGTAATACAAGATATCTGTTTCTCGTTGCCCTCTGCTTTAGATATGTTGCAGAGTAAAGAAGCTAAAGTTATAAATGCATATGAGCTTGTTATCACTCTTTGGACACACTGAAAATGCTGGTATTAAGCCTTCAAGCAAAAGACCTACAAGATTTTTTCCCCAATCCCATGGTCATATTACACCAAAAGTATGGTCATCTTTATAACCATGGGGGAAGTATGGGGGTGTTACAGGAAGAGGCATAAGCCCACTTTAGACTGGGGAGGTCTGTGCAGTTTCTACCTCCCCGGGCCTATTTCGGATGCTTAAATTTTCTCAATATAAATAACAACAAAGCTCTGCTGTTTCAGTTGATCTAAGTCCGTGCATATTGCACTGTCACAGCTGCCTCATCTTTGCAACGACAACTGCCATCATCTCTTTCCTGACAAGTAAGGCCTGCCTATCATCTCAAACATATTCAGTTAGGAAAATCAAGCCAGTGTGATGCAGACTTTCTTACAACTTTTCACAGTCTATCTAACGACATGTAATGTTTATAACTTGTGCCGTTCCACCGTATGTACACTTGTGAACTTGTTCTGTGCAATTCGGGCAGGGATGCATTTGGGGTTTTCTCTTGTGTCATGGTTGGTTTGGGTAAAGAGAAATGTGCCATTTCATAGGCCCCGCGTGTCGCCATCTTTATGCACATTGATTGAGCTTGCACTTTTTTTCCCTTTGGAGAAGTATTATAGATGTAGCTGCTCATAGTCATTTCAGGTCATAATCATACCGGAGGTCATTATGCAGTAAGTGTAGTTCAGCAGCAGTGAAGTTACTTGCACCCAAGAAGTCAGCAATTTTGTGAATAGCATTTTGGAGGTATTTTTTCTCCCTCTTTCGAGGTTTAGGGTAGATTGCAAATTCGATATGGCCACTGTATCTTATTTTAATCCCCTAAAAATATGACCAGTAAAACTTTAATCCTCAAATTAATCTATTGATCTAATACCATCCTTCCATCCATCCCAGTTGGAAAAGCACCCCTAAAGCCATCATGCTGTGATATGGCAAGAGTTAACCCTCACATTTTGCTTCAAGCAAAGATAACGATGACTAGTTTACAGTGATAAGCTCGTGTTTACTTTATATATATGAAGACATACACATAAACTATATAAAAAAGATTTCTGAGCATACGACAAATTGAAAAGCTATTAGCGTACTAAAGCTGCAAAGTAACATTCAAACATAACTTGCAATCGATTTTAAGGTAAGTTCTAGGTGACATGAATGATGCATGTTAAGCTCAGATTATGCACCTTTAATTTCAGATTTCATTCTCTCGGATAAATTGGCCACAGTACAACAGAGCCTCGCTGTTGATGCTAATGAATCAGCAACTCCTCTAATAAACAATAGCTCTTCGTGAAACTCTGGATGAAGAACGAGTGAAGAGAAATGCTCATCCAAAACCAACCCATAACACTTGACAACGTCTTCGAGAGAGGGAACCCAATCACAAGCTTTCAAACCAAGCATGGAAGACGCTTTAGGGCAAGGACAAGCTCGAGGAAACTTCTCGTACTTCTTCAACCACTTCCCCAAATACCGCACAAAACCCATTATCTCTGTACCATTAAATTTACCAATACAAGACGCCAGTATCACTTCATCAAGATTCGATGACGCAAGCAAATAATGCAAGCACAGCTCATTAGCCGAGAAACCATCGTGCGCCATCATAAGCAAAACAGAAGCCTCCTTTGCCATCAGGAATGAGCCGAGGCTCTTGTCGCTCGCCAACTTAATCGCCTCGAGCGCCTGGCTTTCCCATTCCTCCCTCACCCTGACCATCCTAACAAAACTATCTCTAGGCGGCGAAAGAAAGTACTTCAAAACGCTAACCAAGTCCGATGCCTGAATATCCTTAACATGCTTAACACACAAACACACCAAATCCGACCGCTTCTTTTCTATCAACCCGTTAATCAAATTCGAAGAACACGAATTCGCCACAAACCCATGTACTATCAAAGTTTCCAACAACTCCCAAGTCTCCAATACGACACAAGCCTCCAAAACCAAGCCCAACACAGCCTTGTCTATTAAAAACCCTAATTTCTCCACCAACAAATCAGAGTAACCCTCATTTGATTGCAACACCCCAGCTGAAATCCCAACTTTATCCTTGCACTTCTCCAAATAAGTGATCAGGGTCCCAATGAAATCTTCCTTTTTGAAAGAATTGGGGTTCTTGAGCTTACTGCTGAGGGTTTGGCAGAAGTTATGTCCCAATCTGAGGATTTGGGAGTCGCGTTCTAAGATTTGCCAGCCGGTAACGGGATGGATCAGAGATGGGTCATCCGGGTTTTCTTTTGGCGGCTTAAGGGTGAGGAAAATAGCGTCCGGGTTGAGGGTGATTGGATACGTTGATTCTGGGGTGGGTTGGTTGGGATTGGCGGCGGCATTTGTGATGATTTCAAGCAAAGACATGGGATCTAATTCAGATGATGACAGAGTTCTTGAGAAATTTAGCTGGGAAAGTGGCAATGGAGGAGGTGGACAGTGTGGAACTTAAAACCCTAGCTGTGGTTTAGCAGGTGCGATGGTGTGGACTTTTGGGCCCATGTCCGGGTTTATGTGTTTTTCAAAACACACACTTTATAACAAACGGAGAAACGTGAAAATTTTTTGACCTCCAAGAAAATATCTATAATCTTTTATATAATTATAATTTTAAAAATTTTAATTATTATCATTAATTATTTTTATTTAGTGACGTTAAAAAATATTTTTAAAAAAAATCACTAGAAAATAAACCAATCTAGGTAGCAATAAAAAAAAATTAGGAGAAGGCGCCTCCTTTTCCCTTTGCTTCGGCTTTACACAACAGCTAATACTTTGGCTCCAATTATTTTTCTTTTAATCTAGCAAACCCCCTTCTATGAGGCAACCCGTGAAGTTGTGCACTTGGTACTCCCCTTTCTTAGAATGAGCGACATGAAAATTTTTATTTTACCTGTATTAGTTAACGTGAAAATTTAATTAATGCACATCTGCTGCTACTACTTTTTTTTTCAAAGCTAACCTCTTCACTTTTTTGATAAGTGACCTCTGGTCCTTTTATTTTTACTTTTAAAGAGCATATAATTACTTTTTCTCAAGAAGTTGATATGCTGTATGGAGAATAACATTTTGGGACCGATGGAGTTTAATTTACATGTAACAGTGTCCTAGAGAGATTTCAGTCCAAAGTAAAAAGTACAAAAAAAAAAGGAAAGTATCTAGAAAAGAAAAAAAGAAAAAAAGGAAATAAGAGGGGCATGTTCTGTTATTATTATTTTTTGTGCTTAACAGATAATTTTCATAAATAGACAAGGCAGTGCATCACTGTTCATCCCTCTTCCACATATAAATTGTGGCAAGGGAGGGAAGAGGGGGAACAGTTGCAAAAGAGTTACAATCTACAGCCTAATTAGCCGGCGTGGACATCGGCTTCCCCAAGGGATTGTACAACAAGATATGACCTGAATGTCGCTGGCCAATGTCTTGATCTCTTGAATTATGTTCCTTGTAGCTCGGTTGTGATCCTTATTTGAGTCTTGAATACTAGTACTAGTGATAATGTTCATAACACCCCCTTCAGTGATCACCCGATTCAGGTTGTTCTCAGTGGCTGATTGTACGGTGAGGAGGGGGGCTGCATACGCTTCAATTGTCCAGTATATATTTCAAATCCAACCTTGAGCATCTGTTACTCCCCAAACACTAGCAGCTTACTCCCTTATTACTTACCCTGCATAGAACTCTCCAGTTGGTAATTCTCCAACTTTACTCCGCCTGGCTCATGAATCTCGCACCTTCCTCTGTTCCCACCGCAAAACCCACTATGATAGTGCCGCTCCAGCTCTGGAACCTCGCAGCCGCCCGCTCTCCATCTCCCCTCTCCGACCCACTCTCCATCTCCCCTCTCCGACCCACGCTCCGTGCAACCAAACTGCAACTACCTTCCTACAGTTGCTATATGTAAATAAGCTTTCTTCTAAAGAGGTTAAAGTAAGCTCTAAAGTGGCTGGTTGATATACCATATTACGCGAATCTAAAACTATTGAGGTGCTTAAATGGAATGAACCCCTGAAAGTTGGGACCAAGGCCATATATAGTCATTACCTGTTATATGTACAGTGCATACGTTCTGAAAATACAAAGCAAAACTAGTACATTAACTTGATATCAGATGGAACCGAAGTATGGTCCATTATTTCCTAGTTTGAAACGTGATCCCGTCCATACAAGCTTGGATTTCATCAGCAGACGTCAACTCGTTTGATAGTTGATGCAACGTTTCGTCCGCTGCAACCACGGAATTCCATATACTGCTCAAGACTTCGGGTAGGGTTGGGGAGGGCCTTGAAAGCTCAACTAGAGTAACCTGGATGCGTTCGAGAAACTATTAGAACAGCCGAAAAAATTGTTTACCAAGCTACGTAAGACTGCCAGTGATCTGCTGATAGTGGCACGTTGAAACTGAAGTCTGAAAATGGTGTACAAGTTAGGGGTCATGTTTAAACCCTATCAAGTTTGTTTATTTTCTTTTTTGATAAATGCATATACACGAATTAAGAAGCACCAAAGGGGGTGAACGCCAACACAAACCCTATAAACTTTAGTTCTCTTCCTTTACACCTATTAGAAAAAAAAGGTCACTTGTCCAGTGTTTCACAAGTACCAGGGGTACATAAATATACATTTGGTTTCCTACTACAGGCAAGAGGAGAACAGGACAAAGCACAAAAGAATAACAAAGCTTCCACGACTATTATCTAAGGGGCAGCCACATGGAGTGCCAGACACAAATCCTGGAGAAGACAGACAAATGCAGTGAAAGATGTGCATATTGGTCATCTAATAGCCAAATTCAAATTCGCATGCATTTGATTTAGAATATCATTGGCAAAACAAAGGAAAAACATGAGACGCTTTTGGTCTCTTTGACCAAGTATCAGTGACCAAGTATAATCTAATAGCCAAATTCAACTTCGCATGCATTTGATGACCTAAACGATTGAGAATCTCAGTGGCAAAACAAAGGAAAAACATGAGATGCTTTTGGTTGCCTGCAAACTCTCTTTGACCAAGTATCTACATGCATCCTATTGTCAGGTGATGCAGAACACATGGTACTACAATACACAGATCTGGCACACACTCATGAAGTAGGAGACAAATATATAGCGAGACATATGCTGTTACTATTGTCCATGCTTCATAGATATCAGGAGTAGACCTAAGCGAAAACCCTGTTACTACAACAAACCCCAGACTGCAACCCAATGAAATGATTTACCCACGGACAAGCACTCACTCAAGTAAATAGAGTAAAATGAAACCAACCTGTCGATTCTGCGGTATATTGGCCATCTGTTTTGCTACAGCAACAGCCCGAGATAACCCACCAATTACATCAACTAAACCGTTTGAAGCTGCCTGCTTACCAGTCCAAACTCTCCCTTGTGCGAGCTCCTCCATTTCATCTACCTGCCAGAGTACTCAAACTTCAATACATCGATTGAAATGGTATTGCACTTCTAACGTGTATCTCTGATTGACAACCATACAGTCATCGATCTTGAATAAGCTGCCTTGTCTCGGAATTGATTATAGACATGTTGTGCAGACTTGGTAAACAGTTCTGCTTCATCTGGTCTGCAAATTGAAAGTCAATCCGTCCCCAAGAAGTCTTAGAATTACAGAAATTCATAAAGTAACAAGTGAATTGACATGTCATGCCGGCAGGAAGTGGGCACACAATAGTTACAACAGTTATAACCACCAGTGGCATCAAAAAATGAGTATCTGTATAATTCTCGCCCGAATGGTCTCTGTTCCCCTTTTACAAGCTCAGCATATTTTCCCCTCAATACATTTAATTTATTGAAACCCATCCTTTCATATAACTCACCCAAGTTGAGCTTTCCTACAACAAAAAATATCAAATAGTGTGACCCAGAAAACTGACATAGGCATCTGTTAAGTCCCAATAAAATCTCGTCCATCAAATTTCCTCCGAACATAAGCACAATAGCACACATGCATGTTGAATGAGTGTTACCCCAAAAGTATTTTACGAAATAGACAACCACAAGTCAACACCAAATAATACCTACTCCACAATCAGTAACGTACAAACACACGCCCACCCATACATATATGTCTACACGGTAGTACGGTACAGAAAGCACGAATACGTTTTCGTGCTCCAATCCTACACTTGCAGGTTTCATATGTTACTTTACCTTGCTTTTATCTCTAAAAGTTCCTATTACTAGCTGCTACCCCCCATGCAAAATATTCCAGACAGGATTACATAGCCCACAAAAACATCTCTCCCACATAATGGCACATCGCTTGCTCTGTATGCGTCTGCATATGTGTGGACGGTTGGGAGAGAAAAGGAGAGAGGGGGGGGGGGGGGGGGGAATAACTGGACTGCCAGGTTTTGGGTGAAGGGCACACAAAGAAGAAGCAGACAAGAAGAGAACACCCGGTACAGGTAATTTGAGCCAAAAGAGTTATATGTACAGATATCACACACATAGTTCAACTGATAAATCAGCTTGCTAGGTTTTCTGAGTAGGTATCAATCCGCATACTACTTTCGAGCACAAACATTCTACCGAAGGGAGGGAGGGAGAATTTACAATAGATGACCAATTTGTTGCAGTTGTAGCTTCACCATATGGACTAATTCCTAGCAGTTATAGCTTCACCACATGGCACTGAGCCTCCCTGTATCTACCAGCGCCAAGTTATAATTCACTCGGTAACTCCTTAGATTGTTCATCAGTGTGTTGGAATCACGAGGATCACGAGGACTCGGTGCTTAACCGTGCAATTTCATACTCCATCATCCGGGTGAAGCTCGATAAAAACCCTTGCAGGGTGCAATTTGAAGGTATCTATTGATGACCTCCTCCGTCTATTAGATATTAGGATAATAGAAATTCGGAGTAAGGAGTTTGGACTCACCGGACCATGTCACTATCTATCTCTCTTTTTGTAGACTAGGTAGGTTTTGAAGGTTGCTTTCTCCAAGACCTCTTGGGTTGCTTTCTCCAACACTTATTTACACATCTATGCATCCCACTAATCCCCTTGTATAAAGCTACAATTTTAGTATGACGTGCTTGTTAAAGGGGTTAGTTAGCTTTTCGTTGCTAAAATATTTGCGATAAAAGAACAAACAGAAAACTGCAAACATGTTTATGGTCGCAAGACATAAAGTAGCAATAATTTGAGGAGAGCAGTTGATGCGGTTGTGGCCACAACAGACCATGTTTAAACAAGGTTGGAATGACAGCAGAACATAATGCTGCTTATCCACGTACATACTTGAGAATCTAGGGTGGACCAGAAAATTTAACAATTACAGCAGTCAAAGGAAAGATATTTAGGTGCTTTCAGTTGCAAGCCATATTTTAGTAATCAAAGAGGTTTTCCATACTTATGGGCATCCCTGTAGCTAATGCTTTCAATCCAATCAGCAACACAACATATTTCCAAAGAACAAATTGTAAACCAGTTTAAACATTGCAGGCATAGCCTTGAACAGCTACAAGAAGCATAAATTCAGAGCACATATATAAGGAGACCCAGTCTTCACATCACATAAAAAGCATCAACAGGGTTTAACCATGTTTTATGTTCCAATCTTTTCTTCTTCAAGTATGATTTAACATAAACATATTTACCACTTTAGGAACAACAATAACACAACACCACTCTCACCATCTCTAGTTTCTACATCTTGATTTGCAATTCAGCAAAGACAACTTCTTAAACATTGAAATTCCCTTAATATGATGGTCAAAATGCACCGGGAATTGAACTCAGGCAGATACATTCTACCACAATATGATTCCTTCTATTGATTGTTTCCCCAAGCTCTTGCAGATGAAAGCAAGCAAAAAATCCACTCCAATACTGAGCCGGTCCACCACAAACTGGCACTATTCATATGAGTGAGGCTGGAGTGCTTGGTCCAATTTTATAGTGAAAATAGAAGTTCCCTATTAAAACCTGCTGACGTGAAAATATGTTCATAAACCGATCGATCCTAAAAAGAGGTTCAGAGGGGAATATTGAACATAAGTGGAACATTTATGAAACATCTTTTGGCAATTCTTACCGACTGACTTCAGCTTCATCCATTTGTAGAAAGCCATAATTCACCTTTGACAACCCCAATTGAACCTGTTAAGGTAAGATTTTCCGCAACGATAGTCCTTGCTGCGATTGCCATGTAGTATCCTCCACTAGCTGCCCTGTCACTCATTGATGCAATGACAGGTACTGTGGCAGCTAAGCATCTGATTTCCCTCCACATTCTGAACAACAGTAAAATCAAGGCCAACCAATTACGCAAAAGATCTTATTAAAAAATGTCAAGTAATGTTTCCTGTTCCCTCCTGCCCTTTCTTTTGCATAAGTAGGAGAACTACTAGGCAATACAAAGAGATACGTATTAATAGATTAAGCATAGATAAAGAACACATTTATCTCACGTTTACGAGCTCTGAAAGAACAAATATGTAGCCACCTCAAGAACAAGAAACCAGTGTCAGAAAGTGTTACTGTTCACATCTTGCTCGATAGGTGTGTCTAGTTGTTTCCTAGCACCATGCTAATAAATTCTCACTGTTTCAAAAACTGTGTACCAATTGTTAGTAACAGCATTTTCTGCTACACATCTCAGATGCAATTTAATTTTAACATCCAAAAACTGTGTTAGACAGTACATGCCGCGAGAATACAATGGTAGATTACTGAAATAGGAAAATGCTATGTCAGAGACAAGAGGTTGAACTGCATGACTGTTTTGGCCAGGTGAGAACAAGGACGATACGATACCACAATCTTTTGTTCCTACTCCTAAACCCTTGAAGCGGTGAAGGAATCAGCCATACATCTGCAATAGCACTTCTACCACTCAGATTGACCGCCAAAAGTTGAGATGCCACTTCACTAGCTGGAGTTCAAATGGTTATTTGAACCCCTAGTCAGTTTTTGATTTCGGGTGTTTTGTAGCTTGTTGGAGATTCATTCTAAAGACTTGTTGTCACTTTTAAGCTTGTTCTTATAAACTCCAAACAGATGTTTTGGTTTTCGTTTTGACATCCCCTTTTCAAACCTTGTTAGAAGCATTACAAAAAAATCATAATGTTATGCCTCACCCCTGCTCATCATCACCATACCAACAACCACCACTGGCATAACCCCACTGGGCCAGCAGCCCTAATACCAGTGTCACGCAATGTTTTAAAACAGAAGGCGTCAGGGAAGATTTTCAACCTCCCATAAGGCAAGGCCTTGAGGCGTAAGCCCTTAGGGTGTCAATTTTTTTAGCAAGGATATAGACTTCTCAATAATTGAAAAACAAGAAAATAATCAAACAAAAGCTAAGCAACCAATTTGATAAAAAAATTAATGTTAAGAAATAAGAACTTGTCTTCAACAGTTCAAATCCCCAACCAATTTGATAGTTACCTAAACATCCTCACAAAAGTCAAATCAATAATACTTTCATAGCAACGCATTACATTGATCACTCTTAAGTGATACTCATCAATATCATCATTTTCATTAACAATTTTGCAATACGGCTGTCCACCATAATGTTAGGGCTACTGATCTATTCCATCCGTAGATCAATATCCCTAATTCCATCCAAGGATCGACATCTCACTCAACAATCAACAAAGATAATGCTAGAAAAGAAAAAACAAAAAACAAATTTCAAAACTGTCTTAAATACGTAAGCCTTAGCCAGAAAAACGTAAAAAAGCATAGGCCTTGTCTGCTCAAGGCAAAAGCCTTTCAACCTTTTGTTTAACGTCCGATGACGAAATCTTTATCCATTCCAAAGGAAATCGCAGCAGCATCCCATCATGAAAGAATTCAATATGTGAACTCCGCTTATGTCGTGCTTATTGTCATCTTTCTTATATCAATATGGTCCCAAGCTCTGAAAAAGGGGGCAGCTTGCAATAGATGGACGTCCACTGTGAAAGATAGTCGCATCGCTAGGAGATCTTAGCCTTTTTGCCTTAAGAAGGAGTGCTGGGGTAGCCACGCCGCTACAGTAAAACTGGTTAGTAGGCGGAGTCCTTCTCGCTTGAGAGAAAAGGCCTTGTACCCCCAAAAATCTTACTTCTTCCAGACAAGACGGTCCGGGGCATTTTCGATCCGAAGAAATTATGCCTAGTTACTATGGCATTCCCCTTAAGCGATGCATTACATCTGCCTCCACGTGTTCCAAAAAATAGGAAAGGGAAATCGTGTTGGGGCTTGGATGCAATGACAAGAGAGCAAGGATTCCCTCACCACACTGGACGAGCACAGGTGAAGAATTTAGTCCTGAATCATAGACTTAACTCAAAAGAGAGTAAAAAAGCGTGTCTTCAGGAGAATTAGTGGTTAGGAGAAAGTCTAGGAAGATAAAGGGATAAAGGGACCAGACTACATACGTTAGGAGCGCGTATAATTGAAGGATATATGGATAGAGCTGTGCAGGGTATACCGCAGAGGGAGTTCTTTGTACAGGGAGATTAAAAAGGGCATGTCGGAAGAGCTAGTGGAGCCTTCGAAGAGCGCATGGAGGATATGGATTTGGAGACAGGATGAATCTGGAGTAAATACTATGACATTTTGCAATACCCTTTGTTTTGATGATAGCAAACACCTTCCTTATGAAAAGAGGCTTACTTCTAATAACCTTCAGTAGTGGGTCTCATTGTAGCCAGATACACATCTCCCCTGCTAGGAGGGAGGATCGAGCATTATGTACTCATTTTAAGGTAATTCATTGGGATTGTCTTGCCACACAAACATAGGTTAGTGGTACTCAACATATATATATATATATATATATATATATATATGTGTGTGTGTGTGTGTGTGTGTGTGTGTGTGTTTAAAACTGGAATGGGAAGGTTAAATGTGAGACACACCAGCGAACTGGCGGTGGAATTTGGATGAGAAAAGATTAAGCACTTATCATCCATGAAAGACCATGGAATCCAAATGATGAGCCCAATATAATGTGTCACAATTTTCCTAGTTGTTCTTGGAACTCCGAGTGAGATGTCTATTGCATTTGGAGAGTTGCTAAAGAGCCTAGAGGAAATAGTCCTATGGATAAAGACTTGGTGGTGGAATTAGGATGTCCATATAAAGTCAAGTCAAAAGAGGGAATGCTACAAGGATTGAATATCGACTAAGAAGAGATAGTCAAATATCTGAGAATCAATTTAGTTTCATGCTGGGAGATCCAATATGGAAGCTATTCTCTTGATTCAGTGATTCATGGAGGGAGGGAGGGAGGGAGGGAGGGGGGAGGGAAGAGAGAGGGAGGGAGGGAGGGAGGGGGGGATCTTCACATGGTGTTACAACTTTGGAAGAAGCATAGATAAGATTTCAAAGAAAGTTACATGGTGGGATCTAGAGAAAAAAGAGAGTTTACCAAGTATGCTGATGTGATTAAGAATGAATATGACATAGCGACTATAGGTGTGAGAACAGCTGACGAACTGACTAGTGAGTTCCATTTCTGACTAGACTTCACCACGGGTTAGCTTTAAGACGGTGCTTTTAAGCTTTGGTCATGGACGAGCTTACTAGGAATATTCAAGATAAGGACTCACGGTGTATGTTGTTCACGGATGATATAGTGATGAGACTAGAGTAGGACTCAACGTCAAGTTAGGGTTACTGTAACACTCCGGATTTATTTCCAGTGCGTTTATGCCAGATAAACAGTTATCAGATAAATTCTTATAATTATCAGAAGACTCCAAAATGGTAAATCAGAGCGCACACTAATAATTCCCAAAAATACATCAATATCTAACATAGTGGCCCCAAGCCTTTGTACAATTCAAATTCTCCGACACAGAATTTCTCCAAAGGAAAACCTAAGTGATAACAATCTGTCTCAACATTACACTCAAAATATCAGTACTAACTCTGAAACAAAGGTAGCTAACTCTTGATCACTCAGCTAGCCCTTCGATCCCAATTCATTTTCTTAATTTTAACAAAAGACTACAAACTTATATATTCAAAAATACTAATTTCTTCCACGAAAAAGAAAATTTTTCGGGGTATTACATTCTCCCCTCCTTAAAAGAATTCCGTCCTCAGAATTCAAAACGCTCCTTAATCATCAACTAACTTCTTACTTTCCAACACGAGTCAATACATTCCTCATACTAGTATTTGAAATTCTAACATCGAAATATGCACGACTTAACTAACTTACAAAATGGACTGAACTAAAATTGCGATATTCGAAATTTAACAAATGAAATCAATCTCCAATACATAACGCCTCCACTGCGCTACTCTGATAATAAACCAAACCATATACTTTACACAATCTGGATAACATGCTTAACTTCAAGCCTGAGGTATACCAAGTACAAAGCAATTTCTCCTCAAAATATATTCAGATTGCTCATCAAAGTATTTATACTTGGCTAACAAATGAAACATGCTGAATTAAGTTACTTCAATCAAAATTTTAAATCATCTGAAACAAATATAATACCGACAGGCTTACGTTGCGCCATTATGAAAAAACATCAAACCATAGCCTTGGTACAATGCCTAACATTGTCACGGTTAACTTCAATCGTACACCAAAAGTAGCAACCAATCTTCACATTAATCACAAAGGATTTATACTCTATAATCTTCAAATCAAAATTTACGCCCCTACAAAGTCACAATAGCCGTTTCAATACGCTCTTAATAATATTTCGCTGACAATTGAGTGTAACTTATAACGAAAGTTACTAAATTATTGGTACGCCTTGCGCCCAATGCTTCATCCACATTGTTAGGCTTTCAATTATTATTATCCATGATCAAATCACTAACATCGAATATTCCAAGATTTTATACTCCAAAAATATTTTATTACTTCAAACACGGGGTTACTTAAGGCAACATTGAGCTCAACTTCTGCCCATATTTGCCAACTATAAAAGGTCACAAACCCAAAATTTAGGACTTAACTAAATTCACAACGACATAACGTCTATGCAATTCAATAACCAAACCACGAGATCACCTAATGATTAATATTTTCCCCTATCTAATTTTATTCTGACATCAAAATCAAAACCATCAGGTAACATTTGAAGCATGCTCCGTCAATTTAGCCAATATGAATAACCAATATCAACCAACACTTACTCGTCATACCAAAGGCCATCACGCTTTCGCTGTGCACCCTGATACCTCAAAGCAAACCAGTTCAAACTATTATAAAAAATTTATCACAGAGAAAAACATATTGGTTTATCAACTACAAAAGGTTATTCTTCATTTCACATATATCGCGCATCCACCAAAGTTTAAGCCCCTAAACTACCACATCATTTATATATCTCAGTCACAGCCTTTACAGATAGCTTCTAATTTTCAGAGTTGTTAGTCAGAAGATTCATAATCATCCCCTTTTCTAAAGAAATTCATCTTGGCATTATTGGAAGACAATCAGTCCATACCCCCAAAATAACATCAAAGTGTTTCGTATCCTGAAAATTATGTCAACTCTTAAATATCTGTAATCAATACTGATGGAGCAAAATTATAAACCATAAGGGTCACCACAGGGTTCCATAAAGGTATCTACATATAGATATGTTTCAAATTTCTAGGTTCAATACTTAGGTGCCCACAAAGGATATCGAAACAACCGAATAAAGGGACATTATGATCTAGTAATACCAAATCTTCCTTTCAAATTCCGCACAAAGTCTCTGTCACCACATATTTATTTTCTGAGATCACAACCTTTTTCCATACACTATCTGATAGAGCTACTCATAGACATCTAAAGATCATTGTCCTATCCTTCAATTATTCTCCTTGATTAATACGGAAGATATCTGAATTCCAAAGACAACTAACATTTGTTCTACGATTGCGTACTCAACCCAAATCCAAGGTTTATGGCCAAATCTCAATCTTATACTCTAATAGGAAATAAATTTCCCAAATTTTTTCCACATTTTCAACGTTTAATCCCAATCACATATATCTTAGGCTTAGTAGTATACAGAATCCCAAACCTAAGCTTTGATACCATTCTGTAACACCCCGGATTTATCTCCGGTGCGTTAATGCCAGATAAACAGATATCAGATAAATTCTTATAATTATCAGAAGACTCCAAAATGGTAAATCAGAGCACACACTAATAATTCCCAAAAATACATCAATATCTAACAAAGTGGCCCCAAGCCTTTGTACAATTCAAATTCTCCGACACGGAGTTTCTCCAAATTAAAACCTAAATGATAACAATCTGTCTCAACATTACACTCAAAATATCAGTACTAACTCTGAAACAAAGGTAGCTAACTCTTGATCACTCAGCTAGCCCTTCGATTCCAATTCATTTTCTTAATTTTAACAAAAGACCACAAACTTATTTATTCAAAAATACTAATTTCTTCCAAGAAAAAGAAATTTTTTTGGGGTATTATAGTTACAGAGTACTTTAGGCATCAAAGGCTTAGGTTAGGCTGGACTATAATGCAATTTTAGTAAAGCTAGGAGGCAGTCCAAGGAGGAAGCAAATATGGATGGTCAACAAGCACCTAAGAAAGATATATTAGGTATCTTGGATCAATGGCACCAAGGAGAAGAGATTGACGAGGATGTGTGATCATAACATTCCTCTCTAAGTGGAAGTAAAAATTGTATAAGACGGCAGTGAGGAAATGCTACATATCTCAGATGGTTGACAACTAAAAAATGCATATTCTAAGGTGGAGGTGCAGCCACACAAGGAGGGATCAAATAAGAAATAAGGAAAAACAAAGTGGGGATTGAGAGAAAGATGGAGGAGCATCAACTATGATGATTTGGTCATATCTAACATCGGGCTTTAGATGCCCAATCAGGAAATGGTTTGTGCCAAAGTTGATGGGATAAGACTAGGTACGGGTAAACCGAGGACACCCTAAGAAGACGTAGCACATAAAAAATTGATTCCTAGCATAACTTAAGGAGAAGTAGTACTTAAAGACTTCATTGCTAGGATAAATTAAGGAGAAGTAGTGCTTAAAAAGGCTTGATTGTTAGGAATTTATTACATAATGCAACCGAATTGTTTAGGACGAAGGCTTAGATGACGATGATGATGGCGATGATGAAGGCAGCAACCCCTCGTGTCACCGCTAAGTTACCATCTGCTCCTAGGGATAGATAACAAAAACCAAGTCATTTCTCTTCTTCCAATTTCCTATCTTCCTAAACCATGCAGCAATCATTAATGTTCAGGAAAAGCAGACAAGATACTTTATCGGGTAATGCAAAAAGTTTCTAACAATGAAAATGCAGTTGCAAGTCAACAGTTGGACATGTTTAGCAAATAGGCTCCAAAGTCCCAGTCCAGGGAATAAAAATAGGAAAGAATAGAAATGGCAAGATTAATAGCCTTTTACCGATAAATTACTAAACCGAAGAGTAATGAGCACTTACAAATCAGAGGCAAGAGGGATATTCCTTTGTCAACAAGTGAAAAAGAAAAGGTAGAAGAGGGATAAATATATACCAACAAGAAAAAAAAAACAAAATTATCCAATTTGGTTTGAATTTTTAGGTGCCCAAAAATTCATATTTAAAAAGGAAAACAGTACGAAAATAACCCATGATGGCAGTTCGTATCATTCCAATTCCCTCGAAAACTAATGGATGGATGATACATTCTTATAGAGCGCACACATGAGACTGGTCCATAAAATTGGAACCAAGAGGCAGAATGCTTCTGCTTGTTTACAATTTTTGAAATCCTTAAGGTCTCTTACATATCAACTACTTCTCTGATGTCATACTTGCTTGATTAAAACAGCTAGTTCAACAAAAATGATACTTAGATACTCTCTTCTTTTTATAATTTTTATCCCCTTATCCTTTATGGTTTACCGCGTTAGAATACAAAATGTCACGACCCCCTTTACCCTTCAACACCAAGAAAAAACCAAGATTTTCTTCCAGCACCATGACACTTACCGACCCACCTTCTCATTGTTTGATTCTGATGGTGGAGACTGTTAGGAAAATAGCTTGGATTTGCTTCGTCAATTTCAAAATAATTGATCATAAAGTATGACTAAAGCATATAATTGCTTAACCATGAAAATAATAAAAACTTATGGCTAACTTAAAATATATTAGACATGCAAAATAAGCATATAGTTAATATACAAAACAAATGTCAAGTATTATAACTAGCATGCAATTTCAAGGTATAGAGAATTAAAATAAATTCGCGCTGGCCTGTGAGAGTCGCGATAAAATTGCTGTCCTAAAGGCTTTATCGTCTCCCTACGCACGGGTTCCAACGAACGATAAACCCTCCGAGATAAAACCCAAGGCTCGCAGCGTTGCCTTCTCTATGTGTGCGTCCACAGGAAGACGGTTGAACTAGCCCGATCAAGTTGTCCAAAAACCAAAAGTATATAGAATGTAGAGAGCATATGAAATATCAAGAATATGTTTTTATATGTGTGTTCTCCATGGTAGGAGTGGTCTCCTTTTATAGTAGAAGAAGACTAGGGGTTACACACATAATAAATAACAACGGTCAAAAACATTATGAATAAAATTATGACAAAGTTTAATACCATATGTTACTTTGACTAACATAATAAAGAAAATAAAGTAAGGTTTTAAAGCTTTACTAAAAGAATTTGTAAATAAAATAAAACAAATTCTAACAATCCCCCACAAAGGTTTAAAACCTTAAAACATCAAAATAGTATATAAAGTATGGGCAACTTTATATTGCACAATGGGTGTAGGTGCCTTCCGGGCTTGAACCTACACTTAGTGTTGACAATTTCCATTTGAGGGAGCCATAATGGGGTAGCGCTATTAAAGGCCATGCGCTCTAATCTTGATTCTCACGAGAGTCTTTAGGGATCATCCCAGTTTCCACAGTCGCGGCCTCACGACCACTCTCATTTAGGTGAGTCCTCCAAGGGTACGTGTGACTGTACCTAGCGAAAATATCTGCCTCGGGCTCATTCAGGGTAAAACCCTTCCTTAACATCACACAAAGTAGCACTATCACCATAGGGATGAGGAGGAGACGCTCTCCTGTAAAATTAGTGCTATCATTATGAGTCACGCTTTACGGGTTGTTTCTACCCATTGGACCTTCTTCATGGGATCTCCAATCATAAAGGTTGGGTTACCCCCGCTGGTGACTCCCTGTGGGCTTAAGCCCCATCCCCCTCGATGATTCAAATACACCCTTCCTGGGTAAACCTTTAGTTAAGTTATCAGCCAAATTCTTTTCAGATCTCACAAAATTAAGAGATATCATATTTTTATTTACTAGTCCCTTGACAGATTTGTACCTTACTTGTATGTGTCTGTTCATCTTTTTGTTCGTGTGGGACTGTTTAATAAGATCTATAACAACTTTGCAATCACAATGCACAGATAAAGCTGGTAAAGGCTTATTCACTAAAGGTATGTCTAGCAAAAGATTTCTTAACCATTCAGCCTCTGTACATGCTGTATCTAAAGCGATCAGCTCAGACTCCATAGTACTTCTAGAAATTATTGTTTGCTTCTTAGATCCCCAAGATATAGATCCTCCTCCTAATGTAAAAACATAACCAGTCGTAGATTTGATCTCTAAACTATCGGTTATCCAATTAGCATCACTATACCCTTCTACCACATTTGGGAACCCCTTATAGCACAATGCATATTCTAAAGTCCCTTTAAGATACTTTAATACTCTTTCTAAAGCATTCCAATGCTCCTTGTTAGGATTTTGGGTATATCGACTAAGTCTCCCAACAGCATATGCTATATCAGGTCTAGTCCTATTAGTGAAGTATAATAGGGATCCTATGATTTGAGAGTACTTCAATTGTGATATCGGTTCTCCTAAGTTCTTCTTTAAAGCTATACTCGAATCATATGGAGTCTGTACAGGATTAGTATCGTAATATCCAAATTTCTTCAACATATTTTCTATGGCACTAGATCGAGTCAATATGATCCCTTCATGAGTTTTTTTTAACGTCATTCTCAAAACTATATGAGCTTCTCCCAAATCTTTCATATCAAAATTCCTAGATAAATAGGTCTTCACATTCTTAATAATATCTAGATTAGTCCCAAAGATCAGTATATCATCCACATATAAACAAAGTAGGACGTGTTCACTATTATCCTCTTTATAATACAGACATTTATCATGATCATTAATCTTAAACCTATAACCTAGGATAACTTCATCAAACTTTTCATGCCATTGCTTAGGGGCTTGCTTAAGACCATAGATTGATTTCACTAACTTGCACACTTTATTTTCTTGTCCTTTGACCTTATAACCTTCAGGTTGCTCCATATAAATTTCTTCATCTAAGTCTCCATTTAGGAAAGCAGTCTTAACATCCATTTGATGTATCACTAGGTTGTGTATAGATGCTAGCGCCAACAGGGTTCTTATGGTGGTTATTCTAGCTACAGGAGAATATGTGTCAAAGTAATCTATCCCTTGTTATTGTGTGAACCCCTTAGCTACTAGCCTAGCTTTGTATTTTTCTATGCTCCCATCAGGTTTTAACTTCCTTTTAACCTATGGGTTTGTTTCCAGGAGGTAGATCAGATAACACCCAAGTATTATTTTGAATGATTGACTGATACTCATCATTGATTGCTTCTTTCCAATAAGGCGAATCTATGGATGACATAGCTTCTTGGTAAGTCTTGGGTTCTCCCTCAACTAAATATGTGAAAATTCCTTCTCCAAAGTTCTTTTCTGTCCTTGCTCTTTTACTCCTCCTAGGTTCAATAAGAGAATCTAGATCAAGTTCTATATTTGTGCTACTAGGAGGTGCCTTACCACTTACTTGGATTATAGAGCTAGAGGGTTGGTTCGATAGCCTAGTCTTAAAAGGAAATATATCCTCAAAATATGTAGCATCTTTAGCTTCTATGATAGTATTGTTTGAAATCTCACTAATTTCAGAATTAACAACCAAAAATCTATTTGCGCTACTATTTTGAGCATATCATATAAAAATGGCATCTATTGTTTTGGGCCCGATTTTCTTTCTCTTAGGTTCGGGTATGGCTACCTTAGCTAAACACCCCCACACTTTTAAGATATCTAGCCTAGGAGATCTCTTTTTCCAAAGCTCATATGGAGTCTTGTCATGATCCTTAACGATCACTCTGTTTAGTATAAAACAAGATGACAGGACAGCTTCCCCCACAAGTTCTCGGGTGCACCAGAATTTAACAACATTGCATTAACCATGTCTAACAATGTACGGTTTTTCCTCTCGGCTACACCATTTGATTGGGGTGAATAAGGGGGTGTTAATTCATGAATTATCCCACTATCTTCACAGAAATTCTTAATTTCATTCCACGTGTACTCTCCACCTCTATCAGACCTAAGGACCTTTATTTTGTTTTATAGTTGGTTTTCAACTTCATTCTTATATATCTTAAACTTATCAAACACTTCATCCTTGGTCTTGATTAGAAAAATGTAACAGTATTTTGAAAAGTCATCTATAAAGGTCACAAAATATTTATTACCCGCTCTAGTAGGAGTTCGGTTTGAGTCACATACATCACTATGTATAAGTTCTAAAAGACTTGTATTTCTATGGACTGGTTTGTGAGGTTTTCTAGGTTGCTTTGCCTCTACACAAATCTTACACTTACTTTTAGTATCTATACTTGCTTTTGGAATCAAGCTTAAATCCATCAACCTCTTGACCTTCCCATAGTTTACACGTCCTAATCTTTCATGCCATTTCTCACTAGATTCAACATTTAAAAAACTAAAGAAGAACTTTCATTTGAATTGATCAAAATGCTTAGTTTAAACAATCCATCACAAACATAACCTTTTCCGACAAATACGTTATTCCTAGTTATTACAACTTTATTAGACTCCATTACAACTTTGTATCCTTGTCGGACTAAGGATGATCCACTAATCAAATTTCTTCTAACTTCCGGAACATGCCACACTTCGTTAAGCGTTAGCGTCTTCCCCAATGTCATCTTTAAATCAACTCTTCCGATTCCTATCACTTGTGCGGCTGTATCATTTCCTAGTGTCACGCTTCCTCCACTTGAGTTCTGATAAGTTTTAAAAAGTCCACGATCAAAGCAAACATGTACATTAGCACCCGAATCTAACCACCAATCATTACTTTGATAACTATAGTTCACTAAACAAGGATTAGGATCAAACCTAATAGGAGGTTCATCATCTAGCAACATGTTGACTTGATCTCCTTGGTTTCTACCATTTGGCTTGTACTCCTCAACTCTTTTGTAAAAGCAATCTCGAGCTATATGATTTGTCCTTCCGCACATGTAACATGGTCTCTTCTTTCCTTTGCCCTTAGCATCCTTTGCATTCTTATGATTTGGAAGGTTTGCGAGTTGGTTATTGTTGTTTTGAGGAAAACGATTGGCTAGGAAGTTGTTATGGCGGGAGTTTCTTCGATGGAAATTATTGTTGCCTTGGGTGTTCCGCCTATTATTGTTTCTAAAGTTATTCCCTCTAAGTCTAAGGTGGTGTGGTGTATTTGGAGTTATATTATTTTCCACCAAATTAGCTTGATTCGACGTTACTTCCTTTTGTTTGATACTTTCCCTATGCTTTTCTTCTATCCTTAGGGAATTGAAGGCTTGGGTCAAAGTCAAGGTTCCTTGTTTATGTCTAAGACCTTTAGCAAAGTCGGACCAAGATGGAGGAAGTTTGTCTATAAGGCAAGACACTTTATAATCCTCGCTAAACTTAGAGCCATTCTCCTCAACGGCCCTTAAATGGTCTTGGAACTCATGAATTTGGTCGCTAATTACTTTTCCCTCGACCATAACAAACTTGTTAAAGGTAGAGGCATTAAAGCGTTCTATACCGGCATCATCAATGCCATATTCACCTTGTAAGAGATTCCAAAGTTCCTTAGCACTTTTTGTAGCATGATATACATCATAAAGACGATCCGAAAGGGCACTTAGGATTCTATTAAGGCAATGAAACTCAATTTGTTCGGGAGTATACCAAGAACTCGACTCCCGAGGTTGATTATTGTTTTCCTCTATTGCCGAGATGAAGCCTAAAACGGTAAGCCAATATTTCATTTGTCTTTGCCATCGTTTAAAATTTTGTCCATTAAATTTTTCGGGTTTAAGGGTGATGGTTTCATCATAAGATGCCATAGGAATAACTAAGGCAAAGAAAACTAACTGTTAGAACAAAAGGCTAAGTCTCAATACTTTAACTAAATAATTGACTAAAAAAATATAAGCAGTAAAAGAAGTAAATAAAAGTGACTAATTGTGAATTGAAAAGTCAAGCAGTTTTTTTTAATGCAAACAGTAAACATGAACAGTACGAACAGTAACGAAACAGTGCGTAAACAGTATGAACAGTACGCGAAACAGTATGTGTGCACAGTAATCTCAAGAATATGAACACTACATTACGTGAACAGTATATATATAAAAACATGAACAGTATACGAAGTTAATAAATATTAGTCCAAAATTGCAAATTGTCACTTCTAGACATAACCAACTTAAACAATAAAAATTATAAACTCGATTATCAAACATATACAAATCAAAGCTACGTTAAAGCCTTTAGAATGTTAGGAAAATAGCTTGGATTTGCTTCGTCAATTTCAAAACAATTGATCATAAAGTATGACTAAAGCATATAATTGCCTAACCATGAAAATAATAAAAACTTATGGCTAACTTAAAATATATTAGACATGCAAAATAAGCATATAGTTAATATACAAAACAAACGTCAAGTATTATAACTAGCATGCAATTTCAAGGTATAGAGAATTAAAATAAATTCGCGCTGGCCGGTGAGAGTCGCGATAAAATCGCTGTCCTAAAGGCTTTATCGTCTCCCTACGCACGGGTTCCAACGAACGACAAACCCTCCAAGATAAAACTCAAGGCTCGCAGCGTTGCCTTCTCTATGTGTGCGTCCATAGGAAGACGGTTGAACTAGCCCGATTAAGTTGCCCAAAAACCAAAAGTATATAGAATGTAGAGAGCATATGAAATATCAAGAATATGTTTTTATATGTGTGTTCTCCATGGTAGGAGTGGTCTCCTTTTATAGTAGAAGAAGATTAGGGGTTACACACATAATAAATAACAACGGTCAAAAACATTATGAATAAAATTATGACAAAGTTTAATACCATATGTTACTTTGACTAACATAAATAAAGAAAATAAAGTAAGATTTTAAAACTTTACTAAAAGAATTTGTAAATAAAATAAAACAAATTCTAACAGAGACAGCGCCGAGTCAGGATGCCACAAGGCTGCTCCTTTGAGCCCACCAACTTTTGCCTTGCCCCGTGCCATATTCTGCTGAATCAGCCGGACACCCCGTACCATCGACAGCTGCAACATTAAGCCAGCCTAACGCACGCACCATTGGCACAATCATTTCCGTGATGATTAGGATTTAGGCATGAAAAAACTTCTTATTCAGCTCAGTTACTATCACCACAGCCCTTCCTCCCTGCAATTCATCTAATCTTCCTTTGCGATAAAATTTCTTCAAGATAAACTACGTATACATGATAGGTTTGTTCAGTTGCACATCTATCAAGTTCCGGTGGGTGTGGGAGGTGCGTATACTTGATAGTATATATGTGAGTGATATTAAAGTGAAATAATGGGTGTGTTGAGTGTGGTGCAGGTTGGAGTTTGTAACAAGAAAGAATATGGTGCAATAGTGAGTGTGGGTGTATTTGTGGGTGTATATATGTGTGTTGGGTTTTGCAGTTTGTGAGGGAGTGTAGGGGAATGAGGGTTTATGGGTGCTTGTGTGTGTATTTAGGTGTGAATAAGGTAAGCATAAAAAGTGGGTGCATTAGTGTGTTTGTGGGTGTGACCGTCAGTGAGTGGTGTTTTGTGCGGTAGCTGTGTATGTCTCTAGTGTGTGTGTGTGTGTGTGTAGTGTGATTGTGGTGTGAGTGTTTGCATGTGCTGTGTGTGCAGGGTGAGGTGAGGTGAGGTGTTTGAGTGGTTAAATGAAGGAAATACTATAAGAGAAGAATAGGGAGACCCACTGCCTCACGGCAGTGGGCATGTAAATGGGTAATGTTCTTCTCTTTTTGAACTTGTGTAAATGATGGTGAAATGGAGGGATATATATATATATATATATATATATATATATATATATATATATAGAGAGAGAGAGAGAGAGAGAGAGAGAGAGAGAGAGAGGGAGGGAGGGAGGGAGGGAGCGCTCAAAAGTCTCTGTTGAAATGTGTGGGCAGGAATACACTTTTGGATCCTTTGAATGGGGAATCATTCATTAAGGTTTCAGAAATAGATCGAACTGGAATCCAGGTATTTCGCTTAATTCTATTGTAAATAGTCAACCTGCATTCTTTCTTATGAGATATCCTTTGTGCTCTTGGCGGTCATTCAAGTATCGTTTCTCACAATTCAAGCAATATCTTGTCTTGGTCTAACTTTTCATAAAGATTTTGACTTGATCCAAATATCCTTGTTACTAACTCTTTACTTCTACTCAGCCATTTGTGGAGAGCTTGTCCAACTGCCCCAAACATGGTCTACATAATCCATTTAAAGCACCAGAGAGGTTTATGTTTCCTAGTCTTCCTTCCATCATTATATTCGCTTCCTTTTGTTCTTAGCGTTCTGTCGTGCGATCATGTATGTAATGGGTTAAAAGAGTGAAATGATGTTCGATGTCTGATCTTAGATCATCTAAGAATGTTGGGGGTTCTCTGTTCTTATACCAACCATGTCTTTCCAGGTATCTTTTGTATGGAGACATATCTACAAAGGCAGCTCACATGCTTTCACTCCCTAAGGTATTGGATTCTATGCAAAAGGACTCTCTTCACTCATTGTCTCTAATGTTGAAAAGTAAAATTCGTTTGGTTAACTTGTCAGTTGTGATATCACTTTTTCAATTATTAGAATTTACATCATGCATGCAGGTTTCCGATTTCTTCACGAGGTTAATACAAAGGGTTGCCCTGAAGAGTTACCAGCAGGCTCTTGGTGAAGTTTATGTTACTCAAAAGTTTCTGGAGAATTTTTCTGGTGATCAGGTACAAGGGGATCTTCCCAATTGAAGCCTCTAAGACTTGGAGCTCATTGACCTAGGGAAAAAAATGAAAAGGAAAATGTTGTCACGTCGAATGAAATATTGATATCAAGCTCACTGTACTTTAGTTTCATGAATACTTATTAAATAAGTTTACTGATTTCTTCTGTAATGCGCCTACTTGTTTTTAAATTGAAGCAGTTCTCTCTCTTCATCTATCTTTACTTTTTCTCTTTTAATGCCATTGCTTCTCTCTGATAGAGCATAAACCATAGACTTCAACAATTCTGGAAACCGGTTTCTCTACTAAAACAGGAATTTGTTTGACATTGTTTCTCTTTATATACTCAGTTCTTAGCATTTCACAAGTCTTTTCCAACTATCCCTTTTGCTACATGTCTGGCAGGTTCGTTTCCTGGCAAGGTCTTTTGCAGTACCTGGAAACCATCTTGGGCAACAAAGTCATGGTTTTCGCTGGCCTTATGGTCCTGTAAGTCATCCTAGACGCAGATCCTCAATAACAATCTAATGCATTACCTTGTGGAGTTGAATAAGCTGAACCAATTTCTTAAAACCGTTTGGGGAGCTTTCCTCCGCAGCTCCGCGCAAAATCTTAATCTGTGCATGGTGTTTGATGGGGTGGGGATGAGATCGAACGGCTTGCCCACTCAATATTCCTTCAAAGTAGAAGCTTTACCGAAGAAGAGTACGTGCATCTGGGAGGGCTAAGTTTGTGTCACTGTCAGCTCGTTTGTTTGTTTTGAGTTCACAAAGCGCAGCCATTTGCGTTCCCAATTATATGGGGCCGTTTGAAGGTTTTTTTTTTGGCTCTTTTTTTTTTCAATTTTAAAAATTAGAAAAAAAATGGAATGTTTGGTAGCTCTATTTTTTTCCAATTTAAAAACTCACTTTTTAAATTGTAGAGTAAAAAAAAAAAGAGGAAAAAGCTCTTTTTTTTCACTTTAAATTTTTTTTGAGACCTCCACCACAACGCACCTACCACCGGCAGCCACCGCCCACCGCTGCCTAGCAGTCACCGACAGCCACCTCTGGCCGCCTGCAGCCACCACCGGGTAGCGGTGGGCGGTGGCCACCACCGCCGGCAGCCACCGCCCACCGCCGCTTTGTCAAACAAACCCCATGTTTCCTGTCTATGCAAAACCGTTTTATGATCCACTGTGCTCGGACGTTGCAGCTGTGGGCTTTTTCGGTAAATCCTTTTGGTTCTATGGGAGAACATTTTAGGAAAAATTGCAAAAAACACTCTATTGGTTTGAGCCATTTGCAAAAAGACCCATGTAATTACAAAAGTTACAAAGATACACTTGCGATCGCAAAAATGTTGCAACCAATGATTTTCGTAATGAAACCAAAATATTGTCCAAAATACCCCTGCCACCAAAAGTCTGGAGGAGAGACCACCCCAGCCACGCTGCCGCCACTCCAACTTGCCATTCATGGACACAAGCCCAAGCCCTCTCTCTCTCACAATTACACCGCCCCTACCACCATCACCCAACCATGCCTATCGTGTCCACAAGCCGAAGTCATTCTCTCATCACCACCACAACTCCGCCTAAACCCAGATCTAATTTACCCGAATTGCACAAAGTCAGATCTAGGGTTTCAATTGCACATTGTGATTTGAAAACCTAGATCTTAGTTTGTGCGATTAGGGTTCGAATTGTCGGTGGCTGCACCGAAATTAATCTTAGCTTGTGCGAGTTTTTGTGCTATAAGTTTGGGCGGTGATGGCTGCAGTGGAATTGGGTGGGGCTGATGGTGGTGCCAGTTGTGGCTAGGAGATGGGGTGGTGGCGGGGGGATTGTGAAGGGCTTATATCGACGGCGCACAACGAAGGGGCTGTGGTAGCATAGGCG
This sequence comes from Escallonia herrerae, assembly GCA_033070095.1. Lineage (NCBI taxonomy): Eukaryota > Viridiplantae > Streptophyta > Magnoliopsida > Escalloniales > Escalloniaceae > Escallonia > Escallonia herrerae. The sequence continues at coordinate 184,600 of JAVXUP010000168.1, read as the reverse complement.
CACAAGGCTAGGTGGTGGCAGAAATGGGTGTTGGTGGTAATGGTGGATGGGGCTTGGTGAGAGCGGCTAAGGTTTTGGCTTGAGGGGGTTGATGGCAGCAGGCGATTGGGGGCAGCAGGCGACGACAATAGTGATTATAATGACGGCGGTTAGGGTTTAGGTGATTAGAGTAGGAAAGAAAATTAAGGTTTGAGGAGAGAAGAAGAAATAGAGAGCATTTTTGTCATTTTGTTGAATTAATCTCTACTAAACATACTGTTGCCGTTAGTTAGAACAATTTTTTATGGTTGCAACACTTTTGCGATCGTAAGTGTATCTTTGCAACTTTTGTAACTACAGGAGTCTTTTTGCAAATGGCTCAAACTACGAGGGTGTTTTTTTGCAATTTTCCCAACATTATATATATATTGACTTTCACAAACCCGTTTTGACTGTTATAAATTTTCAAAGTATAGATAGATAAAGCTAACTGAGATGATGACAAGCCAAATTTTCTTTTATTCAAGGTTTTGGGTATCTAGATGGGGATAATTTCGGTCTTTCTATCTGGCTTTACAAGAATTGTGTAAAATAATGAATGGATGTGATTACAGATAAGACTGATATGATAGAAGATAAGACTAGTCGGAATCTTTGGTCCCGGCTTCTTCGAGAAAAGTCATATAAACTTTAGTCACGAAAAAGAAAACAAAATATATGAAGTTCGATTATATAGTTTTTATCCTAATTAATACATATTTAAAACTTAATTACCAATATACTCTATTTTGAAACTTATTTACCCGCATACCACACTTTTAGAAATCGCTGTTTGAAACCGCTATATTTCTGCTGTGAAGTAGAATTCAAGGTAGAAATCGTTGTTTCAAATAGCGATTTCTACCTTGAAATCGTGGTTTCAAACAAGGTTTTCCAAAAGTGTGGCATACAAGTAAATAAATTTCAAAAATGAGAAAATTGGTAATTAAGTTTTAAAAATGTATTAATTAGAGAAAAAAAAACTCTCGATTATAAGCAATACAATTGTCATTTTAGAATACAAGAACAATTTAATTTATGAGAGTATTATCCAACTATACATTTACATATATTTAAATAATAATAGAGCAAAAATATCAAATTCTTTTTTTTTCACACTCAAATTAAAGTTCTTTTTTTATATCTTGAGACTAACTCTTTATGCCTGCAAATACAATTTGAGGGTTAGATAGAGATACTATAAATTTAGGGGTACTCCACTGCCTACCCATAATGACAAGGGGGACTCTCGGATTTGGCCTCAAAATTTGGGCTATCGAACCATAAAATCTGCACGAGACCTTATTCAGGGTCGAACATATGAGCACAAAACTGAATTAGAGCTAGATTTGGAAGCTAAGTTGCCCTCCGAAAAATAGTTCCTAATTTGGAAGGTTTCTCATGATAAGCCGTTCGTAGTAAAAGGTTCTGGTCACGGGTTTGGCACCGATCAAGATGTTTAAGTGGCCATGATTTTATTGTGCTTCAGTGTATTCGTGATAGCTCTCAGATCAAATAAATTTGGAACTCTATCTCACGTAAAGACAAGCCTGCAAAATTCTACAGATTTCCACTATTTTTAAGGTGCCAAAATAACTCCAAATCAAGCACTACTGAGGCCAGTTTTGCACTAATATCTTCAGCTTCACCATCCACTAGATATGGACTAGTAGTAATGAAATTTTATTTAAAAATTAAATTTGGTCCACAAAATCAATTAAAAACAAGGCACTCCAACAGGCTAATGAATTCAACTTGTTATTGACAAATAACTTGGCAAACCCTATATTGAAATATCACAAAATGTGAATTTCCTGGAAACCACTCCATCACCCTTTTATAAGTCTCAATAGGGATGGGAGCTTGAAACAAATTTCCAGGAAAGCAAGGAGGGGTCTGTCAGCCAAGATCAGATACCACCTCAAATTTTGAATCAATGGCACAACCAGGAAATTTAACATTTAATCGAGATATAACTCAAATATAACTTTCAATAATTGAGGAATACCCGGCAATCCCAATCAAACTGGGAGATCAATGATTATCTTATTTGGGATTGTGATGTGATCCTCGAGGATCCTGACGCGATCCTAACACATCTGGCCCATGGCCCAGTCCTACTAGGAGTTTCTCCTACAGTTATATAAAGGGGTCTACCCCTCCAGGTATGAGACGTACTACACAATTCATGCTTTTTTAGAGTTACTATCATGTAGTTGCGCTCTGACTAAGCATCGGAGAGTTCTCCGCCAGGAACCCCACCCGACGATCACTCGTTTTCTGTCTTGCAGGTCATCGGTCCAGGCTCGGGTTCTGCAATATACGCGGAGCATGTTTTTAGCAGCAACAGATTGGCGTAATCCGTGGGACCCGCCAGCCTAACTATTTGACCTCAAGAAATTTTAACAGTCCTACACCTCCGGCGGAGTCACGTTGGAACCACCGACAGAACCACCTTTGCCACGGGCCTTCAGAATTGAATTGCCGTCAAAGGCAAAAAGAAAACAAAAACATTGTTCAAAGAGAGTTCATGATTCCGACAGAGGTATTACAGCAAAGTGTCCTCGGCGGCCATATGGCAGAGCCACCAATGGCACGACAGCTCCATCAAAAAGCCAAAAGGAACAGCAATAGAAGCACCGTGCACGTCAGGTATGCTTCCCAACTGTCGCATCACCGCCACAGCACGGTGCCACCATAACCTACCGCTGCCGCGAAAGGGTTGGTTGCCTGTTTCCACTACCGCCATCTTGAGCGGAGCAACACTAACATCTCAGAGAAAAAAAATCAACCAATCGTCGCACCATCAGAGTCAAGGTGGCCACAAATGACCATCGTTGCAGCGCACAGGCCAACCACTGCACCGTCTCTCGCATGGGATAAAGCACCAATAGAGCCCTCACCACCATTCACTGCCATCGCCGATTGATGGTGCACCGCCGCATCCACTGGTGTCAGGCGGGGCGCTCACCTCCAGCACCACTGTCGCTTCATAGAGGATGCACTATCGTCGCTTCATGGAGGATGAACCACCATCGCGAAGAGTTGGACATAGATCGGTGACCACCATCGACATTGGCACAGCCTTGTCGTCCGACAGCACGCCCGGTGACGCTCTCGCAAGCGAGTAGCGGCAGACCGACTCCACACAGCCAAGGCACACACAGCGACGGGCAAACGCCGACACCGTCGTCGTATCACCGTCATAACTCGCCGAGGAACATTGCCACCAGATCCGCATCCTTGTTAAGGCCGCTATCCACCCATCCAGTCAACGGTGCCGCCTCTTCAGATCTGTTTCGCCACCATCAATAGCGGCATACTTACGCTACCTTCTTTTCTGTCTTCCCCAATAAGATCAACAACTACCAGCACCCGTTGCCGCCCCGGCCGGGACCTCTCCCGGCGTTGCGTCGTCTGAAGCACTCACCATGGGGCCGTTGCTCCCTGTGGTGGTCCGATCTGCCTTCATTGCTACCTTTTGGTCAAACATAAAAATGGCCAGATAAGTCCGATGAATGGAGTATATTTTATTGCATATATGTCGCTAAAAGTTAAGCGACTGCAATCTTAGGCGTTAGCAAGCCCTCCAAAGGCTGTTTCTGGTGCGTTTTCATTAGCTAGACCTATTTATTTTTTGGTCTACCATCATCCAGTTGAGCGAGTCTATTATGTGTCGGGTCTTACCAATTATTTTGACTTTTTAAAGCTCAAATTGGCGACATGCAGTATAGCACACTCTGTCATTTAACGGACAACACCTTAATGGGGCCGCGGTGACTAAAACACCGCTCTTATTTCTGTGTTAAAAACATAGTTACATTTTTATATGTTTTATTACTTCAGAAGCCGTCTTTTCAGTCACATACTTTTCTTGTTACAAGGGCTTAAATTGCGCTCACGAGCATCAACAGTGACGTATAAACCGTTCATAAGCAAGGAACAAGTTCACAGCAACCTGGGACTTGAAGTCATATCTAGGGTTTCTGCTGCCACGTCTTGTCGACTCGGCATTTCTTATTATCTCGTGATGTTCGGTCATACAGTGACCTCTATCTATGGCGTATTCACATCGATGCTCGTTGAGAAGCTAGTTCAACAATGATGGAAGCACTCATGCTACCACCGTATCTAGTGAATTGCCAGCTATGCCTGACAGACTTCGTATCCTCTGGCTTTATATGCTCGTTCAATCTATCAAACAGATTATGGTCTTCTATATTGCTCCCACAGGCCTTCTTGTGATCGGACTCTACATATGGGCTTAAAAGCTGTCTTTATATATCCACGCTTTCTCAAAGGCCGGGGGGCTTTATATTTCATGAGATCATTCTTATACAGGCTTAATGCCTTGTGTCTTATCAGACAGGGAGGTTCGCCACAATGACCATATTATGGGCTCCATGAACCGCGCCTTCTTATTTGGCACCACGACAACAAGGACGAGGAACCTCTGAGGGCACAAACGACGAGAGTTCTAAGTTCCATCAAACCCCCAAGGGAGCGTATAACGAGAAACTCTAAAGTTCCGTCAAACCCCCAAAGAAGTGTACAACAAGGACTCTAAAGTTCTGTTAAACCCCCGAGGGCGCGTACGACCAGAACTCCAAGTTTCGTTAAACCCCCGAGGGCGTGTAAGACGAGAAATCTTAAAATTCTGTCGAACCCTCGAGGGTAATTGCATGAGCTCTGGCTCCATCCGCCCCCGAGGGCCCGTAAGACGATAACTCTTAAGTTCTGTCAAACCCCCGAGGGTATTTGCATGAGCTCTGCGCTCCATCAGTCCCTCGAGGGAGGAATACCCCGAGGGTGATAGGGTAGAGCTCGAGCTCTATCCGAACGGTTTAGCTACAGTCTAACCCGTGAAACGGCAAAGGACTATGGGACTTCATCCCCCCACCATTCTTTGTTAATTCAAAACCCAGCCAAGCGTGAGTGCGAGGCTTCTTTGCCAGCTCTTAGCTGATGATAGGAGTTCATGACAAAGTAAAATGCAAGCATGATATGGTCGGCTCGAGTTCAAGAACACACACTTGCACAAAATGAACACCCTCCAAAAGAGAGGTGACCCCTCGAGGGGACATTCAAACACTTAGCACATGCAACAACTTGCATGCACAGCTTTGTGTCCTCTCTCGAGAGAGGCTACCATGGGGCACAACCCCTAAAGGATCTTGAGATCCCATGATTCGTCTTTCTAAAGATGATTCCGAATAGCCTACTCAGGCGACATTAAAAAACTTAGCTCTCGAGAGCTAGGGTTCTAGCGCCCTACTTGGGCAAAGTTCTAAGGCTAAAGCTCCCGCTTAGGTCAGAGCACATGAAAGAGAGAAATATTGTTACCCCTACAAGTGGATGAGAATCACTTACAAATTTGACGCATGTCTCGAGACACTAGGTATAAACTTCATCAGCTAAACATTTTAGCTAAGGAAGTGGGGGGCTTATGATATAACTCAAATATAACTTCCAATAATTGGGGAATACCCGGCAATCCCAGTCAAACTGGGAGCTCAATGATTATCTTATTTGGGATTGTGACGTGATCCTCGAGGATCCTAACGCAATCCTAACACATCTGGCCCACGGCCCAGTCCTACTAGGAGTCTTCTCCTACAGCTATATAAAGGGGTCTACCCCTCCAGGTATGGGACGAACTACATAATTCATGCTTTTTCAGAGTTACTCTCCTGTAACTACGCTCTGACTTAAGCATCAGAGAGTTCTCCGTGGGAAACCCCACCCAGCGGTCACTCGTTTTCTGTCTTGCAGGTCATCGGTCGAGACTCGGGTTCTGCAATATACACGGAGCATGTTTTTAGCAGCAACAAATCCGGTGCGAAAAATGGAACTCTGGGTCAAAAAAGACGTGCTTGAACAAGCCTAAAGTTTGGGTCTAAAAAAGATTAACCTGAAATAGACATTCGACGAGTGACAAACTTATCTTATGAGCATGAAACACCTCCCACCATGCAGGACCAGCTCATGGCATTTGTGGGAACTTTTTTAGTTTTTTGAATAATGAATAATCATATTTCCCTGTTTGTGTAATATTGGTGAACTACTTCTAAAGTAGAGCATATCGTACACTTTACCTCAACTTAAAGTAACATGTTAAGTCTAGAGGTTTACAAATAATACATGCAGACAAAATAGAAACAATAATACACGATTCGTATAGTTACAGGAGACAACTAAAAACAATCCAAAGGTGAGCCTAACCATCCATGGAAGCACATCACACAACTAAGATGTCTTCAACATGGTAAATCTGCAACCTTCTACAATCATTTCCAAACATCAAAGCAAATTGTTGCAAGACAGGGCGAAGAAATTCCAAAGCACACACAACGAGCCAATTAGCACATACAACAAAGGGCATTTACAGCAGTGAAGCCCTAACAACCCCCCCCCCCCCCCTCAAGGACATCATGGATTACCCAGCCCAACCCCCATAACCAGGAGCTAGGAACCTCTACACAAAGCCCTCGAAGACTACTATTAGTACCCCTTAATCCCCGAAAACCCTAAAACAAACCATTTTAACGTAAGGAGCGGCACTCGACTAATTGTGAAAGTTGCAGAAAGGACTAGAACATCATCCAAACCAGGCCACTTCCATTGTAGATGTGACAAGGCGTTAGCGAGGATTCCAGTCACTTTTGTGAGAATCCCAGACACCAACGACAAAGCTATACCTGGCCCACAAATCGAAAACCTTTTCTTCTAGGCAACAGGTACTGTTCAAACATCCGCGGTTGCAAAGATATAGATCTAGCAGATCTCGAATTTATCACTTAGATCTGACTAGTTTTAACGAGATCGGAGCTAGAGCATTTAGGTAGCCATCCTCGTTTTAGATTTGAGGAGAGGGCACCTGTCACAACGACGTCGTCGTCATCCCGCCACTTCTGCGGCCGATCACACACAGTGAACTCCTCTAGAGGCACCAATACACATTCAAAATAACTATGGTTTAGAAAGAAGGTAGAGAAAATTTTGCCTATAGAGAGAAATACCTAAATTGCCTCTATTTAGTTAGTACGGAACTGCTGAATGTAATAACTTGCCGACCTTGATTTTTTTAGTTGTATTTTTCATTCATGTGAAAGTGCATTTTGAAAAGTATGTTACTATAGCAAAAAAATGCTAAATTATTCTATAAAGTTAAACTTTTATCAACTATTATCTCTGCAAATTGTATTTTTCAGATATATTTGGTCCACCTGGCTCGGTCATAGATTACTTAATGTGCATGTGAAGCTCACTCTCTTTATGACATTGTAAATTGGTAGGAGTGCTATCATAGTTATCAATACCGTACCGGCCGGTACGTACCGTTTTTGCCTTTTACTGGTACGGCATCTCTTAAATTTTGTACAGGTCAAAATACCGCTCGGTACTGGTTGTACCGGCCGGTACAGGTGATACCGGCCGAAAACTGCGTACCGGCCGAGATATTGTGTATTGTAGTGGTTCCTTTAAAAAATGTAAAAATAACAAATTTTATTAGAAATTTTGTAAATTGACCATATAAAGACTAAATATAAAGACACTCTAAATTCTATTATACTAATCAAAACCTCTGTAACCTCCTGCTCATAAAATTCATTACAATTTGCAAAATCATTCTTGATAAGTTTTCAATATTCACTTATCTTTGATTATTTCATACCTGTAAACTTTGATCATATTCTTTCATCTATATGATGTACTACTTTACACACACTTGCTCGCGAACACATATGCACACACACAAAAACAACTTATTCTTGAACCCAAAGACATCATTATTTAACAAACTAGCTTATTTGAAAATTATGGTAAATCAAGCTCTATAAGATAAAACAGTTTATTTTAGAGGAGCCGTAAGTAAAAATATATATGTATATATTGTTAGTTTGCCAGTAAATAAATAATACATATAAATATTGTTGATGAAAATCTTGAGACGGTACCGAGACGGTACCGGTACCAGTACATACCGTTTTGTGGAGAAAACGGTACGCACTCCGGTACGGTATTCATAACTATGAGTGCTATCTCTTGGTTGTACATCACAGACGTTTCAAAAGCTCATAAATTGAGAGAATTCGTTCTTATATCACTATAAGTGTTTGGAGAGAATTCCGATTTATAACTTTTAAGTTTTGAAATTGATTTTAGATAATGTAACCGTCTAAAGAAAAGTTTGTGGTGCAAGTGCAAGTACACGTACAAGTAGGGCTGTAGGGGTGACAGATATTAGACCAGCTCTAGAGTATTTATATACAGCATAATAGGGGTAACCACCAAATCGTTCAAACCGATTCGAACCGCTCAAACCGAACCAATCTAATCCTAACCATCCGAAAATCTTAATGGTTCAGTTTCACATTTTTCAAACTAACCTTGGTTCGATTTAATTCAAGTTCATATTTTTTAAACCGAACTGAACCTACCTATGATGTGTTAATATATTTTTAGTAACATTCATTTGATAATTTTCTTATATAAAGTACCAAGCCAAACAAATCTTGAAAGTTAAAATAAAAGAAAATAATGAGAGCAATTATAATACAAAATTTTGGTGACTAATTTCTTCTATAGTTACTCATTCTTTCTCATACATCAATGAGCACTTGTTTATTGAATGTAACAAGATTATATGCAATTTCGAAAAATATACTTCACTTTTTAATTTTTGTGAGGTCTAAAGTAGTGTAAAAAGGAACGTCGTCTTTAAGTAACACAGACCGACTAAACCGAATCGTTTAAACCTACCAAACATGACCATCCAAACCAATTGTCTTTAGTTCAGTTTGGTTCACAATTTTTTAGACTGAGGGGTAACGGTTTAGTTTACGATTTGACCCTCAAACCGAACCAAATCTAATCGTACTCACCCTTACTGCATAATCACTATGATTATTAACGGGAGCATTGTACACCAAATGAAGTAGTGATGAGGTTGGCTCAATGGCAACGACTTGGAGTGAGCACCAAACTGTTCGAACCGATCAAAACTGCTTAATTCAATCCAAACTAGTTAAACCGATCAAACCGAAATGATCTAATACAACTGTCCAAAAATTTTAACGGTTCGGTTTAACATTTTTTGAATCGTCTTCGGTTAGGTACTAACTAACCCGAACCAACTTTTGAGTGGCGTTTGTTAATTAATGTCACATACATGATTCTAAAGCAAGTCAAATAAACAAAACATTAAAAGTTAAAAAAATAAAAGAGAGAGAATAATAAGCGCAAACTTATAACACAAAAGTCTTTTGATAAATATATCTTTTATATTTACTTATTATTTCTTGTACGTCAATGACAAAGGTATACTTGAGTTTCATTGTAACATACATTTCAAATAATATTTTAATCTTATCTTAATACGAGCATTTTCATATTGAATATAATTAACTAAGATTACGTGCTAGATTAAATATAATTTCAATTTTGAATATACTTCAATTGTCTAATGTGCACAAAGACATATTTTTGAATGTGCACGAACCGACTCTAATCGATTAAATCGAGCCGTCCAAAATGGTGATTTTTGGTTCGATTCGGCTCAATTTTTTTTTCAAATTGATGGCTAACAGCTCTATTTATAGTTTGACCCTCAAATTGAACCAAACTAAATTGTGTCACCCCAACAACAACGACTATAACTAATAACCCAATGAATATATAGTTACTAATCGTGTCACTTAGGTAATACTTCTGGTTTAGTTGCTTTAAACATTGTTTATAGCTATGGTCGGTCGGTTAAGCCTTGTGTAGCGCCCATTTGTCCGTGTCTAATGGGGTCGTGGCGGGTTACATTCGAACCGATTCAACTCATTCAGAGTTTGGGTAGTGATATCCTTGTACAGAAGAAGTTCAAAAAGCTATGCACCAATTGCAGTGGAATGGGGCATGGGGCATGGGTCATATGTGACTACAAAGACCCTTTCGCAATAACACGTGAAGAAATTACTTTAAAGGATGACTTACACTTTTGGTCCTATGACTTTGATATATTTGTTTAAAATAAAATGTCAATTATCTTAAGTTATCGTCCTTTATCCTTCATCAATGTGGTCCTTTAGTCATTTTTGAGCGTTAAATGGTCGCATAAAAGTAACATGGCATGAAAAATATTGCTGAAAATTCGCATGAAATTCTGTCTTGGTATACAATATCCATAAAGTTTCAATAATGAAGAATAAGGCCTGCTTTAAGTACCTTAGTTGAGTATCGGTGGTTAGCACGAATTTTTCCTTTGTCACTGATTATTGTCTAATTACATGTTCGATTTTTTTTTAAAAAAAAATTGTTGGGTTTTCATGAAGAGGTGATGCTTCCACTTGGTTACTTTGTTCAAAACAAATTCTTTGGGGAGAAATTATATCAGCTTTAGTTTTATTAGGTTTTTGAAACTCTTATTGATATGCTTTACATGTAAAATTCTCCATTTTTGCCTGCTAAATTGCGCCAAAGTGACACGATACATGAAAATTTAGTTGTGATACGTGGTCAACGCTAAATTAGTAACTAGGGTCTTCATATAAAATGAGAAGTCATATAAAAAAAAAATGTTCATTTAATGACACGCCGACAGTCCAACTTGTACCCATTAAAAATTTTCATTGACCCACTGACATTTTGGGAGCTTGTCAACTATTCCAATCCAATACTTGGCCTTAAGGAATATTAAGACACAGAAGTTCTATTTCTAACTAGAGGCTTTCTAATTAAATGATAAAAGTACAGTAATTCATATAATAGGGATAACCATATGTTGCTGGTGGAGCACAGCATATGTTATCTAACACATTGACTTGAACGTAGTTGAATTGAAAAACCTTCCATGCACCATAAATAGATAAAGGCACGCCTTGTTTTCTTATTGAAAAGTATTCTGCAGAAGTTAGTGACCTATTCCTCAACCCAGACTAGGAAAGTTGTTCCCATCGGAAAAGTGGAGACTTTAAAAGAACTTTGATCGTGCCCCATTATTGATATTTTCTTCTTTAATTTTGACGCCGATATAACTAAAATAAACTCTCAATAGTTCGATGACACCTGACTTTACCAGTTAAATTTGGTCAACTACAGTTTATGAGATGAATTACGGTCTCTAAGAGTCTATTTGGAACCAATTTTTTTAAGATTTATATTTAAAATTCAATTCACTTTTTTTTATTTGGAACGGAAAGAAATTCAAATCATAGAATTCATATTTTGTGTTTGGAGAACAAAGGAAATAGAAATGTAATAAATTTTTAGATAATTATATATTTGACTTACAATGAAAAATAAACTACAGTAAGTGATTTTAAGTGTGTTAGCACCACTACATAGTTGGGTGGTGGTGGCAGTAGTGGTAGTAAAAGTGGTGTGGCGGTAGCGGTGGGTGTGGTAGTGGCGGTGACTGTGACGACGGTGGCGGTGGGCGTGGCTGTGACAGTAGCGGTGACGACGATAACCGCAATGGTGGTGATAGTAGTGGTGATGGTGGCGTTGGTGGTGGCGGCAATAGTGGTGACAGTAGTGATGGTGGTGGTAGCGGTGATGGTGACGGTCGTGGTGGTACATGTGGCCCTAGTGGCAATGGTGATGTAGTGGCGGCAGGAGGGTGGCAGTGGCGACGGCGATGGTGGTGGTGGTGATGACAATAATGGCGGCGACGATGATAGTTGTGGCGGTAGTGCTAACAGTGGTGGTGGCAGTATTGCTAACATTGGTGGTGGCAGTAGTGACGGCAATGGTGGAGGTGGTGGTGGTGGTGGAGGCAGTGGTTGTGGTGGCCATAGTGGTGGCAGTAGTGGTGCCGCTGGTGGTAGAAAAAGTGGTGTGGCGGTAGCAGTAATAAAGACAGTGGTACTGGGTTCATTGTTGGAGAGATCCAGAAAAAGGGTAAGAAAGATAAATAATTACTTTTAATTTAAGTAAATCAAAATACCATGAAATCTAACCATTTTTCATCGAATTTTACACTATAGAAACAAATCCAGTCAAATCTCATGAAATCCAATTCTAATTCCTTTTTTTTTTAATGTTCCAAATAACAAAATTTAAGTATTTGAAATGAAATTCCATCAATTCCATGATTCCAAACACACTAAGAGACTCTCTCTCTCTCTCTCTCCATACTAAGAGACTCTCTCTCTCTCTCTCTCTCTCTCCATACGAAGAGACTAAAGCGCTTCTTTGATTTCTTCATCTCCATTAGCCGATCTCTTTCAGGTATCTTGGTCTCAAGTTATGCACTTATAGACACGGATGAATTTGTGCAAAATAAATTCGAGAATATCATCCTCATCGAAGAGGAAGAGCAGGATCTAGTGTTGGATGGGGGAACGGTCGACCCTGCTATGTAATTTCCACGGAGTCTCGTTGGCAAAATCCTCACGACGAAAAAGATCAAAAATAGAGCACTAAAAGATACTTTTAGAAAAATCTGGAGTTGGGATATGTTGAAAATTCTGGATGTTGGTCCGAATTTATTCCATTTTTTATTTTCATATGAATTCTACATGACCATAGCACAAGATGGAGGGCCATAGAATTTCAATGATAATCTCTTACTAATCAAGCTGTGGGAACGAGGTATGACAGCGACTAATATAACATTTGAATGGTTGGACCTTTGGATCCAAATATGGGGATTGTCATTCGAATGTCTCACTGAGAAATACGCCAAAATAATTGGAGCAATAATTGGGGAGTTCATCAAGGTCATGAGACCTCCAGAGGAAGCAGAAAGTGAACGATATCTCTGTATTAGAGTCAAACATCCCATTTCCAAACCATTGCAGCAGAGAGGTTTTATAAGGTACAGTAGTGATCACAGAGTATGGGTGACATATAAATATGAACGCATGTCCTTATTTTGCTATTACTGTGGTCGTTTGGGTCATGAGAAGAAAGATTGCACTAAGCATTAGGAGGATGAGAAAAAAAGGTAACCTTACAGAAACCCAATATGGAGAATAGATGTTGATCGATCCTCTAAGTAATCGGTTCACTGCCAGCAAAAATGAAGCCGGAAAACACAAGCAGAAGTTGGAATTTTCCGATCAATGGCTACTAGTGTTTCATCAGAATCATGATGCGGATATAGCGGAGCATGAAGAATCTTCTATAAATGAAGATCTTAATCTTGGAAGTGATTTTTGCACATCAAATTCAAATTTAAAGAAGTTAGCTGATGATGATTGGATAATAGTTAATGGGAACAAATTACGGGCAAAAGACGTGGACTTATTGCCAAATTTACAAGGTGTCAAAGATCAAGGGGCTCTATGTACAACTGGTGGGGATAATGTGAATATAAAGGGATTAGAAGTGGGCTTGGTACTTACCAAGAAAGCTGATGAGCTAGAGCCAAAGTTAATATACATCATTTCGTAAGCCTAAAAAAGGCTATACTCTCAGAGCATGAAGTGGAAGAGGTTAGGGCCCAGTTACCAAAGGAAGCCCAAACCCAGTTAGTTAGCAACTTAATCCAGCTTCAAAATGGTAACAAGTCGAAAGTCTCTAAACCCATTTCCTCACCGTCCTTTAATATAAGCCATACTAATACATTCAACAGTGGGCTTGACATAAGCCTATGTGATGAAAATCTATTTGATACACATGTACTCTCTCAGCCCTTTACTCGTTACCAAAGAAAAGTTAAATGCACCCCAAGGAAGGGCACAACAGGACTGGCAGAAGTTAAAGCTTTGAGAGAAAGTGGAAGGAGTGGTGCATTTTTTATTGGCAAACGAAATCGGGTGATGGATGGTGAAGCAAATTTCACTGAAGATGATCAGTGGTTGGATGATAATCAAGCAAGTCAAGGTAAATGAAATCAAGTGATGGGTACTGAAGTGAATTCCATTGAAGGTGATCAGTGGCTGGATGATAATCAAGCAAGTCAAGGTAAATTAATTTGTTCTAGGGTAGAGACAGCCAGCCCCAAATGGCTCCCACCTCCATCATGAAGTTTCTAGCCTGGAATGTGCAAGAAGTGGCGAAAAACCTCACATTTATGGCACTAAAGTAGTTGTGTATGCTTCATTCCCCTGAGCTGTTATTTTTATCTGAAACAAAAAATGGTAAAAAAGAAGTTGTTTAACGTCAAAAGAGCACTGGGTTTTTGTAATATGGCTTATTAATCCAATTGGTCTTACGGGTGGTGTGTGTATGATGTGGCGTCATGGGCTTGAGCTAGAAATTGTTGAATGCAACCATCATGTTATTTCAGTTCGGGTTCACAATGTGGAGAGATTTCGAAAATGGTTGTTCACAGGTATCTACGCACCTGCGAATGACGATGACAAGAAGGTCGTGTAGCGTAAGCTCATGAATGCTAGTTTGTATCGAGCAGAAAAATGGGTGATTATGGGCGACTTTTATGATATCACTGCTAATGAAGAGAAGTTAAGGGGCCTCACTAGATCTGAGCTGAGCTTCTATGACTTTAAGGAGTTCATATATTCTTTAAGCCTGGTGGATTTGGGATATATTGGCTATCCATTTACCTAGAACAATAAGTGACATAAGGACGAAAATGTTAAAGTGAGTCTGGATCAGGATGTAGACTAACGTTCCTTTCTGCAGTATTACACCATCTTTGTCTAGGAGGTTCTGATCATTGTCCAATCCTATTTGACACTGTTGGCCAGTATCAAAGTTAGGAAAAGATTCAGGTTCGAATCAGCTTGGGCAAAGAGGGCGGATTGTGAGGAGATCGTGAAACAAGCTTGGAAATCTGAGATTAGTGGTTCTTTATGGTTTCATATTTGCCACAAGATAAAATCATGGCAAAAAGCTTTGTTAGAAAGGAAGAAGACAACTTTTCGGAACTCGTATCAGTGTATCCAAGAATTGCAATAAGAGTTAAAAAAAATCTCTGAAATAAATTTGTTTGCTAGAGATAAGTTCAATCGGACTGAAGTTGTATTGAAAAGAGCCTACCTAGACGAAGAACTATATTGGCTTGACAAATCTAGAAAGCTTTGGATAAAAGCAGGGGATAAAAATACTAAGTCTTTTCATGCTAGTATTGTGCAAAGACGAAACCAAAATAGATTGGTTGGCCTTGAAGATTGTCATGGGTTTTAGCGAGAGGGGCTGAGAATGTAGCGGAGATTGTTGTGAACTATTTTAAAGACATATTCCAAGCCTCGCAATGGAGTGATATGTCAAATGTCCTTTCTAGTGTTGGGTACAAAGTTACTCAAGGCATGAACCAGAGGTTAACATCTTCTGTTACGAATGCTGAAATACATGCTGCGTTGTTTCAAATAGAACCATCAAAGGCCCCTGGACCGGATAGGATGACTGCTTGTTTCTACCAGACGTTCTGGCATATTATTAATCATGATATATGCTCAGCAGTACGCTCATTTTTTCATTCTGGCCAATTTTTATGAAGAATTAACCGTACAAGCATTACCTTGATTCCAAAAGTGCCTTGCCCAATGAAGATGAGCCAGCTACGTCCTATTAGTTTGTGTAACATCACTTATAAGATTGTAGCCAAAGTGTTATCCAATAGATTGGTACATATCCTGCCTAAAATTGTTGGTGAAGCACAAAGCGCATTTGTGACAGGGAGACAAAGCGCAGATAATATCCTATGAGCTCAAGAAATCTTCCATCATTTGAAGAATAGACGAAGGGGCAAACATTATTCTATGGCAATCAAATTAGACATGAGTAAAGCATATGACAGAGTGGAATGGAGTTTCTTGGAAGGTATGATGAGACAGTTGGGGTTTGATGAGATATGGATTAGATGGGTGATGGCGTGTGTTACAACTGTAACTTATGTAGTAACTATCAATTGGGATAGTCCCGGGTATGTGCAGCCAACGAGGGGCTTACGGCAAGGTGATCCTTTGTCACCAGCGTTATTCTTAATTATTACAGAGGTCTCTTGGCTTTAATATCCAAAACGGTTGGAAGAAGTTTACTTCAAGGTACTAAGATCTGCTGCCAATCACCGGAGGTCAGTTACTTATTATTTCCCGATGATATTTTGAGTACGATCAACTCATCCATTTGTTGGCCTCATATGGGAATGCTTCGGGATAATTGATCAATCCTGACAAGTCCTCCATATTTTTCAGCAAAAATACACCGCTTTTGATACGCCAAAATCTATGTCAAAAAATGGGTATCCCGGTGGAGGCACATGCAGGGAAGTATCTAGGCTTACCGTCAGAGATCAGGAAAAACAAGACTGAGTTGTTTGGTTATGTGATTGGCCGTGTCAAATAGAAAACCAAGAGTTGGAGGGAGAAATTACTGTTACCAGTAGGTAAAGATGTTCTTATTAAATCAGTAGCTTCGGCCATGCCAACTTTTGCTATGTCCTGTTTTCAATTACCGTCGAATATATGCCAAGAAATCAATCAAACTCTGGCCAGATTCTAGTGGGGGGATGGAAAGATGAATAAAAAAATTCATTGGGCTTCTTGGGATAAACTTACTGGTAAAAAAAGAAGCAATGGTGGACTAGGTTTTAAGAATATAGAGGTGTTCAACCTTGCTTTACTGGCTAAACAAAGATGGCGCTTGTTGGTGGACGGGAATTCTTTGTTAAAATAGGTTCTTAAAGTGAAGTGCTTCCCAAAAAGCACCTTTTTAAAGGCAAAAGTAGGTTCCAATCCCTCATGGGGCTGGAAGAGTTTGTTAGAAGGAAGAGAGATATTGCAAGCACGATGTAGATAGAGAGTTGGTAATGGAGAGATCATATATGTTTGGAACGATCCAAATATTCCTAGACCGAGCACCTTCAAGTAAATAATCCAAGTAAGTCATGATGGTATAAACAAAGTGACAGACTTGATTGACAAACCAAACGGAAGTTGGAATGAGCAAAGAGTGTTTGCTGCCTCTCATGAGATAGACGTGAGCAAAATTCTTAAAATTCCTATTTCTGTGGGGAATATCAAAGATTGTATAGTATGGCATTTTACAAACAACAGTGCATACTCAGTGTGCTCAGGCTACGAGTCAACATGTGCTCTTCTTCGAGAAGGAAAACTGAAAAGAAAGGATTTGAGTACAGATGAATCATCCAAGAGGATGGAAGGAAGTACCTACTAGAAAGAATTATGAAAAATATTTGTACCCAAAAAATTGAAGATGTTTTTGTGGAGATGTTCTCATAACATATTGGCGACGAAAGATAGTTGCAGAAAAGGAAGCTAAAAATGGATGGTCTATGTCCTTTATGCAATTGTGTTCAGGAAACAACCATTCGTTTGTTTCAGGATTGTCATTTTAGTCGTGCTTGTTGGTATCTCCCCAATAGATGGACTCATGCTATGAATTTTAGGTACACGGTTCTATGACTAGTGGAATAATTTGATGAACCATTTACAAGCAACAGGTCAGACGACTCAATTGAAAGAACTTGCCACTTGAGTGTTGTGGCGCATTTGGCAATGTCGAAATGCAAAACTGTTCAAGGGACAGATTAATGATCCCCTGACACTAATGAGTTTGGCCCAGCTGTAATCGCAAGAATATAGTAGCTGTTTGGATAGAGGCATTTCTATGAAATTAGGAACTTCACTGATTCAACGGCAAGATTGGATCTGTCCCGACACTGATTTTTTAAAAATCAATTTTGATGGATCTTGGGTGGCACATACAGGTAAAGGAGGACTTGGCGTGGTTATTCGGGATAACTTTGGAATGTTTGTTGCAGGTCAAAATAGACCATTGGAAAATTACACGAGCGCTCTCATATCAGAAGCAATAGCAGCGAAAGAAGGGTTGAAGTTGGCACAAGAATTGGGATTTAGATCAGTCATTTTAGAAGGAGACAATGAATGCATTATTAACCTGTTACAAGGGCAATCCAGACCAAGACTTGAGATCGAAGTGATCATATACGATTGCCAATCTATAGCTAGATCTTTTAGTCAATGCCATGTTTCGTATAGCGGACGCAGGGGGAACAAGGTAGCTCACATGTTAGCTGATCATGCTCGTGAGGAGCCACATAGAAATGGCTGGTTGAATGTACCACCGGAGTGGTTGGTCAACTCTCTTAGGAAAGATGTTGGTTTTTGTTAATTTTTAAGCATAGTAAAGCTTTTCATATCAGTTGGGAAAAAGAAAAAAAAACACTCTAAAGGATTCTAACATGAACCCCAAGGATCGAGCTCAAAGCCTAAACATCACTCCTAATTTCATTGGGGTTCTTATACGTAAAGGAAGCCTCATGTGGGACCCATATATACTTCGTCTGAACTATCACCTCTCCATCTTTGTTTATTTGAAACTAAGCCTAACTATCTACCTCAAGTGTCCTTGCATTAATGTGGCAAGGTATCTGGACAGAGATTCATTTCTTTTTTGCACGATGTTTAGCATAGCCGAGTTTTTCCATCGGGATCGGCTCTCAGAAAGTGCTTCTGCAAAAGGTATGTGAGCTATGAAAAAAAGGGAATTGGATTGAGAGTTAAAGATTTGAAGCATGCATGCACGCACTGCCATCCTAAGCATAGTTAGGAAAGCCCGGCACATGATGGCATCTTATACATGTAAAAGCATCATGTTACTTTGAACTAATGAACATGCTCTCGGATCGCTATTGCCATTGAGGCATCTTGAAGTTTGGTGGGATTTTTACTTCTTCAATGATCTTTAAAATAAGTAAACTGCGGTCGTGGATGACCTGGGCACGACTCGTCCTTGAGGACAGTGTCCCAGAGATGGTTACATCTAGAAACTACCTTACGTATATGGATCTCTGTGATAGCAAGACCCTCTTCTAGTTTTGTGCTCATCTTCTCGCTCTTCTAGCAGATAAGTAGGATTATACCTTGAGTCATACTATTTGTTGTAGCTTAACTATGAGGAAAGATAGAGAGGACAATAAGAGGGATTGTGACATGCGGAGGTTGCAGCTACGTGTTTTGTGAACGTTCACCGGAGGTTATCAATTAAGTCCTTGAGTTAGTGAATTTTATTGGTCAGATCAGCATGAGGGGTTTTGAATAATTTTTAGTTGATGGGATCATGCAAATCATCGCCACATAGAGTTGGCGGCGAATGATTTATGCGAGGTTGTCGTCCTCCTGAACTATGAGCGTTGGATGTCACATCAATGTGACGGTTTGTCATTGAAACGGTGGTTTGACCCATCTGATGAGTTCGAGTAGTATGCCAATCTTGTGGACGATTGGTCCGACAAGATTGGCTGGATTGCTAGCGACAGGAACAGTCAGCTCATCGAGTTTGAAATTGATTGGAACCAGAGTAATTTGCCATGATTCCTGATGTGGTCCCATGGATTGCCAATTTGTTACTGCTAGAAAATAGTCTAAGAACCATTGAGAATTATGACCTGGAAGATAGAAAAATAGTGACAGCAGTAGGATTCCGGTGCGGGAACTCTCTAATGCTTTAGTCAAAGCACAGCTACAAAAAGTAAAACTCTTAATAAGCTACAAGATGGTTGTGTTTGTGTGTGATTAGTAGAGTCTATACATAGAGATATATCCCCTTTATACAACCATAGGTACTAGAACCCTCGTAGAACAAGGATTGGCACCTGTGCTTGGGTCTTATTCTAAGGGGTCGGGCTAGAGGCTTATAGAAACCCTAGTTCCTTAATAAGGCAAGCGCCTAACTCAGAATTGACCATGTTTGACCAAAAATGTCAGGTGTTCAAAAATGAACGCGAAACAATTTTTAGCTATCTCGTGCACAATCCCTCAATGCATGGATAGCAGTTTTGACATGTGCTGAACGCATTCCAACAAATCATGTTTCCTTCGGTTCATTGAAGAGTAACCAATTATGACGAAGCAACAACAAAAAGTGTGCAAGTGACCTGTGTTCTTCCACAGTCTTTTCCACCTAGCATAATGGGTATCAAACACATTTTTTGTTTGGAGGTAAGGTGATATTACAACGCCGTGCTAAGTCCCCCTCTCCAGATAGGTCATGCACGCCCAGCTTATGAGATATGCGAGGAATTGATTTCTTGAGGTCTAGCCCCCAGGAGGATGAAGCAAAAAAAATTTCGAAGATAATTAAATTGCCAAGTCTTTATAGTTGAGTAGTTCGTTGCGATTAAATTTTGAGTTGAGTTATCAATCATTTTTCATGGTTTTGATAGACACCAAAACCTGTTGTTATTAAAGGCTTGTCAAGTTGGTGCCTTATTTTGCTGCCCAAAGATGAAAAATAACTATAATAACCTAGTCTAACTTCTCCATATTTTACTTAACAAAAACTTCAAAAGAAAAATACCATAGCCTATAGATGAAATCACCAAGAATCTAGCCATAAGTCACAAGGTTGTGACGTTTCATTATTTTGAATGTAAATTTCCTCCTAAAGTCGTTGTATTAGGATCACCATCATACCTTTGCTACTTACATGCTTGCTAAACTAATGTGTCAGGTTGCAAAAAGGGAAGCATTTCATAAGGGTTAGGATAATATTAATCTATAGGCAAACAAAATTAACCCTAATTCTCTATTGCCTTTCTACGAAATTTTAGGATAAACTTAATATGGCTCTGTTTGACAGAGTTTTTTTTTTATCTTCAGTTTTTAAAGAGCAATTTTTAAAGAACAGCTTAATTTTTTTTTTTTACAAAAACAAGTGGGTGTTTGATAACCCTTTTTTTTTTTAGTTTTTTTTTTTTGGTGTTTGGTAACCCTTTTTATTTTGACTTTTTTTTTTAGGTGGTTTGCGGTGGCGATGGTGGGGCGTAGCGGTGGTCACGGTGGTGGTTGCCGGCGGCCGGAGGTGGCTGTCGGGCGGCGGTGGTGGCCACCGCCCACCGCCGTCCGGTGGTGGCTGCCGGAGGCCAGAGGTGGCTGTCGGTGGCTACCAGGCGGCGGTGGGTGGTGGCTACCGACGGTGGGTGAGTTGTGATGGAGGTCTAAAAAAAAAATTAAAGTGAAAACGAAAAGAGCTTTTTCCTCTTTTTTTTTTACTCTATAATTTAAAAAGCCACTTTTTAAATTGAAAAAAAAAAGTGGTACCAAACACACCTATTTTTTTTAATTTTCAAAACTGAAAAAAAAAAAGAGTAAAAAAAAAATCCTGTCAAACGGCCCCTTAATAAGTGACATAACTTAATTTGCTCATTATCATTATCTGGGATTGACTTGCGGTTGATACTTCTACACTTTATGATTGCTATTTGGCTTCAAGAAAACTCTTATATGTACTAAAATCTATATTAAGATTGCGGAATAAATTTACTAAACCGGAGAGAGTATTAAGTATGTCACCCATTATCCTAGTTTTTTGGCTGTGGGCTGCTGTGGCTAGGTGATACTAGAACGGCTAGTCAAGTTTTTCATTTTCCTTGCATCTCATGGCTCCAGTTATCTTCCTTTGTGGCCGTTTCCAGATATGGGAAATAGTAATTAAGTTCTTCGTAAGCCTTTAGTAACACTTTTAAATTTTTCGAAGAACATATTTGCAACTATTTTTTTAATTGTTCTGATAATCTGCAGTCCTCGTGCCTTTCCTTATTATGGACACTTTTAGCTTCAGGTGACGCTATCTGATGCGTCCATGTAATTATGTAGAGAGAAATTAACTATTAAGCAAGTTTTTTTTTTGTTCCTCTGTACGTCTTTCTATAATCAGATGAAATTTTTTTATGCTTAGCAAGAAAAGAAAGCGATTGATATGCAATCAACACTTTGGCAAGATTTATTTTCCTTCTCGAGGCTTCAGAGCAAGTTGATCGGGTTATGTATCGAATCTCAGAAAATATGAAAATAATTGTTATATATGTTTAGCTAGCTAATAACTACTCCCTCGTTCGAGCACGGGCCAAACCTAGTGGTATCTACA
The DNA here is from genome assembly GCA_033070095.1 of Escallonia herrerae. Taxonomy (NCBI): domain Eukaryota; kingdom Viridiplantae; phylum Streptophyta; class Magnoliopsida; order Escalloniales; family Escalloniaceae; genus Escallonia; species Escallonia herrerae. The sequence continues at coordinate 162,772 of JAVXUP010000168.1, read as the reverse complement.
TATAGTGCCAAATTTGCATAAATATTATATGCCAGAAAAAAAAAAAGTCTAAATAACTAGCTTATAAGCCAAAAGCTTGATTTCTCTTACAACTTTCGGTAATTAACTTCTACCTTTTTTACACTTATTTTATCTCTATTCTTGCGTACACGTATCGTCTACCATGACACCTAGTTGGTTAAAAGACTAAATACATGCACTTCTTTATCCATAGAATTAAATCAAAAAAGTTGACAAAAAAAATGAGGCATGCTTATGTCATGTGTGGCTTATATATTTGTGTGTGAAAGGTTCAACATTATATCCTTATAAATATGCCGCCGCACAGACAAATTTGAGTTTTTATGTGTATTTTATGCGTGTACAGATCCGTAAAAAGAAGACTACCAAGAACAGAAAAAATGAAAATGGAAAAAAAAAAACCAGAGAGAGACTTATTAGAGATTGTACTGGGCAGAAGTTCAACTGTAGGCTTTAGAATAAACAGCAAACTCTTGTAGTACATAGAAAAATGAGGTCAAACTCATCTTCTTCAACAAGTGGATCTCTTCTCTTTTGAATTTGACATAGTTGTTGAAACTTTGAAGGCTCACCTTCGCATGCTTGGTACAATTACTATAAGTACAGTGTAACTTGTCAACGGCTTCTATTAAGACATGCTGACTCTTCCTCCTCCTTGGAATATGCCTTATACAAGGCAATTTACTCATGGTGTTGTAATTTACGGCACTAAATCATATCTGTTTTGCTGTGACGCCTTGTATATATCCAACAAGATCGGACCAAAGTTGCCCAAGGAAGGCCAGAGGCGCTAGTCTCATACAATCTTGTTGATTTTTGCTAGATTCGTGTTTGTAATAATGAACGCTGGTGCTGTGCTCCGGTGTACGCAACCTTAAGCTGAACTATGTTATGTCTTATGTTCTTTACGTCTTAGATTCATTTTTGTATTAATAATGACTTAGTTTTGATAAATCCTGCCACTTTCTGGACTCAAATTGGGTGTGAGTCGTAAAAGGGAAGAAGAATCCAAATTTTATGTCTTCAAATCATTTGCAGAAAGAAAGATCATTTGGTCGTTTGGGTGTATGCCTTGAATGCAAAAAGAAAGATCAGTTGGTCAATTCTGACATAGAAATTTTATATTTATGTTCAACGTTGAGAAGTCACCTCAAATGTCCGTTTTATTTCTAGTTTATTTGTATCTTTCTTTTCCTTTTTTTTGCTCATACTTTTACTTTTCTTAGTAATTCATCTTGTGAAGTATGTGTACACTTTCAGGGATTGTTTGTCTCAGGCCAATACCAGCTCCTTGACTGTTGGATCTAAACAAAAATTTGAGGATTTGCTTTAACAGAATTGTACAAACGCAGGTGTTAACTAGCCATAGAGAGACGCATTCACATTCTGTTGGGCTCCCAACACCTCTGCTGCTGCTGCTGCAGCAGCTGCAAAATAGAGAGTAAAAAGCAAAAAAATCATGAACAAACTTTAAAAAGATTTATTACACAAAAAAGAGCAACACATGATTGTAAAATCTTAGAAGGGTCTAAACATGGCTTTGCTTTTTAGTGGTGACTCGGAGACTATATGGTATTCACGAGACTTTTATGGTACAATTCTTCTTTAGGACCGGTACCTCCGTTTGAGCAACAGTATCACTTCTTGGCAACGAAAGGAAGTAACTGCTTGGTCCCCCATTGAATTTCTATACCGAGCTTTAGTTGTACACGATTATGTCAACGTACACTAGCAGTTTCCAAGAGTTATGTTTATCTCCATGGTTGTGGTGGCTTGAGTTCTAGCGCTGCCAGGTATTAAAAGTAGAACCGTTGTTGCTAATATCAATCTTGCTACAAAAACCGTGATAGAAACTCCATATCCAACACTGCAACTAAAACTGTTGCTGATTTAAGCATGCATGAAGACTTCATTGAGTCTGGGTCCTCTCGGTTGGTTCGGAGAACTGGACATCTTCCAGCTCTATGTGACACCTTGTTTCCCATCGAATATGTTAGAATAAGGCGTGTGGTACTTGCCGACCGCCACTTTACTAAACCCTGTTTATAACAACAAGTACATATACTAGTGTTAGTGTTAGATTGTTATGTTCATGTGGGCATATGGGTTGTTCCGTTGTAAGTAAAGTTTAAGATCCAAATGGTTTAATTTTTTGTCCCACGTTGAAGTGAAAAAAATGTTTCTCCTACCCTAAAAACAAACACATGCTATTTTCATTTCAATTATTTTGAGATATGGTTTAGAGAAATTTGTGAATGCTATTGTGTAGTGCACCGCATACGCGTGCGTTGTGTGTGCTTTAGTGGATGCCCTTGCCACGCTTGCTACGGGCACGCGTAGTGCGTCGATTGAAGAGCTAATGGTCCAAAATTTTAAATGATTTCCAAAATTATTTCTCTCATCCACTATATTTAGTTTGGTGACTTTGAAACAATTCTGAAAAGGCACCAGATTAACAGTTATTTATGAAGTGGTGTCTTTAACAGGTGTCTTTCTTCATGAAAGGGTGGCTGTCAGTCTATAATTAAGGTTCTGAAAATGCAGAATCTCTTATTGTTATAATTCCCATTTTCAAAATCTCCTTCCCTGTTCCTCAATTACATACGCAATTTTGAAGAGCAATTCTCAAACGAATCTTTGGAATTGTTATCTGCAGATTGGAGTTTGAGTAATTCTGGAGGTGATTTGCCATTAATCCTGTAACAAGCTTAGAATTGAGTGGGGACAAATATGACTTTAAAGATAGTGTCTTTAGTCCCGCCTCAAGCCACAAAATTTCATTTTCTTCTTCCATTCTGCACACTTATTCCAACACCAACTGTGTCGCTAAAGCCAAAAATTAAGGCCAAAAAGGTGCAAAAAAGTAAAACAAGAGATTATTGTTATTTCATGCCCACTACATAAAAGTTTTTGACTTACGGAGCAACGCATGATTAGTCATTTTGAAAGAAGCATTGTCATGTGGTAAGTCGTACTTGAAATAGCCATATTCTAACTCTTCTTTTAAAGACATGTGAAGAAACGAAAAAAGTGCCCATAAATTAGGAGGCATACTTTGATGGAAAATTGATGAATGCCATACGTCATCCATTTCCAAATGCATCTTGTGAACGACAGTCATGCCCTCTTGTATGCATGTTGATAAATATAGTTGACCTAGAATTTATTTAAGTCTCGTCAACTTACTGTTTTCTCCATTTCCGCAAATTCATGTTTTAAGAAATATGAAAAAGTTAAGATGTCTTCCAATTTTTAGATGTTGTTTGTTTGTTGCTTGGATAGCAATTTTAAGAACATTAAAAACACGGGGGGGGGGGGGGGGGGGGGGGTGCAAGCAGTGAATGACTGTGGAATGAAGATGATTAAAAGTTTAAAACTAAATGGTACTTAAAGCAAGTGTTTCGAAAATAAAAAATAATAATGGTAAACAAAAAAAATGAAGAAAAAAGACGGCAAAAATAGCAACCAAATTTGACCATAGCAAATCGAACGGGTTTGTTGGTCTCCAAAGACAATTGTTTTTGGTCGTCATTCTTTGATGGTTGAATCCAAAATTAGAACTCAGTCAGTAATTATTTACCACTAATTGGGTGATTTTTTAAAGAAGAAAAGCATTCGGGGTGGTAAAGTAAATACCTTTGAGTCAATCAAAAACCAATTATTAGATGGCAGCTGATCCAAGGTGTAAGTTAGAATTATTTTGTTGGCTTATTCGGACATTTTCGTAGATTCAAGCATGTTGCATTTGTCATGACAATAACTTGTCATACTCCGCTTTGAAGGAAAAATCAACTAAGACTAGACCTAATCTCCCTTGCGTTTATTGAAAGGTTAAAAAAAGTGATAAGAAGGACGCTTCTTATACTTGAAAGGAGAACTACGTAGTATAATACTTTTCAATCATATAGATTTGATTTCAACCACAGACTGGAACATGAATGGCTCTATTCGAGTTAGGAGTCAGTAGGGTATTTTTACAGTGAAACTAATCTGGAGATGCAGCTTGTAGTCGTAACTGCTGCGGATCTAAGTATTTTTGGACTCTATAGGTGATGAAGGTGTTAATCTTGTCAGCTTATTATTTGCTCACTATGTTGAGCTTTGTCGATGATGATATTCTTTTCTTTAGCTATGATGTAGAGCTTATGATAATGTTTTGTTGGCCCTAAGATTTCGAAGAGTAAATACAATGTACCATTGCTTGTCTACTTCATCGGTTTAGAAGAATGATAATGATACATCTTAATTTTTTTTACACCCTTCATTTTATTGATAAAACTCTTCTTTATCAAAAAAACAAAGACTATAACCAAGAAAAAAGTTCAATGATGTGGTTGAGGTGGATAAGGTGCACTATGGTTATTTAGCATGCAAATCAGATAAAGAAGTTGCTCAAGCATTTTCTACCGACAAATTCTGGCCGCAACCGGGTTGTAGAAACCTTCCTCTAACCTCGTATATAACGACAATTAATAGTCACTAAATAATTCTAGTGAATTTTTTTGTTACACTTTCAGAGAGAATTTTAAGCAATGATTTTAGCGTTACTAAATAAAAGTCACTAAAAATATTTAGTGACCATTAATTGTCACTATATGGAGAGTAGGAGGAAGATTAATTCAATTCCAGTAATAGCCAAAATTGTCACACATACGGCATGAGCGCTTGAATTGCAATTGAAGCAGCTCTTTGTGTAAGCACGAATCAAACAAACACTCATGATATGATGCCATGAGACTTCATCAACTGAACTAGCTAGTGTAAAATCTCCCTTCTAATTGTTCATTTACCATAATGCTGGGAAGACAAATGGTTTCCAAAGATAACAAAGTAAAATTGTAAAAGGAGAAATTACTTAGTATTTAATATCTCATAATATTGAACTTTGAGATTCACATCCAAAAAACTTTTAATGCAATAGTTGAAAAGTTAGATATTCACAACCATGTGATTAGACGAGATTAAGGTTCAAAAGGTAGAGGAGGTAAAGTATCAAGTATGGGTGGTGCCATGACATTGTTACAACCGTTTAAGATTGATTCACTATATTAAACTTATCATTCACCAAATCATTTTGCTTAGAATAACAATAAATATAAATCACGAATGTAGGTCATGGACCTTGTTCAAAATTCAAAAGAAAAAAAAACGTAGTTGTTTTATGGTAGAACCTAGTTGCAGCTTCCACCATGACGAGGCTTACATGGTCTTTGAAAGAATGCACTTTTATTGGTGAAAACAACTGTTTATTGAATGATAGGGTTTCTGCAAAATATGCGAACAAACTCGAAAGTGTAAATGGTATCTCATCTCATCATCTTAATACTGAAGATCACTTTCGTGTGTAGATTACAAGATAATCTACTCAAGTATAAAAAGCCTAAATCCAGTGAAATGATGTAGTTTAAATGGTTAGTCAAGGGCACATCAAAAATGCAAAAAGTTGCTTTCATTCTCTTCTTTCTTTACTTCCTCTCGAGTCTCAGTCCAATAAAATAATGACCAGTTGCCGGTGGCCAGTGGCAAGACTTGTATTGCAGGGTGGTGCCTTTTGGGTAGAGTTGAAATATGCATGGTCGGCTACAAGCTGCAGGACAGCTTCTCAAGTCGCTAGCATGGGCCATGTTTGACCTGTACTTGCCAAAGGAAAACCCTAGATTCACATGTATATATATATATATATATATATATATATATATATATATATTACCCTCCTCCGGTCATCGGAATTCCTCTGACGGTGGCACAAGGTTTGATCGGTTACGGGTCACAATGTTGACTTTTGCAATGTACGAAACTTCAACAATAGCTGTTGCAGTGTATGCCTACTCTACACGGTGGAAACCGGTTCTTGCGGCTCAAACCTCTCTCTCTCTCTCTCTCTCTCTCTCTCTCTCTCTCTCCCCCTGTCTCCGTGTGTGTGTGTGTTATCTAAAAGACCTAAACGTTGAAGTTGAATTCTTCAAGTTGCATTTTTCTTTATGTGTACATAGATTTGAATAAGACTACATTATAAGTACCTGTATAATATTGGGTAAATTGGGCATTGACATTGGGTTTGAGCGGTGAAGTCAAATAGAGGAGGCTCCTATTATAACAAGGGAAGAACTGTATAAATTTAGACTGTTAAGAGAAGAATATTTGGCAAGAAAGAGAGAAGGTTATGGAGGGTGTTTCAAGAGAATCTAGTCATGGATGTGGAGTGAAGGAGGAAAAGAGAATTGAATCTAGTTGTGATCAAGAAGATTGCAAAGACCAGATGGTTCTTGAGGTGAAGCTTTAACATTCCATTCCTCTTTTTCTTTTTTCTTTTTTTTTTCTGTTTTTCATCGTTTGATCCTTACAGTTTTGCTGTATTGTTGGCTAGTTTTTGATAAAGGATAAATCCTTCGAATACTTGTACTATCCTCCTGTATTTTCAGTGTTATGCGCTGGGTTTCAGTTGTTAGGTTCATAACAATAGGTTTTGCCCGAAAAAGTATTCTCCAGCCTTCATCATTAAGCATTTTCGACGACGAATTTCAATCATATTCTCCCAAATTCATTATGCATGGTTTGCGAGAAACTCGCAAGCCTTCATCTTAAGTAGTCTTGAATTAGGGGTAAGGTTTGCCTCACTCCGATGTTTCTAAACATGTAAGTGGTAAGATTTTGTCCCAAATCCTCACCTTCCACGGTGAAGATGTTATTCTTAATATGTAGTATTGTGTTCCTGGAGCTTCTAATAAGTTTTGTGAAAATTAATTGTGGATGTGCATCTCTGCAAAACTATTAGGTTTCTCTCTTAATCTTCCAAAGTTTGAGTCCTCTTGTTCTTTCCAGAAAAGACAGTCATTCTAACTAGATGCTTCTTCAATCTTCCTTAAAATATTGTGCACCACATGCTCCAGTTGTAGATTACTTCTTCTTTTTTTCCTATTCTGAAAATACATATAATAATGACGAGCTCTCCATAAGCTGATCTAAATGATTTTCAGGTTGGAAATAGAAGGAACGATCAAGAGGGTGATACCCTGAGTTCAATGTCACCAAACCAAAAAGACTTAGGCGGCCAAAAACAGGTAAAGAAACTAAGAACTATTCTAGGTTTTTATTCCTGGTTTGGGGTCTTGTAACCCTCTAATAACTTAATGAAACATAACTCCCCTAAACATCTAATTGCAGGATCTACAATCTCAAGTTGTATTTCATTAAAACTTTCTGTTACACCTTAATTATGGGAAATTATGGGTTACCCCTTCATTGGTTTGATAGGCCATCAGAGATCAGTTTTTTCTTTACTTTCAACGGAAGAATGATGCTGTAATCTAAAATAATTGGCCATACTAAACCCTCTGAATGCTGAATTATTCGTTCATCACCTTCTATAATTGGCTTTGTTTTACCGAAAATAAAATGGTGGCCTGACGACTGAGGTCTTCGTCGCGCACCAGCCCAGGGCATGGTTCAAAGGTCATGGACGTAGCTGTCTTAACAGTTTCTAGACAGTTAGTGAAAAGCGACTCTTTATGGCTTTTGGACCATGAGAATCCTACTATAAACTCCTAAATTTAGATAGTTTCCTGCTGAAACTTCTGCAATAACTAGTTTCGTTTTCACTAACGTTGGACTTTTCTACTTTAACATCTGCAATGACTAACTTCCTTTTCAGTACATCAACTTGACTTAAGTTCTTCATGTCCTGATAAATCATAACATTATTTAGCATGATGTTATGATTTCAACAAATTGGTACCACTCAAAGGTTTCAAAAATGAAGTTAAATATTGTTGCCAGAGAAAGTGGGTTCGTGCCTACGTGGAGGTGTCACAAAGGCTGCAGTCCGAGTCAGCTTCCAAGTGTGCAAAATGAGAGACAGCAAGGACGGCGTAAGGGCTGAGGGCAAGGCTCCCCAGACAGGCCGCGAGGGCTGGCAGTACTGCGCAGGCAAGGCGAAGGCGAATAGAGCCGGCGACCGACAGTCCAAGCTAAGGTCAACGTCAAGGGTGCAGCGTCAAGAGTCCGATATCAGGTGTCCGAATGTATTTCTCTCTCTAGAATTCCAGAGAGAATGAGTTTTTGAGAGAGAAAGTGAAAATGACAAATGAGAGAGTTCTGTCTTAAATGAAATCCAAGGTCCCTTATTTATAGGGAAAAGTGTGCCGGTGTCATCAATGTGTCACCAGCTGACACGTGTCACCCCCTGGGAGTGACACGTCACCAGGGGGTCCACAAATACCGGTTCTCCGTTGGACTGCCAGTTCCCGAATTCGCACTGCCTTGCCCCACACAGCATTTCTCTACCTGTCTGAGAAGACTGAAAATACCATGACGGCGTGATCAGAGTAAGCCCGTTGCCCCAGCCACCGGTCCAAGCCCTTACTGAATCCCACAAGCCTGGCAGCGGTGGGGAAGACCCAACGCCCAGCTGCCAGGTGGACTAGGCGGGATGCCCTTCCGAAGACCTGCTCCCATCTCGGAGTGACCCAGGGGTCATAGTCCTTAGGGGTGCCAACGCGAGCCCCCAGTGCTAGAGCACGTAAGCCAGTCACGCGGGCACCCTGGTGGAGATAGTGTCCCGGAGGAGTCGCCTATCTCGCTGCGAAGGGTCCTCATGCCGGAGCACTACAAACGGAGCCCCCTCGAAATGAAGACGACGATAGCTTTATGGTAATGAGCCTATCCCGCTGCGAGGGGTCCTCGTGCCGAAGCACTACGAGCGGAGTCCCCCCGGAATGAAGATGGCAATGGCTTTGAGGTTGTGAGCCCATCCCGTGGCTGCGATGACTATAAGGTTGAGAGTCCATCCCGCTGCGAAGGCCGGAGCCCCCCTGTGATTGTGACGGTGATGGCTTCAACATTGTGAGCCCATCCCGTGACGGCGATGACTATAAGGTTGAGAGTCCATCCCGCTGCGAAGGCCAGAGCCCCCCTGTGATTATGACGGCGATGGCTTCAAGGTTGTGCGCCCATCCCGTGGGGGCGATGACTATAAGGTTGAGAGTCCATCCTGCTGCGAAGGCCAGAGCCCCCCCTGTGATTGTGACGGCGATGGCTTCAAGGTTGCGAGCCCATCTCGTGGCGGCAATGACTATAAGGTTGAGAGTCCATCCCGCTGCGAGGGCCGGAGCCCCCCTGTGATTAGGACGGCAATGGCTTCAAGGTTGTGAGCCCATCCCGTGGCGGCGATGGCTATAAGGTTGAGAGTCCATCCCGCTGTGAAGGCCGGAGCCCCCCTGTGATTGTAACGGCGATGGCTTCAAGGTTGTGAGCCCATCCAGTGACGGCGATGACTATAAGGTTGAGAGTCCATCCCGCTGCGAGGGTCGGAGCCCCCCTGTGATTGTGACGGCGATGGCTTCAAGGTTGTGAGCCCATCCCGTGGCGGCGATGACTATAAGGTTGAGAGTCTATCCCGCTGCAAAGGCCGGAGCCCCCCTATGATTGTGACGGCGATGGCTTCAAGGTTATGAGCCCATCCCGTGGCGGCGATGACTATAAGGTTGAGAGTCCATCCCACTGCAAAGGCCGGAGCCCCTCTGTGATTGTGACGGCGATGGCTTCAAGGTTGTGAGCTCATCCCATAAGCATACAACATGATTGTGGCGCATGGGCGCGGTGCCTACAGCACGAGACATTGATTGTGGCGCATGGGCACGGTGTCCACAGCACGAGACATTGATTGTGGCGCACGGGCGCGGCAACGACTGTCGCGAGACCATACCTGGTGCTGGGGGCACATGTCATGGAAGTGGCGCACGGGCGCTGCGACGACTGTCGCGAGACCATACCTGGTGCCGGGGCACGTCATAGACGTTGCGCACGGGCCTGGTGAAGTGAGTGGTGTCGAGGGCACCGTAGAGTGACAGAGAGCCGGGGGCATGGCTGTATCAGCGGTGCGGCGCAAGGGCACGGCGGAGTGAGTGGGCGACGAGGGTCGCGGTGTGACCTCTGGGCGACGATGGTCTCGGAGTGATCTCGAGGACGCGGGCGACAAAGGTCGCGAAGACGGCGTGCGGGCATGCCTAGAGTCACGAAGACGGCGTGCGGGCGACGGTCATTGCGGCGACGATATACGGGCGACAAAGGGCGCCGTGCCATGGCAGTGATGAGTGAGCGTTAGGGACCGTTGCGCGTGAATGAGAAGCAAAAAAGGAGAGTTAGCGGCCCCCCGGGACCAGGATGGCGGACCCCCCCTTTTTTCAGGGAGGTGGCCGACCCCTCCTTAGAGGAGGTGGCTGATCCCCTCTTTAAGGAGGTGGCCGACCCCCCTTTGAAGGGAGTGGCCGACCCCCCCTTAGGGGAAGGCATGCCGCGGTTCTTCTTATAGATTTTCCAAGTGTTGGTGTCGTCGATGTCATCGCATTGGCGACAGAATAAGTTTAGTCGCACAGAAAGTCAACGAAAACAATGCACGTAACTTTAGCGTGCGTGTATGTTTTGACCGGTTTGACAGCGTTGAAAAATTGACCGTCGACTGGGTGATGTGTCGCGTAAAATGGGTCTCCTAGCGGGCCCTGCTGGTCTGACCAGAATAGGGTATGAACAAATATTTGATTACGTGACTATAGAGATCTACCTAATTGAAAGCCTAGGAAGCGGAACTAATTCAATAACATTTGCAATGCGGTCTAGAGTACCGTACGTAAAAGTTTGTATGGTACAAGAAAAAGTGTTGATTGTGTTCCATGCCTTTTTTCTTGCATGCGTGATAATTTTGGAACTGAAAGCAGTTTTGATTTGGTGCATGTAGGACGATCAGCTTGAAATAGCCAAAGCCGCAATGGGTGAGGTGAGGGAAGAAAACCAGAGACTTCGGACGTGCATAGATCAAATGATGAAGGATTATCAGAGCCTTCAAAAGCAATTCCGTGACATTGTTGAACAAGATGCTAAGAAATCTACAAATAAGACCGATGCACATCAAGACGAAATGGAGGAATCCGAGCTCGTCTCCCTCAGCCTTGGAAGGACTTCAAGTGACCCAAAAAATTTGAAGGATGATAAGTACAAAACTCCTTGCAAGGGTGATATTAATCATGAACCAGATGATAAAGACGGCAGCCTGGTGCTTGGACTCGATAGCAAATATGAAGTATCGAGGGCAGGACCAGCAGGATCGTCCTTGGATCCGAGCCCTGAAAATAGCTCAGAAGTGAAGAAACAAGCCGGAGAGACTTGGCCTCCTGGTAGAGTTCTGAAGACAGTAAGAAGTAGGGACGAGGAAGTTTCACAACAGAACCCCGCAAAGAAAGCTAGGGTATCTGTGAGAGTTAGATGTGACACCCCAACGGTAAGCATTCGTATCATTTCGAATCTTAAATAGTACTCCATGTTTTTGAAACAATGTCATCTAAACAGTTTATTGATGCATTTGATCCTAGTGTTAACTGCACTTTTCTAAAGAATCAACAAATGACAAAGTTTTATTCTTTTCTTGTTTCCAGATGAATGATGGATGCCAATGGAGGAAGTATGGACAGAAAATTGCAAAAGGAAACCCATGCCCTCGAGCATACTATCGTTGTACAGTTGCACCATCCTGCCCAGTAAGGAAACAGGTATAAACCCTAGCCCTGTTGTTTCAGCCATCCAACCGGAGTATTAGTTATGTGCATACTAAGCTATAAATTCTTACTGAACGTACTAAAGGCATTCCAAACTATCTGTAAACTATCTGCACGGAATATCAAAGACGGATGAAACAACCATAGATTGAAGCAATGGAATGAGCAATGACCGGATAATGAGTCTTTCTAGGGAAGGATAGAAAATATGCTTATGTCTTGAGTTTTTGCGTTTAGGTATTACACTCTTGCTCATGTTTCATATACATTTCTTGACCAACAGGTGCAAAGATATGCCGAGGACATGTCCATCTTGATCACCACCTATGAAGGAACGCACAACCACCCACTTCCTATTTCAGCCACAGCCATGGCTTCCACCACGTCTGCGGCTGCTTCCATGCTACTGTCCGGGTCATCGACCTCAGGATCGGGGCCCAACCAATCAGCAACCGCGACCACCACTGCGTCCGAACTCCATGGTCAGAACTTCTATCTCGCAGATAGCTCAAAACCGAGGCCTTTCTATCTACCAAGCTCTTCAATCTCGTCTTCACCTTCGTGTCCTACTATTACCCTTGACCTCACTTCAAACTCAGCTTCTTCCTCATCACATTTCAATAAATTCTTCACAAATTTCCCTCCAAGATATTCCTCCACAAATCTCAATTTCAGTTCTTTGGAATCGTCCAATACTTTACCCCTCTCTTGGACCAATCCACCCATCCTTAACTATGGAACTCAATCCTACAGCAAGAACCAAATGGGGTTACTAAATTTTGGACGACAGGCTCGTCAAGAAAATCTTTATCTCTCTTACATGCAAAAGAACAATATCACAAACTCTAGTCAAGCACAACCTCTACCACTTGATACCATTGAAGCTGCAACAAAAGCAATTACCTCTGACCCGAGTTTTCAATCAGCTTTAGCAGCAGCTCTCACTTCAATCGTCGGGTCCAATACAGGTGGTGGCGGTTGTGACGGTGGAGGGGACAAATTTCCTGCGCTTTCTAACTTCCCATCAACTTCTAATGCAAATAAATGCTCTCCACCAACAAAATCTCAACCAAGAAGCTTGATGATGCTACCTAATTCGTTGGCATTTGTTACCTCCAAGAGTAAATCTACTTCTCCTGAAGATAATTAATAGCTAGAGGCCGTATCATGTTTATATTCGCAACTGATTTTTGTTTTCTTACTTTAAACCTAAGTTAGTAGCTTAGATAATAAGATTGATTGATTTGTATAAACTAACGAAGTTGTATGAAGGATTTTGGTTTGGATATTCTGGCAAATGGCAAGCTTTGGATGTATGGTGAAGAAAAATTGTGCATGTAGAGATGGTGACGGCTGACAGAGAAAGTTGAATAGCAGCCATTTTGACCTTCTAAATATATTTGAATACTTCTCATTACTTGTAGCATTTGGATAACGCACATCTTTTATTGACCAGCCGTGAACTTGCATGGAGCGGAAGTATCATCTCTCAAACAATTTTGCAACAAAAGTAAAAAAAAAAGAGTGCGTAGCTTGGTCAAAACGCTCCTTGAGGTCTTTGGAGTTCGGCTGCTTCAAGTCTTTAGAGTAAAAGCTCTACAAACTGGAAATATGTTCAATGGATCTTACCATTGCATCGCCGAGCCCGGTAGTTGAATAGCAAAACAAGGCGATACAGGCGTCCGTAACTATTGAATATTCTTCCTTACATGTTGTTTCTAACAAAAAGGCAATATGTTTGAGTGACAGTCACTCCATACTAAGGCAAAGGGTAAACGTTTGTACTTAATATTGGAAAATATGTAATGCCAAGGAAGTGAGTTCGCAGTGAACGCGGAGGTGCAACAAGGAATGCACTCCAAGTCAGATGCCAAGTATGTTGATATGAGACAGAGTAAAGATGGAACAAGGGCAGAATCCGAGGAGTAGCAGTACTACGAGAGGAAGGCACGAGATGAATATACGACGAGAGTCACAATCCAATGCTTAGGTTAGTCAAGGTCCTGTGTTTCTCTCTCCAGAACTCTCTAGCTCTATGGTATTCTAGTGTGAGAAAGTGAAATATGAGAATGAGTTCTTCTCTCTTGAAAATAATAGTCCCCTGTTTATAGGGCCTGAGAGAGTGATGTCATCAAGCAGCACTCCCTGAGAGTGACATCTTATTGAGGGAGCCACGAATGCCGGTGCTCCACGTACTGTAGGATCGCATATTTACCTGCCATATCCTGTATAGCATCGCTAGGTCTTTCTGGAAAGACTGGCCCATACAGTGTCAGTGTGGCGAGAGAACCCATTGATCTAGCCACCATCCAAAGCCCTTGCAATGTCCCATAAGGCGTCGAGAAACACAAGAACTTGGCAACGATAGGGAAGGCCCAATGTCCAACTGCCAGGTAGACTAGATGTGATACCATTAGGAGACCTGCTTCTGCCTCGGAGTAACCCGGGGGTCATGGTCCCTCGGGGTGCCGATGAAGAGCCCTCAATGTCGAAGCACGTAGACAAGTCATGCAGACACCCTAAGGCACGTGTTCCGGAGGAGTCGTCTATTCCGTGGGTGAGTCCTCATGCCAAAGCACTCAGAGCGCGCCAAGATAGTGTTCTAGAGGAGTCGCCTACTCGACGGGTTGAGGTAGTGTCCGGAACGAGTGTCCCAGAGGAGTCGCGATGGGCCGAGGCAGCATCCCGAACGAGTCGCCTACCTGGAAAAAGGGAAGTCTTCATGTCGGAGCACTCGAAGCTCCCTAACAGATATAGTGTCTTAATTAGAGAGCGAGCTTATCCCTCAGGTGAGTCCTTGTGACGGAGCACTCAAAGCGTGCGAATGTAGTGTCCTGAAAGAGTCTATATCTGACAGGCCAAGGTATAGTGTCCCAGAGGACTCACTTACCAGGCGGGAGGCGAGCTTTCATGTCGGAGCACTGGGCGCTCGCTGGCGGAGATAATGTCTTAGACAGCGAGCTTATCTTGCTAATGAGTCTTTGTGCTGGAGCACTCAGAGGTAGTCTTCTGAATGAGTAGCATACTTAACGGGCCAAGGTAATGTCCTAGAGGAGTCGCCGAATTGGCAGAAGGGGAGTCCTCATACTAAAGAATTTAGAGCTCCCTGAAGGAGATAGTGGCCCGAAGGAGTTGCCTATCCTTGCAGGATGCTGCACACTCCGGCGAGTGGATCAAAGCATCTTCCACGATGAAGGTAAGGTGCACATGATGTGGTGAAAGGATGGACTGACATGGGGGCATGGTAGTGTGATAGGATGTCGCAAGGCGTGACTTTATGTTGGCTCGGCGCATGGGCGTGGCTGAATGTGTGCAGTTCTTGCAGCATGGTAGTGTGATAGAGACCTCAAAGGTTTGACTGCATAAGCAATGAGGCTCATGGGCACGAAGGAATGTGTGCAGTGCTGAGGGCATGGTAGTGTAACAGAAAGCCAAGGAGGCGCAGCTGTATAAGTAGCATAATGCATAGGCGCGGCGGATGTGTGCAGTGGTGGGGACATGCTCAATAGTGAGAGCATAGGGATGGATGATGAGTGACGTGCGGGGTACATGACATGGCAAAGGTGCATGGGCCCCACAACGGGTGTCTTAAAGATGGGCATTATGCCGGGGATATGTGAAGCGGGAGTGGTGCTCAGGCACACGATGGGTGTCACAGAGTTAGGCGTCGTGTCGGGGGAACATGATACGGAGATAGCGCTCAGGTGCTGCGATGGCTGTCTCGGAGACGGGCTTTATGTCGGGGGCAGGCGATGCTGAAAAAGCGCTCGGACGCGGCAACGGGTGTCACAAAGACGGGCATCGTGTCGGGGGCATGTGATGCAGAGATGGCATTCGGGCTCGACGACTGGTGTCACGGAGTCGGGCGTCGTGCCAGAGGCACGTGACGTAGAGACGATGTTCTGATATGATGACTAGTGTCATAGAGACGGACACCGTACCAGGGGTACGTGACATGAAAATAATGCTTGGGTGTGGCGACGAGTGTCGCAGAGATGGGAACCCCCAAGGGTATGAGTCCAAAGTGGAGGTCCTTCTTAGGGGAGGATGTCGGCCAACCCGTTTAAAGGGGAGGCGCACCCAATGCCTTTTGGGGGGAGGGTGCCCTCAACCTTTTTAAATTGGAGGGTCTGCCCAATCCTTTTTGGGGGAGGGTGCGCCCAACCCTTTTTAAGAGGCAGGGTGTGCCCAACCGTTTTAGGGGAGAGGGTGGGCCCAACACCTTTACAGGGAAGGGTGCGCCCAACTAATTTTGGAGGGAGGGTGAACCCAACCCCCTTAAGTAGGAGGGCGCGCCCAACCCTTTTAGGGGGAAGGTGCGGCCGAGTTAGTACTTAGAGAAAAAGAAGAAAGGGAATTCGTGCACGTGACGTCGATTATAATACTTAGAATATTTTTTGGGCGCGGGACGTGATGTTGATTCGACCACTTAGAATATTTTTGTGTAAGAAGTGTAGCACGTGACTTGAGCGTGCACCTTGAGTTAACCGGCTCAGTAGTGTTGAAAATTTACCTTTAAAAGTGTCAACGTTTTATAAAAATAAAACCCATGAGCGGTCAATGGGTGCAACTAAGATAGGTCGGTAGCAGCATGAAAGTAAAATCAAATACTAGTTTTAGGGATTCTGTACCGTGAAAACTCTTGGGTCTATAAAGAAAGATGAGTACTACGAGAAATTGCTCCTAGCCATTCGAACAAATCCTGTCATGCTTCTTGTTCCTCGTTTGGCTGCTCTCATACTCAGATTCTGATTCGGATTCAGAAGACTATGAAGATGAGTTGTACCTATGGTGGTGTCTCTTGTTCTTCTTCATCTTTTGCAGCTTCTTCTTCATCCTCGTCTTAACCCCCCTCTTCAGCGCCACCCCCCCCCCCCTTTGTCTTCTCAATCAAAGCCATGAACTATAACTCAATTCGCTCTCTAACTCACTGCTAGACTCAGATAGTACGGAGGCATTGTTGTCACTACTAGACTTTGTATCCCACCACCGTTTCCTTTTACACTTCTTCAACTCACCCTTCACGTCCTTCCCACCTTCAGCCTTTTGACAATCAGGGTTGTCCTGTCAAGAATAATTGTCGGGAAAATGAAAACGAAAAAAGTTTTGAGGCGTATCTAAAGACACTTTTTTTAGAACGTTATTTGTCTTCACTCAAGATAGAGTTTGCTAATGAGTTGCAGGCAAATTCGTTCCCAGGATACAACAAAACCTGAGAAGAACTGTGATTAGCAATATCGAAGATCTCCAAAATTCTTTGTGAAACAATAGTAGATAGATTTTGGGATATTATGAGAGCAATCTGAAATTTTTTCTAGCAAAATATTTTTGTGTGTGTAATTTTGGAAGACTTGTCCATTCTTCTGGCCAAAAACATGGTATATATACATGTTTACATGCCACTATACCAATATGAAAATCAGACGAAAAAGCATGCACCGTTCCATTAAGCAACGGTACTCTCTGCCTTCATCACTCCAAACTAGCAATTGGAATTCAAATGGAAGGGAGAAAATAACCGTTGTGTGCCAACGGAATGATCCCAAGAGGTTTGTGGACAAAGCACTGTTTGGAAGAATAGTGCCGGTTGCCGCAAGCACCACCGCTTCACGAGTCTTCACTTGAAATGCTTCTGCCAACTCACCTTCAGGTTGCTGAAGGAAAACTAGGTTTGACTTTGTCATTTGTCAAGCTCTCATATTGATTAACCAATGAGATTAAATCTCAACAATCCCCCACTTTGATTATTTAATCACAAATCTCCTCAAAATTTATTATTCAATCCTATTATTTTTTCAAGAAGGTATTTTTCAACTTAAACCTTCCATAAGTACAAGTAACTCAAAGTCCTATCAAAGTCTTTGGTAGTCAAACCTTGAACCAAGTACTCTAGAGATATTTCCAGAATTACCATACGCATAATAGAATCTTGTTTCGGTCAAGAATTATATAAACTCACTCAGCACGTTTCTGGCCATGTGCTCGATCCTGGATTCATGAACGCTCTCGAGAGTAAACCCAAATAACTCTCATAAGAAGCGACACCAATTCTACGTTCACATAGGTGAACATGTGAAGTTCTCTTGTGTCTCCGTTACTCCAAACGCATTTAAATAAGGGCTAATTACACATATGTCCCTGAGGTTAGGGGTAATTACAGTCAAGGATACAAAGTTTCAAAATGTAACATTCCGTGACCAAAAGTGTTTCAAATGTATCACATGTATCCATCCGTTAGGGTTCCATCCAAAAAGTATATTGTTCATCATTTCGTATTTTAAAAATGACAATACTACCCTTGTACAGTATATCCTAAATAATTTTTATAATTTTCAAATTAAACATCATTTTTTTAAAATTAGGGTTTGCAACTAATTTGCAAATTAAGCTTTTGAAATCCTAAAATTAGGAGGATTTGAAACCCTAATTTAAAATTTAGAGTTTTGAAACCTTAAAATTAGGGTTTCAAAACCCTAATTTTTAAATTAGGGCTTCTCTTCTCCAGATCTGATCTCGCCGCCGGCAACCCAAGCCTCCTCCCTCACCCCACGCCGCCGGCAGCCTCTCTCGGCCCACCATCCGGCAGACTCGCCCCACCCCACCACGCCGGCAAGCCCCTTGGCAAACCCACGCTGTTGAGACACCGTTGGCAGCCCTTTCTCACCTACCAATGTTCCATTAACCATTAACTCATTTCTTGGGTGTTTTCATCATGCCGTGGTAAGGGGAAGCGATCTGGACTTGATGACGGGGTCTTTGAGCGATGATCGGCGTCCGACTCGAGGAGAGAAAGCTGTGCGGCGACGGGGGAGGGTGGGTGCGGTGGCCGGGGAAGGGGGAGGGTGTTGCAGTGACGGGGAAGGGGTCAGTGATTGTAGCGACGGCGAACGGTGGAGGCAGACGGGGTGGATGGGGGGTGTTGGGGGGCCGCGAAGGGCGGGGGTGTGGGTGGCGGCGAAGTGGGTGGGGGAAGAGACAGAGAGAGTAAAAAAAAATTAGGGTTTTTCTTTTCTAAGAAGAGACAATGGAATTTAAAAAAATAACTTTCTAACATAAGGGTAATAAAGTCATTTTGTTAAAACCGTTAGGATTTTTAAGGTTTGGTTTGATCAATGGACGCAAGTGTAATTTGTCCAAACTATTGTCATTGCCTGTAATTACCCTCAAATCTCAACAGCATAGATATAATTAGCCCTTTAAATAACTTCATTAAGAGATGTACTCAACCTTTTTCAGCATAACAAATAACACTAATTTGTTCATTATTCTAAAGAGACGTACAAAATTAGTGCTACTCTGGTCTATCCCACGTAACAATCATAAGTACTACTATCACTTTGGTCTCAACTTTTAGCAGAAGTTTATAGTTACTAATTAGCTTTAGCAGACATGGTCTTACGCAAGATTCCTTTCACTCTGCATTCGGGCGGCAAGCCTAGGCATTGGCCCAGCATGCCTAATGAAGTTTTTTGAGACTGCTATATAACCTAGGTAGGATTTGGCTGTTGGAATTGGGTTTTAAACCCATTGTAGAGAAGCAACTTTGACTCAATTTTCAAATTGGTTCTAAACCATATTTTGGTTAGGAACAAATTGATTCATGATCCTCTATTGGAATAGATGATCATGGTATATTCACATGTTTAAAACAAATGAGAGGTGAATGAGAAAATTAAAGTTAAAGTTGGTGGTTCACCTTGAAGGGAAAAGAGTATCCCACATTGAAGAGATAAAGCCAAGTTATCTCCTTATAAGGCTTAGCCTTGAGCTAAGAGTTGGGCCCCTTGGGGGTACCCATATTTTGTAAGGAGGAAGGGCCTAGGTTGACCCAAGGTCCACCACACACGCGCTCACCGCCCGTTCTGCCCCGTCCCGGTCCGTGGCTTGGGCTTGGGCCCATCAGGCTTTATTCTTTTTTGGACAAAAACATTTAAATAAATAAATTTTATTTATTTATTTATTTTCTTTTCCGAAAGTTGTGACCTTTCCAGCTAGCAGTTTTTTCTGTGAAAAGTTACACCCCCCAGTGAATACTTTGTGTATAAAAACGAGTCAGCTACAGAAGTTAAGAATATAACTGAATCCCGAAATTATTTTCTGTAATATTCTGTCTCCGAATTTCCTGTGTCCGAAAGAGTTCTGTGCCATTGTTTTGGTTCGTCGGGTCTGCAATTTGGAGTGCTCCTATTTCAGACGTATTGCTGTTGTATCCTGGGAGACTATCGTTAAGAACCATCAGCACCGTTGCGGGATAAATAAGTCTTAAGGACAGTGAATCAAATTCACGCCTCGGCCTTTTTCCTTTGCTGTTCTGCAATCTTGTTGTGAGTTGTATATGTATTTCCTTCCTTACGTTACTGCTGTTTTTGGAACCTTAACATATGCATGTCAGTATATTTTCGAATTTGTTTTTTGCACAAATATACACAAGTTATACTATTTAGAACAACAATCTTAAGACTTATTCCGCACTTTGTGTTGCATGTGTAGAAACAGTATTTCCAAAACAGTGTCTTCAATTTCGTTTTCATATTTGATTCTGTCAAGCATATACTAAAATTATTTGCAGTTTCTGAATTTAATTTTAGTGATACTAGACTCTGTTTTATACTTTTGTGTTAGACTGGACTGTTTATTAATTGTTGTTATATTATGTTCATAGATATAACAATGGCTACTAGTGAAACCAATCCGGAAAGTGGACCGGTTAATCCCAACATGCAACACAGTGGTGGGACTGTGCATGCGACGCCTTATGTGGCACCTGCTCATGGTTCCGTTGGACTTGGTGAAAGATCGGAAAAGTTCAACGGAAAAGTTTTTAAGAGATGGCAACAGAAAATGTTGTTCTATCTTACCACCTTGAATTTGGCAAGGTTCTTGCAAGAAGATGCACCAGATCTTGGTGAAAATCCTGACCGGCAAACAATGGCTGTCGTGGATGCTTGGAAGCATTCAGATTTCTTGTGCAAGAACTACATCCTCAATGGATTGGACAATGCGTTGTATAACGTATATAGTCCAATGGTCAATGCGAAAGCATTATGGGAATCCTTGGAAAGGAAATACAAGACGGAAGATGCTGGCTCAAAGAAATTTGTAGTCGGCAAATTCCTTGATTTCAAGATGTTGGATTCTAAGACAGTGATTAGTTAAGTCCAAGAGTTTCAGCTTATTCTACATGATATTAATGCGGAAGGGATGGTACTTGGAGAGTCTTTTCAAGTGGCTGCTTTGATTGAAAAATTGTCACCAACTTGGAAAGATTTCAAGAACTATTTGAAGCATAAGTATAAGGAGATGAAGCTCGAGGATTTGATAGTCAGATTGAGGATTGAGGAGGATAATCGCCAGTCCGAGAAGAAGGCCGGTAATTATCATCAAGAGGCCAAGGCAAATGTGGTCGAGCAAGGTCCATCAAAGAGGAGGAAAATTTTCGATTCCAATGGTCCAAGCGGAGCAAGCGGCTCAAATTTCAAAGGCGGTGAGAAGAAGAAGTTCAAAGGGAACTGCTATTTGTGCGGCAAAGCTGGCCATCGTGCTAAGGATTGTCGCAAAAACAAAGGAAACTTTAAGAAAGGAAAGAATTCTCAAGCCAACGACGTGACAGATTTTAATTTATCTACGGTGGTATCCGAAGTTAACTTGGTTGGAAATTCCAAACAGTGGTGGGTAGACACGGGCGCTACTCGACATGTGTGCTCTGAGCGAAGTATGTTCACTACATATGAGAGCGCCAACAATGAGAATCTGTTCATGAGAAACTCTTCCTCTTCAAAGGTGCAAGGGATAGGCAAGGTGGTCTTAAAGATGACATCCGGCAAGGAATTGAGTCTCAACAATGTGCTTCATGTGCCAGACATTCGGAAGAATCTAGTGTCAGGCTCATTGTTGAGTAAGAATGGTTTCAAGCTAGTGATTGAGAGTGATAAATTTGTACTCACTAAAGGTGGGATATTTGTAGAAAAATGGTACTTATGTGATGGTCTTTTTAAGTTAAATGTAATGACCATCGTGCCTAAAGCTGTATCTAATTCCGATATTAATAAAACTATTTCTTCTGCTTACTTGTTGGAATCTCCTAATTTATGGCATCGTTGATTAGGTCATGTGAACTATGGCTCTTTACAAAAGCTAGTGAAAAATGGATTTTTGCCTAAAATGAATTTTGACTCACATAATGCATGTGAAATTTGTGTTGAAGCTAAAATGGCAAGAACGTCTTTCAAGTCAATTGAAAGAAGTACGGAACCTTTAAGTCTAATTCATAGTGACATATGTGACTTAAAGGTGGTACAATCTAGAGGAGGAAAAAAGTATTTTATTACTTTTATTGATAATTGTACGAGATTTTGTTATGTATATTTGCTTAGAAGTAAGGATGAAGCCTTGGAAGCATTTATGCAATACAAAATTGAGGTTGAAAATTAACTTAGCAAGAAAGTCAAAGTACTAAGAAGTGATAGAGGTGGAGAATATGTTTTCCCTCTTGAAAAATTTTGTGCCGATCACGGAATCATTCATGAGACCACGGCACTGTATGCGCCTCAGTCAAATAGAATTGCTGAGCGGAAAAATCGTATTTTAAAGGAAATGATGAATGCTTTGTTGATAAATTCTGGACTACCGGATAACTTGTGGGGGGAAGCGATCTTAACCGCAAATCATATACTTAATAAAGTACCTCACAAGAAGCTGTAAAAGACACCTTATGAGCTATGGAAAGGTCGTCCTCCTTCCTTCAAATATCTTAAAGTGTGGGGGTGTCTAGCAAAGGTAGCTATCCCACCACCTAAAATGGTCAAAATAGGACCTAAAACGGTTGATGGAATTTTCATTGGATATGCAAGCCATAGCTCGGCATATCGGTGCTTAGTGCAGAAATCTAAAGTTGACGATATACACGTCAACACCATAATGGAAACAAGGAAGTCACATTTCTTCGAAGATGTGTTTCCTTATAAAGTTGCACAAGAACGGAGCTCTTTAGAAAGAACTAGTATGGACCAATATCCCTCATAAGAGGAAGATGAGCCAAGACGTAGCAAGAGAGCTAGAACGTCTACATCGTTTGGTCCTGATTTTTCTAACATTTTTATTAGAAAATGAGCCTCGTACTTACAATGAAGCAATGTCTAGTCCCGAAGCTCCTCATTGGAAAGAGGCTGTTAATAGTGAAATTGAATCCATCATGCAAAATCATACGTGGGAACTGGTGGATCTTCCTCCTGAAAATAAACCATTAGGGTGTAAATGGATTTTCAAGAGAAAGATGAAAGCCGATGGAACGATCGAAAAATACAAGGCCCGATTGGTTGTCAAGGGATATAGACAAAAGGAAGGGCTCGATTATTTCAATACATATTCACCAGTTACAAGAATAACATCCATTCGAATATTGATAGCTATTGCAGCTATTAATTATCTTGAGATACACTAAATGGATGTGAAAACAGCCTTCCTAAATGGAGATCTAAATGAAGAGATCTATATAGAGCAACCTGAGGGGTTTGTAGCTCCTAATCATAAAAGGAAGGTGTGCAAGCTTGTCAAGTCACTTTATGGACTAAAACAGGCTCCGAAACAATGGCATGAAAAGTTTGATAAAGTCATGATTAAAAATGGCTTTAGAATCAACGAATGTGATAAATGTGTCTATGTTAAAGGCACGGAAAAAGGATATGTCATTGTTTGCCTTTATGTGGATGACATGCTCATTATTGGGAGCAATAATGAATTCATTAAGGTTACAAAGAAAATATTGACCAGTAAGTTTGAGATGAAAGATATGGGTGTGGCTGATGTTATACTTGGTATGAAAATTACCAAAACATCAAATGGACTAGTCTTGTCACAATCTCACTATATTGAGAAAGTGCTAGACAAATTTAAAAGTTACGATGATAGTCCAGTTAAGACACCACTAGATGTAAATTTACATCTAACAAAGAATACTGGTGAAGGAATATCTCAATTAGAGTATTCGCGTATAATTGGTAGCTTAATGTATATCATAAATTGCATGAGACCCGAGATAGCATATGTTGTCAGTAAGTTGAGCAGATATACTAACAATCCGGAGAAGAATAACTGGATGGCTATTGTAAGAGTCTTAAGGTACTTAAAATATACCTTAAATTTTGGTCTGCATTATTCTAGATATCCAACTGTATTAGAAGGATACAGTGATGCCAACTGGATATCAGATTCTAATGAAATAAAATCCACAAGTGGATATGTGTTTACATTAGGAGGAACAGCTATTTCTTGGAAATCCTCTAAACAGACATGTATTGCCAGATTCACTATGGAATCTGAATTCATTGCTTTAGATAAAGCAGGAGAAGAAGCGGAGTGGCTTCATAATTTCTTGGAGGATATTCCAAATTGGCCTAAACCTGTGCCATCAATTTGCATACATTGTGATAGCCAATCTGCAATTGGAAGAGCACAAAGCAGTATGTATAACGGCAAGTCTAGACACATACGTAGCAGACATAATACCGTTAAAGAATTACTTTCTAGTGAAATTATCTCTATTGACTACGTGAAGTCAAAGGATAATATTGCGGATCCGTTAACGAAAACTTTAACTAGAGAGAAAGTAAATACGTCATCGAGGGGAATGGGTCTTAAGCCTATGAACTAAAGAGTTGCCATAATGGAAGCCCTACCTAGCTGACTGGAGATCCCGAGATCTAGGTTCAAAGGGAAAACCGAATTATGTAAATGCGACTCAGACAGAGCATTGTGGGGGGTTCAAACCCTCATATCCATTCCTATGATGAGAAGACAGTGGCACTTACAAAAGGTTAGGTTAAGCTATGCTTTTAATGACTCTTATATCTTAGAAATCCAAGTGGGGGTGCAGTAGGAACCTTTTAATAAGAAGTCACCTATGTAAGTAAGAAGTGGGCCGCTTCTATGAGAATTGTAAGGCTGAATTCTCTAAGAGTACTCATGAAAACCAGGAGTTGTTCAGGGCCAAAATGAACACAACAATGAGAACCTCAAAACAATGTTTGAACGATACTATGTGAAGTTCTATTGTCTTGGTTTACACTAAAGATTAAACAGTTCAAGACATCACATTCACTGGTTAACCAGTAAATCCGATAGTTCTCACTAGGGAAGGTTCAAGGCCATTGGCTATCTATCTCGATGCAGTGTCGTTCTAAAGAACTCTTTCTTGTGTCAGTGTTTCTTTGTATATAAAGTCCAGTCAATTTTCTATTCATGTGGGGGATTATTGGAATTGGGTTTTAAACTCATTGTAGAGAAGTAACTTTGACTCAATTTTCAAATTGGTTCCAAACCATATTTTGGTTAGGAACAAATTAATTCATGATCCTCTATTGGAATAGATGATCATGGTATATTCACATGTTTAAAACAAATGAGAGGTGAATGAGAAAATTAAAGTTAAAGTTGGTGGTTCACCTTGAAGGGAAAAGAGTATCCCACATTGAAGAGATAAAACCAAGTTATCTCCTTATAAGACTTAACCTTGAGCTAAGGGTTGGGCCCCTTAGGGGTACCCATGTTTTGTAAGGAGGAAGGACCTAGGTTGACCCAAGGTTCACCACACACGTGCGCACCGCCCGCCCCGTCCAGGTTCGTGGCTTGGGCTTGGGCTTGGGCTTGGGCCCATCAGACTTTATTCTTTTTAGGACAAAAACATTTAAATAAATAAATTTTATTTATTTATTTATTTTCTTTTCCGAAAGTTGTGACCTTTCCAGCTAACAGTTTTTTTTGTGAGGAGTTGTACCCCCCAGTGAATACTCTGTGTATAAAAATGAATCAGTTACAGAAGTTAAGAACAGTACTGAATCCCGAAATTATTTTCTACAATATTCTGTCTCCGAATTTTTTGTGTCTGAAAGAATTATGTGCCATTGTTTTGGTTCGTCGGGTCTGCAATTTGGAATGCTCTTATTTCAGACATATTGCCGTTGTATCTTGGGAGACTGTCATCAAGAACCGTCAGCACTGTTGCAGAACGAATAAGTCTTAAAGACAGTAAATCAAATTCACACCTCAGCCTTTTTCCTTTGTTGTTCTGCAATCTTATTGTGAATTGTATATGTATTTCCTTCCTTACGTTACTGCTGTTTTTAAAACCTTAACATATGCATGTTAATATATTTTCGAATTTGTTTTCTGCACAAATATACACAAGTTATACTATTTAGAACAACATTGGCATCAACACTTTGGTCTTACACTTCGAGACTGCAACATCAGTTCTTCCTGAAACTGTTCTACAAGACACTGATTTCAAAGCACTTAAGATTATAATTCAACCAAAGTAAATGGACAAGAGGACAGCATAGCATACTAGCACGGCCAGAAAACAATGTATTTTAGTAATCCATTAGGTCATTACACATTTTAAGTTACCATGGAATACCAGCCACCAACAGCAGCAAAAGAGAAAAGAAAAGTACATTCACTTGCAATCCAGACTGAAACACTTCCATCTTCACCCTTTCTATCTATACAAAGGAAAAGCCCCAGTAAAACGTTGAAGACAAAACCAACAAGGTAAGAGAATATATATTTCAGCAACTTGGTGCAGGTAAGCCTAGACTTCGGCCGAAGTGGTCTCTTCCATCTGGGGAGAATCCTATAGCGGCATATGAAGGGAAGCATTATCAAATTCAGAATAACACTAGAAGTACAGCATCTGTATAAACATTCAAGAATATGATATGCTCGAATTTATAGAGTCCATCCTACAACTCAGATAAAAAATGCTTACTACCAGGAATGCCAGACTTTGATGCAAATGAACCTTTCTTTTATTGATAGCAATCGCTATTTCAACAATATATCTACTAATGTGGTTCTGAAAAAATCAAACTCACCATATTTTCTTTGTTTTCTTCAGGTACTTCCTCCACAGTTGGAGGGCTCACCAGACCTGCAGTGTTGGCATCAATTTGCATACCGTAAAACGGAAGAATCATAACCCGGGGGGGGGGGGGGACGCGCAATGATAGTACCTTCTTTATGAGCAGGCTTCTTTCCATGCTTCTTGACTTTATCCTTCTCTTTCTTACATTCTTGCTTATTTAACTTCTGAGATGTCTTTCGTGCTTTACGATCCCTAGCTTCTAAAGTAGCTGTCGCATCATTCTTATTTGCAGCTACCCTGGTTGTACTTACACGGTTACTCTTCTGCTTAGTTCTATTAACTGATTCTTTGACTGGGGAATCTTCATCGGTGTTCAAAGACTTAGGTTTCAGTTTCCGAGCTTCTGTAATAGATGGGGAGCTGTTTATATCCTCATCAGATGATCGAGTTCCCTCCTCAGGCATGTGAGAACAGGTTTCAGACACCTGCAACTGCTCAAAATTTTCTATAATGTTGTAGCTTTCAAATAGTTCTTTAACAGGCTCTCCAAGCTCAACAAGGTTATGTCTGCGGGAATATGACTTCAGCTCATCCTTCACTCGCTGGAGAGGCTGAGTATAACAATTGAAAAAGGAATAGAAAACATGAAGTCAGCTATAATATACAGATGCATGGAAATTCATGGTGATTATGATCTGTATGTGTAAAAGTGCAGATAAATTACAAAAGCCAGAGACAATAAAAGTGACATCAACGGGAAAAAATCAATTACACTCCTTGGAACTAAATAGAATTGATGCACAAAAAAGAGTCAAATACACAATTTGCCGCTTTCCCAATTACTCTGACTTTCTGTTTCGTGTTTCAAAACATCTATGAATTTGAAATTACCAAAACCAAACTGTGCAACATGCTAACAAGCACTATTAATTGATATTTTTGTTGCAAAACATATCAGAATATCACAAGCAGCATTCACATGAAACGGTGATATATTACCTAAAATTAGTCTGAAACAAGCAATCACAAGATGCTCGTTATGTGTACACATTCGTACAATAGTAATATTCTTATGCATTCATAAGTACAACAGCTGCATAGGTGCATAAAATATGATCTTGAATAGGCTTCACCATCCTCAGCTTAAGCTCATGCTGAATATCAAAGAACTATCGAATCATAAACAGGAAGGGTTATCTAGCATACCTCACATCCAGCTTCTAGAGCAAGTTTAAAGAATCCAAGGGAGATTGAATGCTTTGCAGCAGTTTCAGAGAGCTTTATCTGAGAAAGCCAGTACGATGCAGATGACAGAACACTGAACTTCCTCCGATTGAATGATCTGGAAACATCAGAAACCGGTGTGTCATCTTTCCCCTGACTGCTAACTGTCCTCTTTGTTCTAGCCTCAGAAATTGGAGTGACAATGCCAACCACTTTTGGAGCAGGGCTGGCAGTAGACTTGGCAGGAATAGACAGCCTTCTGGGAGGCTTAGCAGATTTGTCCTTTCCAGATAGATCAAGAACACCCACACTCTTGCTCACACTCGGTGCAGGTCTTCCCCTGAATTTACACCAGGAAGATGTCAATAAAAAGAAGTTGCAATAGGAACGCCCTAATGACACAAGAAAAGACGATGCATCTGTAATAAGCTTCACATAGAGAACTGTATTTAAGTGCGAATGACTACAACATATACATGACAGTGTTATAATTCATTCCCTGGTGTTTTGGTATTAATACAACAGTATACCGATGGGCAGCTAGTACGGAGATTTCAATGAATAGACTTTTCCTGGTCCATCTTAACCTGTCACAACAAACTGGAGCAAGCTATACCCAACTACAATAGCTTTAAAGATCATAAAACAAGAGGATAAACAAAAATTTTATGCTAGTAACACTTTAGAGACATGTACGACTCATAAAAAGATTATCAGCAAAGAGAAAGGTGTTTTTCACTTTGAGGCTAAACACACTTTACCGATGAAGAATGCACAATGCTGATAAAAGAAAATTATATGTGGGTATCATGCCATATCTGGTTATTACCAATTTTCACTTCCAGGGGCAGCATGAAAACCATACACAACACTTCAACTGATGAATTCATATGAAATACAGTATGTTTTAAGCAAGTGCCAGCTGTATTACTTGGTCCATTGGACAAGTGAAACTGCTATGTGTGCGTAGCTCAGACGTATTTATAAGCAATCAAAATAATGTTCAATAGAACTTCGGTCTGTGAACGGTAAAACAAATATTTAAGGCAGAACACAACACATAAAGCAGCTGTAAAGCACGTAACAAGTAAATAGCATTGCATATGATTAGCTATTGAAAACAAAAAAACATTTCACCACTTTTGTTTAGGAGGTTGGAATCAATGTTTAGCTATTGTTAACCTATCAAGCTTCAACAGTCATTGCCTTTCTTTAAAGACTTGCTGAACAGAAAAAGTTTGCAACCACAACATGCACATAATTGGAAAAAAAAATTCCACATAATTTATTCTGAAGTCTCTCCGCAAGGAAACAAGCCAACAAACTTGCATCAGCAAATATGGCAGTAGCACCACATTCCCATTAACACAAGCGTTCGAATTATCAAGACTACGATTCAAAGAGGGTGTTGTTAAGGGTGTCAAGCAGTAGAACCCAATTTCCTTTAATAACCATCCACAAACATATGCCAACAACAAAAAACTAAATTAGCCCAATTCTAGGAGCTAAATTGCTTGCTATGGTGTATATAAAAGGCATGCTCTGCCATTCTGTAAACACACACAAATGAATACAATTCTTCATTTCTTTAAAAAGCATCTGACACATATAAAGCAGCGGAACAACACCCTCAAAATCCATTTTCCCAACCCATCACAAGAATACCAGATTTTCCTCTATAACCGACAATCAATAGGAAATCACCAGATTTTCTACAAAACAAGTATACAACAGATCTACAAAATTTACGAACGTAATCCATAGATTCTTGATGCGGGATAGGTATGCCTGCTGAAAACGCTAAATCCACGCTACCGACAACCTCATTCGAGCTCTTCAAGAGTCGATACCGACAACGGTTAGACCCCTTACGGACAATAATTCCAAATGGCAACAAGGGTTTACCTCTTGGCAGCAGCGGAATTGGCCAGTCCGTCCACCGGCGCCTTCTCCTCCTTCGGCTTGGTCGCCGATCGCAGCGGATAGCGGAGCAGTTTCGCCGCTGATTTGTTGGTGTTAGCTGCAAAATCAAAGCCAATTATACATACAATTCTCCACCTACGCATAAAATTTTCATCTTTCAACAGGGAAAACAAATTTACCAGAAGCTGAAGACTGATCCTTAATTGGGTCCTCCATGAAAGACTAGAATTTTCTTCAGAGAAAAACCAGAAGAGACGAATTCTCAAGGGGAATGAGGGAAGTTATAAATGGGGATGTTCTTAGTCGGCGTGTGGGCGGGAAACCTTAGGTTTTGCGAAAATCAAATGGGGAGAAGCGCCCCCCCCCCCCCCCCCCCCCTAACTTGCTAACTTGTCATGCGCTGTACACGCTCTCCCTGGGTGCCACGTGTGTTTTTCCGGTCCCACATCCCAAAATTAGTGGCCCTTTCGGTGTTCAATGTATTTTTTATCCTTTTCTATTTTTCGTTTTTGTTTTTGTTTTCAGCTAAAATACTTGTTTTGATTTAGTTTTTTTTTTCAAACTTGAAATTTGACTTTGCACAGAGAAAAAGACTTGAATGCAACAGTGATTCATTCTATGGTACCTGCATAATACTTTGGCCAAAAAGTTCGGCTCTGTTGGTGTGTGATTCGTGGTTTTTGAATCTATTTTCTCAATTTTCATTTTATGTGTTTGGTAATTATTTTTCAATGCAACTGGATTTTGTATTGTTTTATGCTTGGCAAGTATTTTCAAAAAGCTAATTGAACAGAAATGTTCCACTGTATTTGTTTTTAAAACAATACAGCTGCTTTCACAGCTGTTACAACATTGATACGTCGCATCATTGTCGTTGCACTAAACCTTCCTCCCGTTAGACAAATTACGCAACACAAATTCGACTTTAAAATTTGTATTAAAATAGAGATTGGTAGACGAACAATTTTCTTTGGAATGATAGGTAATATTGCTATGGACAGAGAGGCTGTAAATCGACGAATATCACCGAAAAGGAAATATGCTCGGCAAGTGTTTCAAAAAACTAATCCAATAAAAGTGTTCCATTAAAGAAATTATGCAAAACAAGTTCTGCAATAAAATTTGTGTTAAAAGATTAGTAGAAGAACAATTTAATTTTTTTTATTTTTTTTGGAAACATAGGTAATATTGGTAAGAGCCGAGAGGCAATATCTCCAGTCAATAGCAGCAAAAAAAGCATATAATATGATTTAATATTGTTTCCTACTTTGTTTTTCAACTTAAAGTAAACATATCATCATCAAAGAATATGAGGAGGACATTACAACGGCTCCTAGTTCATGGGCCCAGCCCATCAAACGCTTTACAAAGACGCTCACGGGCTTTGAATTTCAAAATTCAAATCCAGTGCCGTTAGAACAAAAGGCTTTTCATAATTAATTCTTTTATCATTCCCGTTTGAGGGCCGTAGGCCCAAACAGAGTATACCGCCTGACTGGTAACAGCTAGCCGACTTCCAGAGCATTCAGATCGGTTAGGTCTATGTGTGGAGCCGCATAGACAAGTTGGCGTCTACAGGTTTGGCCGAAAGGTTATGACATAGTGTAACTAACGAATGATACGAGTGAATGATAAAATTTTAACATTTTATATATACATATATAGAGCTGATCCGTTGAGAGGCTTAACATAGAGATTTTGCTAGTGCGATCTGGCCGTCCATCCCCAAATCCTTTTTTTTTCAGAAGCTGTCACTCATCCGCTACATAATGTAGCGGATGGACTTTTTGACCGTATTGCCCCTTCTCCCTGGTCCGCTACATTGTATGACGGATAATTTTTTTGACCTGACATGTGACAGTCAAAAAGTGATCCGCTACACTGTGTAGCAGACGAATTTTCACCTAATACGACTGACACAATTTCAGACTTGTCTGTATCTTTATTTCTGTACAAGTCAATGTTGTCCGCTGCACAGTATCGCGGACAGTATTGCCTATTCCCAAGACCTACTCAGCTCCTTCAGCACAATTTTCTTCTCCTTCAGACTCGCTTCCATTTTCAGCTCCCTTTAAGTTTCGAGTAACACTTCCTTCAAACTTCACTCAAGTAAGGTAAGTTTGTGAATGGTGAAGTTTTCTTTATGGATTGACTGGTAAAGTATAATTTATTTGTTTTAACAAAAATGTATAGTTTTTTTGTAATGTTCTAAAAATTTGTCACTCTATTCATCAATTTGTGATATTTTACACTAAATTTTTGTGATGTTCTAGACATGATGTTCATCAAAAAGGTATAATTTGTTAATTTTAAATAAATTCATTATAGTTTAATTTGAATTTTTTGAGGTTCGCTAACTTCAAAAAATTTATCCTATTTAAATTTGAATTTTTTGAGATACATTTGTTATATTTTGGCATGATAAATTTGTCTATTTATCTTAATTATTTTAATTTGTTATGTTCAATAAATTAATAATTATTAATTTGGAGACACTTTTGAGATTATGTATATGGTATGTTTGTCATCCTAAATTGGTCTATTCGCCAAGGTAATTTTTAGGTAATATTTTCAGTTAGAAATGTCATTTGATTGTTAAGCGTAGTCTATTTCTACACAGGTCTTGTTTCACAATGTCTGATTTCGTGTCGAGCTCCAACGTCCCCGTAGATGCTAGTGATCCGTATCTAGGACGAACGTTTCAAACATTGGAAGAAGCTGAAGAATGTTTTCGAGCGTATTCATTGAGGGTTGGTTTTGGCATTAGAATAAAGACTACAAGAACAAGCAACGTAACAAAAAAGATATGCTCTCGCTTATACGAGTGTCATAGGGGCAGAAACCCATTGCAAAATGAGACACGCGTAGGCAATGATGACAGTGATGACGAAATAGGATATTCGCGTAGAAGACGGGACTGCTTTGAGCGCACAAATTGCCAGGTCAAGATGTTCGTAAGCTACAAACCCAAGCAAGATCATTGGCTTATTACCAGCCTGGAACTGGCACACAATCACCCGTTAGTAACTTCTTCTAAGGTGAGTCAGATGCATCAACACAAGAAGATGGGTAAGGTCGCGAGTAGCCTAATTCACACAATGAGCAATGCGCGAATTGGACCTACTGAGATTGTTAATGTTCTTGTTGAACAGGTTGGGGGAATTCAAAATTTAAACTTTAACACGACAGACGTTTGTAACGCGGTTCGAACCCATAGACGAGCCGCGTATGACCTCAATGATGCTCAATTTACAATGAGCCTATTGAAATGGATGCAGATGGAGGACCCGTAGTTTACCTTCGATTATAAACTTGACGACGAGCATCGAGTTAGTACAATTTTTTGGGTCGATGGTTATTCGAGACTAGCTTATAAGCATTTTGGAGATGTCGTGACTTTAGACACCACATTTTGGGGATGTCGTGAATTTTGGCTTCTTCAACCTTTGCGGTTGAAAGATTTTCTAAGCGGCGCTTGCTTAAAGGCTTCGAAATTTTATCCCGAACAAGTATGGCGATCCTTGACTTGTAGAATCATTGATGTTGAAGGCAAATTCTTCTTCGATGTGAAGCAAAAGAAAAATCGATCTTCGTGACTTGGAAGTGCTCGATTGAAGAACGACACTGCGTTAGTGCGTATTGTTCTTCAAATGAAGCACAACCTGAGAGACGACAGTGTTTCGATGAAACTTAGGCTTTGATCATGGAGACCCTGTGTATTTCTTTCTTTCCTGCACCAAGCCCACTATTTATAGGTAAGATGGTTGGCTTAAATTTGGAAAACTCATGATTTGAATTTTGACTTTGTAATTAAGGAGATTTTTGTCTCCTTAATCATTTGAACTGTTAATTAAATAGATATTTGTCTCCATTTAATTTTAGGAATGATTTTAGTCAAATTTAACTTTTCTGGTAGCAAGACCATGGGCTGGACTACAAATTTTATCTGGACTGATTCTTCAAATTGAACTTTGGTTCGAGCCTGTTCTTTTGCTTGGTCCCAAGTCAGCATCTTGACCCTTATTTTTTCACGACGTTGAATAATTGACTAGATACTAAATTATTTACTATTTACTAGTAAAATACGGAGTAAATTTTTGGTGTCTACACCCATATTTTGCATATTTTGGTGTAACACCTCTTTTAATAGTACACAACTAGTTATCTAGATCATGACAAGTGACACCATAAGAAAATTCTTAAAAACGACACAAAATAAAATATTAAATATTAAATAACTACTTTAAGGACATGTTTGGTTTTTATCTTTTAAAATACTTATATACAATGCTTGATATCATAAAAATATTATTTTACTAACATTATTTTGTGTCACAAAAACTCGTTATTATCTTAAGGAGAGAGCAGTACTGATAAATGCCTTATTTATGTTACGATTTTCAAGATTTTCAAATATGTCCATATATTACGGTTCTACTTCTACCCTTTCATAACTATGGAAATGGTAATAAAGGTGATTGCATAAACATTTCCCAATTGCAAGTTAGTTTTGGTTACCATTTTCTACAATTCACATACTCATACGTCGTTGCATTTTTCCCTCACTTCCATTACCCATTTACTACTCTTATACTGGCTTCTTTTGTAACTCTTTTGAGTGTGCAAAATTTTTCTTCGGGGTGCATATAATAGTGCTAGGAAACAAATTACTTGACCAAAGTAATGTTACAAGTAGCAAAAAATACATGCAATTCAATGCGTCAATCTCATTACAGACGAACCAGAAAGTGTAATCAGGAGTGATTAAAAAAACATAAAAATATAATTTGACACAAAAAAATCTGGAAGGTTCAAGTTCACATAAAAACATGAAATATAAAAAATATGAATTTAGAGATTGTTCATTAAAGCTTCACAAAAAAAACTAAAAACTTTAATAAGAGAGTTTTTGATATGTTTCAATCAATTGTCGAAGTAGAACTTGACGCTCTTTATAGTTGTGAAAGTCATTATTGTCGACTCTATAGTAAATACCTCTACAATATCTTTCACAATGTACACAATCAAAGAATCCGTAAAAAAAATTACCATTCATCTTGTTTCAGAATTGAGTTTAACCATCTTCGTTATAAAAAATGCTCGTTCAATAGTTGCGTCAAAAATTAGTTAAGAACAAATCATATAATTTTGTAAGGCATGATAATTTATTTAACTTGGTAGATTAGTCAACAACAAATCATTAATTTTGCATCAAAAGAAACTTAACTAGAACATGTATATTTGTAATATTAACGTGATTGTTAAATCACATGATAAGAATAATTCACGTCTACATTAATGTCATCAACATATAGGCATATTAGAACACCAGAACCAGCTCTGAATTTGCTGAATATGCATATATCTCTTCCATTGGCAATATAGCCATTAGCAAGCATTAAACTTTTAAACTTCTCATGCCATTATGCAGGAACCTGTTTCAAGCCATATAGAGATTTCAATAGCTAGCAAACTTTATACTCTTGACCAAGAGTAATAAATCCTTCTGGCTGCTCCATATATACTTCTTCCTCTAGATCACCATTAGGAAGGCTCTCTTAACATCCATCTGGTGAATGACCAGATTATGAATAGCAGCCAATACAATAAGAAGTCTGATGGAGGTGATACGTGCAATCGGAGCAAAGTTATCGAAATAGTCAAATTCTTTCCTTTGCTTGAACCCTTTAGCTACCAATCTAGCCTTATACTCGTCCAACATGTCATCTAGTTTGATCTTTTTCTTTAAGATCCATTTGGTACAAATGTACGTAAAATTCAAAAATAATAAACAATAATACCCGATAATGAAAGAACCAAGGCTTAGAGGCGTGTAAACGCTTCTTGAAAATAGTTAAAGCCTCTCCCACGTGCAAACGGAAGACTACTATGGCAGCTCTATCTTCGGGATTCATCCAAGCCCAGATTCATTATTCATCCAAGAGAGTTGCATTTCTCTACAATGGATCGTGTATCCAACTCCGATTGATCAAAGCATAAGTTTGAAATAAGTTTTTATTTCAAGTATTTTCTTTTCTCTCAAGTGAAGATGATAATATCTCTTCTCTTGTTCTCAACTTCCAACACTTTATCCTTTTATGTAGTGGTAAAAACATGTATGTTCTTTGAACATTATCAAGTTTTTTGAAACATACTAATTCAAGATTCATCAATGAATCTTATAAAGTAAAATGAACTAAAAGATATGTTAATTTTATCTAAGGAGTATACATGAACCTAAGTTCATGAATCTTTAAATTCAGTTGGAAAAAGTTCAAAGAATAAAACCTTTTGAAAAATAATAAGTCTTAAGTTCATGTATATACCTTGAAAAAATTAAAGTTCAATGAACTTTATTTTATTTTTCATATATAAATAGCCAAATTTGAAACACATTTCAAGTGATTTGGAATGCAACATATATTAGAGATGACATTTGATAGTGTCTCTTGGATACCTGCCCTGCTCACCCCTTTATACTCAGATTATTTTGATTTTGCTTGGAAATGGGTCGGTTTTGGTACACTCATTTTCAGTTCGCAACTAAGGGACGAATATGATTTTAGCCAATTCCCATCCCTCGACTGGCGAACGCTTTAATCATGTCCTAAATACCTTAAAATCATCATAATAGTCGATCTCAGAAGCCCTAGAAATTAGTTTAGAGAAAAAAAAAAGATGTTGCCACAATGTCCACCATCCCAACCTAACTCTCCCTTTTGTTCTTATAGTCTTCCTCTTCTGAAACAATTAACTTCTTACGGTGGTTCAAGGGCCTTTTTTTTTTTTCCTTCTATCCTCCTCTTCATCATCTCTCTCTCTCTCTCTCTCTCTCTCTCGTATTCTCATCAATGTTCTAGGCTTCGATGCTTCTAAACCTCTATGTCTTTCTTCTAGGCCACACATTAGTTATATGGATTGGATTTTCAGCTATGCAACGCATTCCTTCTCTTTTCGATGCCTTCATTTTGTTCAAGCTCTACACAAGAGGTTTGTATCACCAAATCTTCGGGGGCAAGGCGGGGCGAGATCGGGGACACGCATGATCCATTGGTTGGTTTTCAAACCTCCCAACCTAATTGCAAGGCAAAGCAGAGCCGTGTCAACAAGGATGGGGTGGCGCTACGGGGAAGGATACTGCGAAATCCACATTCAATTCGACTCGTTTCCATTCCTACCATACACTTTTAGAAAAATTACTATATAGATTAGCAAAAGTTCACCATCAAATGGCTAAAAATACCATCCAGCAATTGAATGTAGCAATTTTACAATTTAACCGCTCTTTCAAAAAACTAGCGAGCGCTATTGTCAAAACAAACTTAACTTTTACCAAAAATAACAATACGTGGCTGTTAAATTAATTAGCAACTATTCTTATTACCTCACGTTGCGAGGTTATGGGCTGCACTGGGTGGTAAGCACGTGTGAGATACTGGAGATAAGTCCCGGCAATGAGCACAGTCTGCTCCAGCATCCCGACCCGATTAGACTGTTGGAGTTGGTGCCTTCGGTGGGGAACCCGGGAACCAGCCCCCACCTAATCACTTCTCCCCGACCCGGCTCTCTCTCTTACTCAAAATAGCCATCAACTGTGCCTTAGAGGGCGCGGTCACCCGACTAAAAAGGCGCGTCCGACACACCTCCAATCATCGGACCTCAACCACCGTCGGTACCACACACACGTCAAACACGTGGATGCACGTGATCTCACTTGTGCAAAGTCGCGTGGGACACAGAACCTAGGAACCGGGGAAACAAGATAACATGCGTTGGAGTGAAGCAGCAGTTACGCACCTGTCCCAAAATCAGGCGCAAACCGTCACTTTCACAAGTCCCGACAAGACCCCATCATCTGATCCTTTCCTCGAGATTCCTCAGAAGATTCCGATCCGACGGTCCAAATGCAGATTACCACCTTTCTTACCATGAGGCCGCCTTCAGCTTCCACCCTTTCCTCCTCCAGTAATTTTTTTCTTTTATCTTCATGTTCTTCTGTTTGCCCACACCTGTTCAGTTTTCAGTGTAGGTGGAGGAGTGGAACCCAGGATTTGCTCACTTTGCAAGCTCACTCACACACTAAAGCTTGTACATTTGCTTCTCTCTCTATAAATACTTGATAAAGAAATGTGAATACTTCTCTGGTATGTTGCTTTTTTTGTTTGGATAATTTGAAAGATAATGCAGTGCTTTTGTGTTGGTATGATTCAGGGGTGGTAGTTTTGGTGTCCTGAGGGGACTGCATTTGTCAAGTAAGTCTTAGATCTGGAGCAAATAATCTTTAGCCCATTTGGTTCTGATTATTCTGTTTTGCAGTTTCTGCTAATCTCAGTGCATTGCTTCATTATATCTAGCTTGGATTGCATCTTAACTTGTTCATTCAAATGATGGCTGATTAAATGTCCTTTTCTGTATGCTTGGATTTTGCAATGTGAATTCAATCGGCTGAATTTATGGTGGCTACCTGTTTGTTTTTGGTTATGCACTGGTCAGATTATATATTGCACCCTGAGTTGTTGTCAAGTCAATTGTGCTTAGAATAAACTAACTATGCCATTGGTTGGTGCAAGCTGCATATTGACGGAGGACTAAATTTAGAAGTATGCTTTTTGCGATATTATTTTTTGTTGTGTTTTCTGCTAGATGGATAACTCCGTTAGCTAAGAATGATCTCTGTGCCAATCACACTTTGCAAAAACCACCGAAGTGGCATATCATGCTATCTTAGCGGAGTGTTCTAAGAAGTATGAACTCGGGGAAAACGGGTATATACTAAGCTGTTGTTCCTTAGAGTTGTAGGCGAATAAGGCAGCAAGAGCAGGGAAAAGTTAGGCTTTCTGAGAAAGCTATCCTGATGGTTAGATAGTCATAGGAGACGACGGGGCTTTTGTTATGTGCGCACTGCACTACCCCTTTGCTATTTTTCGGTTGCATTTTACTTTTCTTATCATGTGCTAGCTGATTGTAAGTGTTCTAGTGATAATTCGTTGTGTTTGTTGGCGTGTTAATGTGGAATCAGTGAGTGTTACTCTTTTACGTCGGTTACGTAGTTGTCTTGAGTAGTGGAGCTTACTGGGACCGTAATCCCATGTTAGTGGGAGAGTTGGAGAGGTGGTGGTTTATTGGTCTTGTAATGTATCTAGGAGGCCAATAACAGCTTCACGTTTATCGATGTTAAAGTCAATGCTAAACAGGTGGCAACCCTGTCAGGGAGTAGCCATCACCGTAGGTGATGCGGCGTAACTCGATATGTCTTTAAGTTCTAGGGTAGTTGTTAGGCCAGATCATCTCATCTATGCTCCGCTGAGGAGCAAGAGGCATAGCTACTTCCCGTATGGGAAGACGTGTAGGAAATTTAGAGGGAAGACTAAGCATGGCGTAGTTTGCTGGAGATTAAGGTATGCTTGTTCTTTTAAGTTGAGGTAAATTACATTAGTGATTGGAGGAATAGGTAGAAGTTTTGTATAGCAACCTCCCGTTGTTTGTCCAGTCGGTAAAGAATTCAGGGAGTAGAAAATGTTGTGTCATCTTCCAAAATGTTTCTTGATTCTTAAATGTTTGGCTGATTATGAATCTAGTATTGGATAATGGGTTTTGATTTTGGTAAGTTATAGTTGTATTAGTGAAAAAGCTATAGAGGGAAAGCAACCCAAATACAAATAAAGGGTTCATAGGAGTAACATGCTAGCGTAAGGCAACTATTTGTTAGTTTGTTCCCAAATGTATGTGAATGTAGCGATTACCTTTCTATTTTGATAAGTGGAGGGGATGGAGGGCGGAAGGTGGGGGGGAATACAAGAGCACAAGAAAGTGTCCTAGGCAAATAACTCCATTGGTTTGACTCTACTGACATGCCTCAAGCTTCAAGTAGCAACTGGTGTCGGAAAGTCCTTGCTACTGCTAATTAGGGCAAAGGAAGTAATCTTACATACTCAGAAATAGACTTACAGATCAACCTTTACTCCTGTATCTCCACCTAATTGTGACAATGCTGCTAATAGGCAATCTTGGCTACTGGAATGAAATGCGAACCAACCCTTTAAATGTACTATTTGCGATATTTGACTACTTGTGGGCATTGTCATTACCATCACTGTGATTAGTAACCTTAATTTAGCTCTCCATGAAGTTCATTAGATAAACTTGTAGAGAGTCCAACTAAATAGCGAGTGGATATCCTGAGCATCATGCAACTACTATATCAGCTTAATTCGTGCATGTGTTTAATCAATAACTCAATGTAAGAGCCTTTGCATAAACCTTATAGTATATGTCAGTGTAATGTATGCCACCCGTGATTAATGACACGAACTTCTAAAACTTCTGCGAATTTTGGCGAGACAGCGAGAGGGTTTTTATGAAACCTATAATCACGCACTATGTCATCTCACTAATCCAGTTGTATAACTGTTAATGACCCATGTAGACCTTGATGATAAAAAGCCAAAAACGCAAATTGATGTCCCAGGGGTGCACATCCCCGTCAAGGTGGAAAAAAGTATGAAGAAGAAGTTATATACAATTTTGCTCTCTCTCTCTCTCTTCCTGTCCCGTCTCGTCCCTCCCCCCGCGGGTATAATCGTCTCCTTGTGAGCTGTTATCATAACCATCAAAATAGAAGAAAAGTTAGAAGGAAAATATGAAAACGAATGTTGAGAACTTCCTGATAGCTTCAGCTGTAATAATTCCTCATGTACCAAATTGTGCAAGATTACTTGTTGCCTTTAAGTTGTTCAGACTGGGCCAAACATTGTATGCCTTCCTTTAACCCTTCCATTCATGTTCAAGACAAACCAAATGTGCATGCGATGCAGAAACATAAAAGAAGGCCACATGCAACCTGTGATATGTGAACCCAAGGCTTGGCAAAATGCAATTAGGGCTCATATTCCATTTAACTTACCCTACAAGCTTAAGCTGTTAAAATTGGGCGAACAATCTGTATCATGCTTTATAATGCTGCACGTATATTGGGTTCTCCCACCCCACCCCCACCACCCCCAACCCTCAAAAGCGTTGCTGCAGTTTTTCACTGCCTTATTATCCTTTTTACAGTCTATAATTATCTTACTGCATTTTACTTCAGACATAATTCATCTGTACTGAATATGAAATGCAGGTACTGGAATTTAGCTTTTTGATCTTGAGCCCTCAGAACAATGGGAAAATCACCAGGAAAATGGATCAAAACCCTGCTTATCGGGAAAAAGTCATCTAAATCTAACATCCCTAAACAAAATGAGGTACACTCCACTCATTACTCTTTTTTTACAGTTCTAAATATCACATATTATTTGCGAATCTTGGTTCCCGTCTTTATTTGTCACTGTTTTTACCTGATTAGCATCTCGCGTTGATAAACATATATACAGACATATTATGCCCTTTTATTGTGGTCCAGATTGACAAGCACCATAAAGTATCATATCTTGATGTTATTTCACGGGGTTCTGAATGTTTAACTAAGCAACTACTATCTGCAATATTCTGATTGTTCCTTTTATTATAATGTGAAGAAAGTCAGCAATGAGAATGGGGTGTGGGTTGCTGCCAAGACACCGGAAGCTGATTTAGCGTTGGATACTCACTTGAGTTCAGATATTACGTGGACCAGCACTCAAAAAAATGAGCGCAAGCTGGAAGAGAATGGTCAAGCTGCAACTTTACCACTTGAGAGAGGGATATCAGTGCCTGCTGCGTACGCACAGGAAAGCACAGAACAAGCTGCAACAAAAGATCCTGAAACAATTAGACAAGAGCAAGCTGCTACAAAAGCACAGGCTGCTTTAAGGGGCTTTTTGGTAATTATTTCCTTAATGAAATTGGTACACTTTGGCTAGAAAAGGTTTGCTTCCACGTGCTAGTGGTAGATTCAGGAAGTGGCCGCACTGCTGCTAACACAGCGATGAAGAAGAGTTTTGCTGATTGCCATTTATCCAAGTACAACTATCTATATCTTCCATCTCTCTTTGCATATTTATCCTTTAGTAAAGGGCTAGAGACTTCTCACATCGTATCAAGTCCTAGCAGCAATGGTGGCCTTTTTGTTTCTTCTAATTTTCTCTAATTGTGGTTTAAAACACCTTCACAAAGTTCTTTGTACTTAGGATTGATGCACCTGTGCCTTTTCCTTTCTCTTACCGCTTTCTTCTTTGTGGAGGCTCGCCGAGCTTTTCGGGCCCTCAAAGGCATAATAAGGCTGCAGGCACTAGTTCGTGGGCATTTAGTTAGGCGACAAGCTGTTTCCACTCTACATTGTATGCTGGGAATTGTCAAGTTGCAGGCCCTTGCTCGTGGAAGAAAAGTGAGGCAATCAGATATTGGCATTGAAGTGCAAAAACAATGCATTCTGGTAATTTTACTTAATGTTTGAAGAACATCACTACTAGAAAACCTGTCAAAGG
Source organism: Escallonia herrerae (assembly GCA_033070095.1). Lineage (NCBI taxonomy): Eukaryota > Viridiplantae > Streptophyta > Magnoliopsida > Escalloniales > Escalloniaceae > Escallonia > Escallonia herrerae. The sequence continues at coordinate 120,794 of JAVXUP010000168.1, read as the reverse complement.
TTGCCTATGTTTTTCTGGATATTCAGCACAATTGGTGGTTTGACTTTAAGCCTGGTTCAAAGTTTAATCATCAACACTTAGAGCACTTTTGGTTGAACAAGTAGCTTCAACACTGTGGTCTGTTCGGGTACCTCATCAGTGTATGTAGGCAAGTAATCAACCCGATTTGGTCATTTAAGAACACCCGACCTTTTAAAGAAGGATATGAAGTTTTTCATTACATCTTGCTTTGTTTAATTGACAGTAGAATTTCTTGCCCGATCTTCTAATATTAAAATATTCCACTTTTGGCATTCTACAATTTGTAGCAGGATAGATGTTTAGGACTTAATGTTGTCCAGTTTGGTACTTTTTTTGTTCTCAAAGAGAATAGGTTATGTTCTACGGGAAAATGTCTTGATAAGTTTTACTCAATTTTCGCTTTTAAAACTTATTGTTATATTACTATCATCTTTGTGAACGGTCCATGTGAACACAAGAAACTCACAATGTCAGTTAAGAGAGAATGCAATCTACAACTGCTTACCTCTCATGATCAATGATACTATATGTTTGACAGAAAAGCAGTTTCACATTGCCGCTCTCATTTACCTCTAGAACACCAGTGCCGTACCATATTTTCTTACATACACTGTTCGTGGAACTAACACGATATCTACGTGCCTTAGGTCCAACGTTAATAATCATGTACATTTTTTCATCAGGATGTTTTGGTTGTGAAGTCTGGTGGTTGTAACTCATCCGTGAGGATAGCAAAGCTCTCAGCGAATGCTTTTGCTCTTAAGGTAACCTCCTTTTCATATCATGCCTGTAAAGATGGTCGTGAAAGGTTCTTTCTTCTGATCTAGAACAGATGGAGCTAAGACAAAGTAGGTGATGTAATTTAAGAGTTGTTAGCTTATTTGTATTATATATCTGGTTGTTTGTAGTGGCTTAGTTTTCAACCCAATTTGCTCCTTCCAATGCACCATGTGATTAATCTTTACTCTGCTCTAAAACCTTAAATGTACTATTCCAGTCGATTGCGGAATAGACAAAACCTAAGGTGCACTCCATGGTGCAACACATAATAAATTGCTCATCCCATCATATACATTGGCTTAAATGGAAAATCAAGCCCATGGCCTTGCCAAGCTGGAGTCCTGACAACATATTACCAGTCGTGAAGACAAAAGAAATGTGACATTTCTCGATTTTTCTCCTAAATCCTCTTTGCTTACAAATGGAGCATGTGATTACCTCTTATTCTTGCCTTAGCTTCTCGCTGCATCACCTACTGCATTGCCTCTGCACCTCCAATTTGACTCCGAGGATCCAAATTCAGTCTTGAATTGGCTGGATGGCTGGTCAGCATCCCGCTTCTGGGAAACTACTCCCGAACCAAAAAAGGCCCCTGGACCAAAATCCCAGAGGCGGCAGGGTAATTCTACGTATGTGAACACTGAAACAGGCAGGCAGAAGTACAGTAACCGGAGGATCCCTGCTGCTAATGTTAATGGTGTCTCTATGCACTCAACCACTGAATTGGAGAAGCCCAAGCGTAATCTAAGGAAAGTCTCAAGCAAGTCAACAGATTCAATGCAGGAAAATCCACAACACGAGCTTGAGAAGGTGAAGCGTAATTTGAGGAAGGTTCACGCCCCCATTACTGGGAGCACCATTCCGTCTGAGAGTGAAGGTGAGAAGCCAAAAGCATTTCAGGGGAAGGTGTTGAGTTCTTCAGGTCAAGATGTAGTGGAGCATAGCATGACTAACAGTACTGAGAAGATTATGACAGAGACAGTAGTGATCGAGACCCAAGTACCTGATATAGAAAGAACTCCAGAACCTTTAGCAGTTAATGAGGTATTTGATTCGGTGTCTGGTGGGCAGCCTGCATCTCTGTTACTGACGTCAGGGAACAGTGGGAGTGATGACAGCAATCCTGGGCAAAATGGGGACTTCAGTTCTGCGGACAATTTAACAAGCAATGAGAACCAGAAATCCAGCCAAAAAGTTTCTTTTCCAGCCAAGCAGGAAAGTCCACAGACAAAGTCTCAGAGCAAGCCTAGGATGCCTAGTTATATGGCAGCAACTGAATCCGCGAAGGCAAAGCTGAGAGTACACGACTCTGCAAGGTTAGGCCAAGATGGGCTCGAAAAGCATAATTCAACCAGACGGCATTCTCTTCCATCTTCTAGTCAGAGCAAAACAGCTTCACCGTCACCGAGAACAAATAGACTGATTCAAACAGCTGGCAAAGGGGGATATAGAAGTGACAGATCTCTTTTGTCATCAAGAGATGGGAATGGTAAGAATAATCTTATTGTTTTTGGTCCTTGTCTCCTGCGTCTGGCGTTATATATCTCATTTCTGGTATGTCTTGGCAATAGTTTATTTGGGATTGCACACACATTAGAGGGAGGGACGCAGGGAGGGAGAGATGTGAAAATGAGGTTTGGCGGCTTTGCTGTGTCACGTTAAAGTGTCAGTTATACTTATGGAGCTTCTCTTGAGTGTTTTGGTTATCTACATTTCAAAGTTTGATTAAGTGCCTTTTTCTAACTACCAACATTTGCATTCCAGTGAAGGTGAACCAAGTGGAGTGGCGGAGATGAACTTCGAGGAAAAGCAGGTTTCCTGAGAATTGTTCAAGATCGTCAATGTTTATCATCTCTATTGTCTTTGTGGTATATGGTTTGTATCTACGTCGTAGAAAAGCTGAAAGTTAAGCCCTTAGTCATCTAAGTTTGGTGTGCCAAATGCCATTTCATGTGGCATTGGGTTGCTCTTGAAAAGTTGTACAATTCGACTTCAGCATGTGTTAAGTTGCGAATGGTAACCAGGTTTTGACATGATACTATCATGCGATCAGGCTCTTTGCAAAAATTATTTCGTATTCGTTTCTACTGAAACGCTTTGTCTAATTATCATATGAGTGATACAACTGCAACTGGCATGTGGTAGATTACTGGAAGCGATTGCAGAGGCTGCAGTTTGAAGCTTGGATCTCTAGTGCTACTGGTCTTTTGTGGTGTTTGATCATTACACTGTTCTTATGCAAGGCTCTGGGCTATTATTAAGTCCTCCTTTTTATCTTCTCATGCTTCTTTCCCATGTATCGTCTTGCATAATGTTGCAAATCGGTATATGTGTAAGTGTTACACTTCGGCCCTTTAAGTTTGGGATGAATGCTTAAATCGTACCCGTCCCTTGATTTGTTTTGGATTCATCCTTTGTCTTGCTTCCGACAACGGGATGCCCATTCAATCCGGTTTAGTGCTCACATGCCGTGTAACTATTTTTAGGGGCAAAATCATAAAAAATCCAAGTGAGCATTTACACTTTGTCTTTGTCCTTTAATTTGTTTCAATTTTTTTTATCTCAATTACCTCTATCAAGATGGTCTTTGCATCTACCGAAAGCTTGTTAAGTTGTGTTACTAACCCATCTTGGTCGAGTCTTTTTTATTGCGTTGTGGGCCTACTGTACATAACACGTTAGTATTTTCAATGGTCAAGCTCAACGCTTATAAACGGCCAACCCAACTGCATGCTAAAGTCACGTGTTCTCTTTGTTCTTTACTTTTACTTTTTGACTGTGTTCAACGTACGGGGTCAGCCTCCCCAACCCCTTAAGGGAGTCGGCCTCCCGAATGCGTGGGTCGGCCTCTCCAACTCCTTAGGGGGTGGTTAGCCTCCCAATGCATAGGGGGTTGGCCTCCCCAATGCATGGGGGTTGGCCTCCCCAACCCTTTAGGAAGGTCGGCCTCCCCAATGCAACAAAGGTCAGCCCCTCTAACCCATCAGGGGGTCGTCCTTACCAATTCCTTTGAGGGCTCCTTACTCTGGGATACCTGTGCCCTGTTCTAGGGTCACGTGCCCCACGCATGACGCCAGCCTCCGCGCTGCGTCTTTCTAGCATCACATGCCCCCAGCACGATGCCTACTTTCGCGACACCCGTTACTGAAAATCCCGTGAGCCGTTCTAGTGTCACGTGCCCTCAGCACGACGCCCATCAGCGATACCCATCGAGGCACATGTGCGCCGTTTCCATGTCAGTGCCCCTGGCACTGTAGACATGCACCACGTTACTAATATAGTCCTGCCCCTCGGCTTTCTGGCATGTTATCGGGCCCCCTCGATGTTGGTCCATCTATTCACCACACCATGCACTCTCCCCCTTGGACGTAAAACATGCTTTGAGCCGTTTTCCAGACGTGCGGAATCTGGAGGCTCTGCTCATTGTGCTCCGGCATGAGGATCCTTCACATCAGGATAGACTCGCTCTTTAAGACTCAATTTCTGCCTAGGACAACTCACGTGACATTAGGCACGCTTGAGCTGTGACCTTATCGCACTCATGTTACGGGTGATCGTCGACGCCCCAAGGACGATGACCGCCGGGTCACTCTGAGACGGGATGATGTCTTTAGAATGCATCACGCCTAGTCTGCCTGACAGGTGAGTGTAGGTACCCTCTCCATCACTGTCAGGTTCTCCGTGTCTCTTGATGGCCCCTATGGGACTCAGTAAGGGCTTTGTACCGGTAGCTAAGCAAAGGCTTTCTCTGATCATGCCCAAGTTATGTGGTCAGTCTTCTCAAACAGGCAGAGCAAAGCTGTGTGGGGTAGGCAGGACAAATATGCAAGCCGACAATAGGACGAACACCGTCATTTGTGGGCTCTCGGGTGATGTGTCACTCCCAGGGGACGCCATGTGTATGCTGATCACACAGGCATACATTTGCATATAATTGACTCGGACTATATTTTTCATGGCACTTCTAGGTAATTTGGGAACCCACTTCCTTGACGTCAAGTTGTTTGATGATAAACTTGTAACCTATTTCAAAGGATAAAATGTCATTTTGCTTAGTGAAGAACATACACGAGTTATTGCTAGAGTCAACTACATGACTCATTGATTTGGTCATTCACTAAATGAGACAATTGATTTTTTTACTCACCGCCTTCATCCATTATTTACCAATAAAGCACCACGATGTCACACTGCAGCCTGCTCCTAATGTTAATGCATACATATATGATATCATATTAGCAACCATCCATATGCACATGCACTGAACCTAAGACCAAAGCTAACGAGAAATAGCTTCTATCAGCACTCCATGCCCGTCACCACCATCGTTTTTACGACAAATTTGGTCATTAAATTGTTCTTGCAAAAAACAAATTCATCGTGAAAAATTTTAAAAAATGAACTTGCCAAGATCTCGCATTCTCGCGGAAGATGGAACACAAGTGCTGCGGGTGGAGGGATAAGTAATTTTGATAAATTGTTGGAATTCTTTAAATTTCCGGCAAATCGTTTTGGAGCCTGCAGGATCAATGGAGTATTCTCCATTTATAGAATCATTTTATGACCAAATTTGTTGTATAAACAATGATGGTGATAGAGCTGGAGTGGTGATAGATGATTTATGCGGCCACTTTTTCTGGACATTGGTCTCGTGTTCAATGCGTGTGTATATGGGCAGTTATGCTCATATAACTTCATGTATATTAGCATTAATGATAGGAGCTGGTAGGTGGATGACATAAGGGGGATTATGAACTGTTGTAATAGTGGAATAATGGTAAAAGTGGTAAGTCAAAAGATTAGTTGACTTATATAGTGAGTGACCCAATCAACTAGTCATGTAGTTGAGTTAAGCAATAGACTCATGTATGTTCTTGACTAGCCAAAATGACATTTTGTTTCCTTTAAAATTGGTCACATGTTTATCATTTGAAAACTAACAAGCTCTCGGTGATTGCAAGGAGCATTTTGGTAACGGAAGTCAAGATAAAAAAAAAAAAAAAAGAAATTTAGAATAGATCAAAAGACAAGGACCGAGTAGAGTAAGATCAGCTTACTGTGTCCTTAATTACGACCATTTAAACAAGTACCCAGACTTCAATAACCAAAACTGTAATTAGCCACTAGATTTTCTAAATTTTCTCCTTAATCTGACTACTTAACCAGATGGAAGGACTATCTGCTTGACCGAGTCAACATAAAGGACAAAATCAAAATAAATCAAAGGATGGGTACGATTTAAATGGCTACCCAAACTTAAAGGATCAGAAGTGTAATTTAGCCTTGGTTATTTTAGAAAATGGATAGTTTCATTTTGATCCCCTCATCTATGCCTGTTTTTTTTTGGCCCGTGATATGATATTTTAAATGTTATGCGAAGGTTTTGTTGAGTCCTGTGCTCCGTCTGCAAAACAGTCCCTCTGTTTGTTTTTCTAGTTAAGTGAGGGAGTATATTCCTCACTTTATTCTTTTAAAGCAAAAAGTTGCATATGCCGTGCATGTTAAACTCCCCATCTATCATTGAATTATTAAAAAAATTTACTTTGGTTTCTGCTATAGTGGACTTTGATGTATGGTTAAGTTTAAATTGAACACATTGAGTTGACCAATCGGGCACCCTGTCAACTGATGTTAGATGAGAGCCTGTCAAGTCATTATTTGACTTGCACAAGGGCCTCCACCAAAGGGCAAAGTTGTCATTCTCCCGTAAAGAAGGCACCCAGCCTCCAATAACATATTACTTTTGTATGTCTAATTGTGTCTAAGTCTCCCCAACTACCACCGATTTCCCAACTTCACATCAAGCTACCACCACTACACCATTAACCTCACCTTCTCTATCAAACACCCACATACATAGAGAGGATTATCGTAACCCATAATCGTCCCATATTTTCAAACTCCCGAGCTACAATTGTTGCAACATTCATACCTCAACCAATCACAATTGTAACCTTCCACCTTATGCATAATCATCATTGTGTACGATCCCTTTTAAATCCACAGCTGTTACCTTCAAACCTTCTCACCATTCACAATTATAGAAATTTCTCTATTAACGCCCCTTCATAATGTCTAACAACAAGCCCACCAATGATGCCCCCACCCACCATCGATTCACCACCACCGATCCACCACCACCGATCTCTCCACGCACTGCCACTACACCAATAATCCACCATCATTGTTATGACCTACCACTGATCTCCCCACCCACCATCACTAAACCATCAATCCACTACCACTACTGTGACCCACCACCGATGTCCCTAACCACCACCATACATCATCGATATAATACCAATATACTGTCATCCACACCAAAATTCTAAGCCACTGCTTCCAAATTTCTAATGCTTGGGCGGGGGGGGGGGGGGGGGGAAGATTAACGTAAATGAAAAGGAAAAAAAGAGTTAAACTAGGTAAAACTAATAGAATAAGAAAAAAGACGATAAAATATTAACCAAATCTTGACTTCGTCCGTAACAATTATTTAGACGCTGGTCATAATTTTTTGGCCAATTCTATTCAACCTAAAAAATTCTTATAAGTGAACCATGTCGTACATGACCTTTTGAGCTTTAAATGGTTTGGGGTGATTGTACAAATTTAAAAGTTACTTTTTTGTTATGCTAAAATTTGGGCATCATTTTAAACTTTCAACAAGCTATTAAACCCAAGTTTTCACCACTGCCACCATGGCAACAGATTTCATCACTTGATGACGATGAATCGTTGTTTTGGAGGTTGTGGAGATAATGGGTCGAGTTAGAGATCCTGATGTGGCATTGGGGGAAGTGGGGTTTGAAGATCTTGGTGATGGTGCTTGTTGTTACCATGGCGGTTTGGGGGAAGGGAGCGGGAGAGGAAAAAGAGAGGAATAAGGGAATAATAATTATGGTGGTGGTGGGTGACACTGGTTGGTAGTGGGTTGTAGCTTTTTTGGAATTAGTGAGCATAGTGGCGGTGCGTGAGTGTGACTCATGTATCACCACCTTGTTTGGCTTCACCGATCGATGCTGCCTTGCCAAAACTTCCCTGATGTGCTTCGTCGGGAATAATGGACACCACTACTTCAACTCTCTCTCTCTCTCTCTCTCTCTCTCTCTCTCTATCCGCAATCACAAAGGAAACTCTGAAATGATCTGAGAGATGGCATAAAAGTAGATCCACAAGCAATTTGATTGGGAAAGCTCGTATTCAGATGGGTACAAAGTAAAAGAAATTGTTATAGGGATAAAGATGAGGGTGAAGTTGAATTGATAATAAAAATTAGTGAGAAGTAAAAGAAAACATTTCTACAATGAAAATATCATTGGTAAACCTACTTCTTCTTTAAGATGGCTAAATAATAGTGGTGGCCTTGCAATAAGTTGTCGGTGACTAATTAATTATTGTCAGTGGAGACCAATATTAGCTTTGGTGGTAATGTTGGGTCCATGAAATGGGTGGCTGATCATGGTGAACTGAAACGGTCTTGTTGCAAAAGGTCTAGGGTGAAACTGTATAGGTTGTGGTGATGATGAAGTAGATGGTTGTGGCGGCGATGAAGCAAAGGTCTTTATAATAGTTTTAAGCGAATAAATAAAATAAAGGGCCGTATGGGCAGATCCTGTAGATCCGACCAACTCTCGGATTAGAAGAAGTCAAGCTTATCTGCTTTGATTAAATAAAAAGGCCTACATTTGCTTTTTGAGGTTTCTATATTTGCTTTTTGAGGTATCCTCTACCCACATCTTTATGTGCTAGTAGCACTTCCATGTTGAGGAAGATAGGCTTACCATGTTTTATCAATTGAACATTTAAAAATACATATTAATGATATTAACAAAATAATAGACTTTTTCAAGGGGTCAATGATAGATAGACCGGCTAATAATGTTTCATGTCTTTGGTCAGTTCAATAACAAAAACGTTATGTTTTTGACTAAAATTACACACATAAGCTCAGGGACATGGGTGTGATTGACTTAAGAGTTTACATTTAGGGTTTTTTTCGTTTGAAATTACTCTTAAAAAATGTATTCTCATGGCACTTGAAAGGGACTTATGAGAAACTACTTTGTAAATTAATTTTTTTGTTTGCGAATATAATAACAATGGCAACTGTTATATTTGTAGTACCGCCCGAAACCATTTAGAGGTAAAACGGAGGTGATGACATGGTTTAAGTAACAAATTTTTAAATAGGTCATGTTCAATTAGCCAAAAAGTAATGATCAAGATATGAGTGATTATCAAGCGAAGCTCATGGTATAATTAATATTTAATTCAAAAGTAAAAACAAAAATCAACAAGGTAGCTCTTTGGCTAAATGACAATGTCACCCCTTGTTTGAGTGCCCCATCAGGTGCAAGTCATGCGATGACTTAGCAGGGTCATGTTTCTAATAGCAGCATCTGACAGAGTGAGCCAATTGGTCAAATTGATGAGCCTGATGGTCAAAGTGAAATTGCCTTAATAGTTGCATAATTTTCTTTAGTTATTTCTTGAATTTTTTTTTTTTGGTGGTCTCATCTATCATGTCTACTTCTGTGGCAACTGATAAGTGACACACTTAAAGTGATATTAACACTTAAAATTTTTTAAACAATTGAAAACTTTCACATTTTGTAAAGTTTTAACTCCTCTTCTCTATCTTTATAAACACATCTCACAAGATACGACAACTAGTAAAAATAAAGTAGAAAATGATACTTCGAGCATAATTGGAAGCACTACGTTCCATATTTTGGTGTACAAGAATTTTCTGCGTAGAAATGTACAGAGAGTAAAGGGTTAATAGCAAAAATATACCCTCACATATGGCACATTTGCAAATTATGTCTCAGACCTTCCAAAATAGCATTTTTATCCACCAAACTATGGCTAACGTTGCAAAAGTTTACCTTCCGTCCAACTTATTGGAAAAAAGGATTTGCAAAATTACCCCCCAACACATTGATGGCATATTAGTAAAATCACAGGGGTATGTTTTGGAGGGAAAGATTACAGGTATTTTGCATATGGGAGTCCAGACTCTCTGTTTTGGGTCATCTCCAAAACAGAGAAGATAATTTCGATCAAGGCTCTGTAAACGATTATGGGAGGATTCTGCCATCTTCAATCGCGACTAGGGCTTCCTTCCCTCTATAATCGCGACAATGGTAGGCGGTTCTGCGTGAGGGCCACCACGGGCTTCCAGAATACTATAAGTCATTCATTCATTTATCTCTTTTCATTAGATTCAATTATCAATGATTACCTTTTAAATGATTGAAGATTAATCGTGATTAGGATTTTTTAGTGTTCGTATTCCCCTGTTAGAGCATTTCTTGTAATTAGGGTTTATGTTGTGGCTGTTGTAGTGAAATTGAAAAACATGGCTTTTCCTGTTATGGAATTGCAACATATTTTAACTTGTCATTTTTATTCGAGTAAATGCAATTAGGGTTTACGTTAGACTATATCTCGTAATTAGGGTTTATATTGTGGCAGTTGAAATGAAATTGGAAAAATAGGATTTTCACTTTCAACATATTTTAACTTACAATTTTATTTGATTTAATGCAGAATATGACTCTGAATTCTTTACTATTGAGTTGCACCATAAAGGTAAATTTATAAACTGCCATGTTATAGTTTATTTGGGTGGTAAAGTTGCTTATTTTGACTCCTGTGATCCAGATCAAATGTCTTTGATTGAGTTGGTTGATTGTTCTGAGAAATTAGGGTATGAAATAGATATGGAGAAACAAAAGAAGTGGCCAAAATTTTATTCTAAGATGCATGGTTGCACCTTAATTACATGACTTCTGTTATTGGGGACATATCAGATTTCCCTAGGCTTAACAAAAAATGTAAAAGACAATAGGGTCATAGAAGTTTATGTGAAGCATAGTGAACCCAAGGCTATATTTGATAGTCAAGCTAACAGTCAAGCCATTTCTACCTCTACTGTTCTTCCTAAAAATGTGCAATCTTCTTGTAGAATTTTAGAGGTAGAGAACACCATAGATGAAGACTACAGTGATGGCTCTATGACCTTAAAGGACTCAGTAAAGGTTAGGGAAAAAGATGGTAGGATAGTGGACAGTGATTACCCTGTAAGTGATGAAGAAGTTGTGAAACTAAGGACAATTGAAGTGACTCTGACTGTACACCAAAGGACAATTGGAGTAGGGGACTTAACAAGCAGTGGCAACAAGAATCAGGCATACAATGCAGTAAAGGCTCAGATAATAAGGGAATTTCAAGCAATCAATGCTCAATTGCAACAGAAATATAAAGGCACTGAGCTGTTTCAAGTGCTTGGCAAGTCACTGGACTCCTTCCTGGAGAGATTTACTAAGGCAAATGAAGATGGGGGTACAGTTTCTTGCCCTGCAGTTGTTACTGATAGAACAAAGAAGGCTACAAAAAGGACTTTGGGATTGGTAAGACTTTGTGCATATGTAATGTAATTTGCAATACTATCTGGGATGATTTTAGTGATACTTGTTTAATTTTCTATTATAGAGAAAAAAATGCCAGACGTCAGGAGGCCAACTGGCCCACATATTGACCCGTCACAAGAAAACCTGATGTAAATGCTTAAAAGCTTTTGTTCACCGTTGATGTAACTTGAATACTTTTGTACCAAATGGATGATTAAGTTTTAATATTAATGACTATTTTGTCATGTGTTGGATGCTTACTATTTAAACATCTATTGTTACGTTTAATTAATGACTGTAAAGTTGTCAAGACTTAGATATTTACGTCAACAAAAAGCTGGTACACTGATAACATTTAGGTCAAATATAATAGGGTTGCATACAATTTATGCAAATACAATATCTTGCTAGTATTGTTTACACAACTCTTTTTTCCCAAACCTAAACCCTACTAATAGAACTACAGCTGGACACAAGATCACAGTCCATTTCTTCAAGCTTGAGTTCTTGATAAGCAACTCCATGTTCCTCCTCTCCAACTCAGACTTCCTCATCTCCAATGATTGGTTCCTCAACTGCAATTTTATAGTGCTTTTGTGCAGTTCATCATTCATTACATGTCTCTCTTCTAATTTCTTCGATGCCAACCTCCCAAACATCATTCCATAATTGCATACATTCGGATCAAACCACTTGAAGAACTTACATTTTTGTCAATCCTACATACATATAAAAAAACCCTACATTAGTTAAGATCAAAATTCCATATGAATATCAAATTAGGAGTGGAGGTAGTTACCTTGTATTGAGCACATCCCAAAATCTTCTACTCGGAAGGAGTGGAGGTAGTTACCTTGTAGTGAACACATCCCAAAATTTTTTTACCCGAATTGTTCTTGGTCCACGACATGGTCAAAGGGGCTATTGTGCACATTAGCAGGTGGTGGGCATGGATGAATTTGTGGAGTGGTTTGATTTTCCAGATCTGGAAGTATTGTTGCTGCTTTTAGCCATGAGTGTGTGTATGTGTGTGTGCGTGTGTGCGAGCGTGCGTGCGTGTGCGTGTCTTTGCTACGCGCGCGCGCGTGCATGTGTGTGTGTGTGTGCATGCGTGCATGCATGTCTCTGTTGTGTGAGTGTGTGTGTGTGTGTGTGCGCGCGCATTTTGAATTTGGGGGGGAAAAGGAGAAATTTTTTCCTTTATTCAGTTAACCGTGTTTTTGTAAAATTAAACCCTAACATTTTGTTAGTGTTGCATTTTTATATCCCTGCAAAAAGTGACCTGACCAAAATACACTCTCAGTTAATAGAAAAACTAACAGGATGTGGGCACCAGAATTATGCCATAGTTTGGTGGATAAAAATGCTATTTTGGAAGGTCTGAGACATAATTTGCAAACATGCCATATGTGAGGGTATATTTTTGCTACTAACCCGAGAGTAAATGCAATGGTTACAGACTACATAACGGCTAAAATACCTTTGCCGTAAGTCCTTGCCATCTTTTGCACCTTCCCTGTAAGATGAGAGGAAAGGGACAAGTATTTTCTGTAATATCTCAAAATTTTTCTTTTTTTTTCTATGTGAAATTAGTATTTTGAATAAATAAGTTTGTGGTCTTTTGTTAAAATTAAGAAAAATGGTTTGAGATTATTTCTGAAATTTTTCGGTCGAATGGAAGTGGTTTCATTCGGATCAAAACTATTTGATTTTAAAGCTTTCGAGTTTGAAGGATTCGGTCGAAGGAAAATGGTTTTGCTTTGAAGAAAAATTATTTTGCTTCGAATGAAAGTGGTTTCATTCAAATCAATACTATTGAATTTTTTGAAGTTTTGGAATCTGAAGTTTTCGATCGAATTAAAAGTTTTAATTCGATTCGATCGAAAACTCATTTTTGGTTGAATGAAAAGATTTTTTTTCTTGCGTATTGAGCTACGAAAGTTTTCGGTCGAATGCAAAAAAAAAAAAATTTAATTCGAATTAAAAGTATTAATTCGAATGAAAACTCATTTTCGGTCGAATTGATTTTTTTTGAACCATTTTCACCTCTGTTAGATTCGGTTGAATAAAAACTATTTTCGGTCGATCGAAAACTATTTTCGGCTGAATAAAAACTTAAAAGTTTTGTCCCACATAAATAGTCCTCTTATTTCCTTTCTAGCCTTTTTGGGTTTTCTACTTCTTCCTTTGCGCGCGCGAGAAAGAGAGAGAGAAAGAGATAGAAGAAGGCTTGGAAAGTTTGGAAGTTTTAAAGTGGAGCTTAAGGAGTATATTTCTCAAAAGCTTAGCTAAGGTAAGGGTTTATTTTTGAAATTCAAATCAACAATGGACCAATCGCTCATGTAAGTCCTTAGTTTCTTTTTGAAATCCGAATTTCTTCAAATTGAGTTAAGTGATTCTTCTTTTTCCCTTTGCTTTGAGCTTCACTATGAATGACTTGTTCTCAATGCTACGACTTGTGAGATTTAATTTTCGTCGAATTCGTTTGACCTTAGAATTTGTGATATTGATATCGTTCGTTTTAAAGATTGTCTTTATTTCGTAAACTCCGTATATTGTTTGACATGTCCGATATTTGATTGTGTTAAATTGGAACTTTGTTTTGATAACTCTATGAGCCATGTCACAGTGTATGTGACTTATGTCTGACTTACCCATGTGGATTCAAATGTGGGCTAGCTCGGGGGGTTGAGTTAGAGATCGCGATCTTACTTTCTGAACCGGTCTCATATGTCAGTATTGACGTATGTGACCACTTTCTGAATAGCTCTCTAGTGTTTGTCTCCGTACTCAATTACATTTTGACATTCAAAATCTCGTTTGATGTCCGTTCTGTTTGAATTTTTATGCTTCCAAAATTTTGTTTCTCAGACATTTTTGTTTCCATTTGATTGGTCCTTGAGCGACCTTACTAGGCATTTGGCGCATCCCCTTATTGTTTTTCCTTTCAGGTGATCAGTAAGTGGGACTTTGGGATCAAAGGACTAACTGAGTGATCAAGAGTTAGCTACCCTTGTTTTAAAGTTAGTACTGATATTTTGAGTGTAATGTTGAGACATATTGTTATCATTTAGGTTTTATTTTGGAGAAACTCTGTTTTGGAGAATTTGAATTGTACAAAGGCTTGAGGCAACTGTGTTAGATATTGACATATTTTTGGGAATTATTAGTGTGTGCTCTAATTTACCATTTTGGAGTCTTTTGATAATTATAGGAATTTATCTGATATCTGTTTACCTGGCATTAACACACCGGAAATAAATCCGGGGCATTACATTTTCCTTTCTAACCCTAGTCTGGATAGGCTCACAGATCTCTCCCATTCTGACTTGCAATCTACCAAAAAGTTAAAAGTCACCCTTACTGGTAGCTTGACATATATTTTTGGCAAACCCTGACTGCTGTAGAGATGCAAAGAAGACCGATTTCGTGATCCATGGTTGCCACTGGTTGCATATGGGATGGCCCGTATGCCAATGATCCGAGGTACGGTTGGAAGATAAGAAAGATTATGTTGTCGCTAATATGTATAAGCAAATGCGTGGAGCAAAGTTCTACAGGAATTGCACAATAAATTATTCTTTATTTTTTCTCGTGATCATACACTTTTAGTGGGATGTTCAAGACTTTAAATAGTACTACGAATGAAAGTATGTTACATGTTCTTTCAGAAATATTGTTGATTTTGTAAAGACCAGAAAAGTGTTACTAAAGAACATTAAAAAGAGGGTGACATAATAGTAGGTGTAAGTGGTAATAAATTGAGTGTGTAAAATATAATTTCGGAGTATTTATTTGTCACTACTAGGTAACAAATCACGAACGATTCTCGGTAGAAGATCTGAAACTTTGCTCTTTATTCCAACTACTAAACCTTCCATCTTTATAAATCTAGAACTTTATCAAATTGGTTTAAAGGCATGCTTAAGGATACTTTTTCTTTGTTTTGTTTTGCACGAAAGATCTTTGTCGATTTTCCCTTTTTTCCTATCAACTAGAGTGAGTGGAAGATCGAATAAAGATTTAGTTTGTTTTAGTTTTTGTTTATATGTCTGATGTCGTCAAAAAATTAACGAGAAAATACTAATAATATATGACTCATATTGTAAAAAAAAAAAGGCTATGTTGTTAATGCCTTTGTCATGAAAAAAAAAAGAAGAAGACACGATACGTAATGACCACGTTGATGAGCTATCCTAGATCAGTCACCAGTCACAATGACACCGCGCCTCCTTATATTTGCGACACTATCCATTAACGACCGATGGCAGACCCGAAAATTATACCTAAAACTAGGGATGGCAATGGGGCGGATCGGATGCGGATCTTATAAGATCCGCACCCGCCCCGCTACCCTTGAAATCCCGCCCAGGCCCGCACCCGCCCCGCACCGGGTTATACAATCTCAAATCTATATCCGACCCTAAAATGCTTTAGAAAACCCGTCCCCTCCCCGGCACTCTTTTGCTCTGTATTCCGTTATCAATTATAAGTTAGTAGTGTAAGGTTTGGTTAACCTTACATTGTCTAGTGAAAGAAAAGATTAATATATTGTCTAGTTAAAGAAACAAGTAAAGATACAATATTTTCTACAGGATAAGGGACTTCTTCTAGAAGCAATTTCAAAGACATACTGCAACCTAGTTTATTGATTGTCTTGAACTTATCTTCATTCAAAACAACAGTTTGTGAAGAAAACATCTTCTGTGTTTTGTAGGCTATATCTGTAAGTACATCTAAAAATCGTGAGAAAATCAAAATCACACTCACAGTGATGAGAAAAGTGTGCGCAATACCAGATAAGAATAAAAGAAGACAGATTTTAACTACAGTTAATTACTAAGGGAACACCGGTCAGATCGGTTTTCATTTTTGCACAATAAGACCTCGTAGATCACGACAGCGAAATTGGCAGTAGATCACTTCTTCTATATCACGGCTTGCTGATGGTTTGCTATTGGGTCAGTTGTCGACAGTGCCATTAGGTCAGTCGCAGCCTCGCAAGTCAGTCGCCACGGCGCCGTTAGGTCAGTCACAGCCTCGCAGGTCAGTCGCCGTCTCGCCGACGGTGCGAAGGAGAGGGAGAGAAGAGGAGCGACGGCAGTGCGACACCTTTGTTGTCGGCAGAGAGTGAGATTGACTGGAAAATAGGGTTGGGGACTGGGGGATGATAAGGGCATCTTATATATGTGTGGGATGAACGACTATGATTAAAGGATAAATATGGTTATATTATACCGGGGCGGGTCATGGGACGGTTTGGACTAAATACCATACCCGCGCCCTAATCCGTTGCGAATTTTTTTTAAAAAAATCATTCCCGTCCCACGTCAAAGTCAAAGTAACCCGCTCCTACCGAGACAGGACGGGACGGAGATCCGCGGGTTCGGATTTTTTTGCCATCCCTACCTAAAACCTGTGTTGCCAGTTGTTTGACCCATTTATTTTTCCATGACAGGCCTCCTTTTTCCCGCTATCTCGTAAATAATCTCCGAGTACAAACGACTAGCATTACTCTCTTGCGTGCAAAATGGAACGCCATTTGACCAACTTACTTCACTCCACTCTACAAATTAACCAATTCAAGCAAGTCCATGCTCTAATCGTCAGAAACCACCACAATCTCATATCACTCTTCACGAAAAAACTTCTGTCTTTCGTTGAATATGCACGCAAGTTGTTCGACGAAATTCCCCTACCAGATCAAACAGTATAGAATACCTTCATATCCGCCTATTCTAGACTTTCTTGGGACAAAGAAGCCATACAAGTATTCGTTTCGATGCGCGACAAAGGTACCAGGATAGATTGTTACACCGTTGCGCCTGTTCTTAAATCTTGCTCTTGCTTGCAAGCAATTGAATTGGGTAAACAGATTCAAGGTTTAGTAATAAGTTCTGGGTTTGATTTAAATGTTTATGTTCAGTCAGCTCTGGTTAATTTCTATGCCAAAACTGGTGGAATACATGCTGCTATGCGGGTTTTCGACGAGACTTTGGTTTAGGACCCAATTTGTTACAACTGTTTGATTTCAGGGTATTCAAAATCTGGGGATGTTTTAACGGCAAGAAGGCTTTTCGATGAGATGGAAAATAGGACCCTTGTTTCATGGAACTCTAAGCTTTCGTGTTACGCACATAATGGGAACTATCTTGAGGGGTTTAGAATTTTTGAGCAGATGCAGGCGGAGAAATGTCGTGCTAATGAGTTCACTGTGGTGACTGTACTTTCTATTTGTGCTAAACTTGGGAATTTGGAAATGGGGTTGAGAGTTAAGAAGTTTATTGATGATAACGAATTTTGTTTCAATATCGTTGTTTCAACTGCATTGTTGGAAATGTATGTAAAATGTGGGGCTGTGGATGATGCACGTCTAGAGTTTGACCGGATGGTTAAAGGGACGTCGTTGCCTGGAGTGCGATGATTTCTGGTTTCGCCCAAAGTGGGAGATCTAGTGATGCATTGGAGCTTTTTGAAGAAATGGAAGGTGAAAATGTTAAGCCTAATGATGTCACCATTGTCAGTATTCTATCAGCTTGTGCCCAATTGGGCTCGGTGGAAGCTGGTGAGCGCATTGGCACCTACGTTGAGAGTCGTGGCTTGGACTCAAATCTTTATTTGGCATCGGCACGTCTGAGTATGTATTCTAGTTGTGGTAATACAGAAAGAGCTTGCCAAGTTTTTAAAAAGATGCCTCAAAGAGATGTTACTTGGAACTCGATGATTACGGGGCTGGCAATAAATGGTTTCGCAGAAGATGCCGCCGTCGCACATTATGGAAAAATGAAGGAAGTAGACGTTAAACCAGACGAGTCAACTTTTGTGGGGTTACTTACAGCTTGCACACGTGCAGGCCTTCTTGATCTGGGTCTTGAGTACTTTAAAACCATGAGAGTAGATTACGGAATTTGGCCCAAAATAGAACACTACGCTTGTATTGTGGACCTTTTCTGCCGGTCTGGGCAACTAGTGCAGGCCTATGATTTTATATGTAAGATGGAAGTCGAGCCCAATGCCGTGATATGGGGAAATTTTGCTTGGTGCAAGTAGGATTCACTCGAATGTAGATATTGCGGAAATTGCGGTCAATAAGTTACTAGAATTAGAGCCCGAAAATTCCGGAACTTATGTCCTTCTGTCTAACATTTATGCAAGTGTGGGCAGATGGCAGGAAGCCTTGAAGGTCCGGAGCTTGATGAGGATTAAGAACATACAGAAATCTGCGGCATATAGTCGGATAGAATTGGAGGAAAAGGTGCATAAGTTTTTAGTAGGTGATATAACCCACCCGAGGCGCGAAGATGTCTACAGCACCATTGACTGGTTGGCAATGCATTCGTCTTGGACTTATTGTGATTTGGACTCTGACTTAGAGATAGAAGCATACTAGAGGCCAGATATACTTGCTAATGCAGCCGGTAAAGCATTTTGGAAGTTTTTACCATGCATCTCCATTTGTGCAGAAACCCTTTTCTTCTGCTTGATCCTGCTATTAGCCTGTGACGAGAAGAATAAGCAAGGTTTACTATCAAGCAACAAATAAGAGGGTATTTGGCTTTTCACAACATGGATTGACCAGCATAGATTGAGGAGTAACCTTCTAAAAACACGTCAATGGATGTCAATCCAATTTGCGACTGTGGAGATTGAGTTTGGGTCACTGCAACTGGTAGGGGTCCATGCCATGGCCCCTCACCGAACTGCTGGCACCCTCACCGAACTGTTGGCTATGCCAGAAGAAGAGAAAGAAGCTAGAGATAATACTTCGTCTCCTGTTTATTGGTGACTTTTCGCATAACCAAGACACCGCATGAGGTAGAGTTGTCAAAGGGCCGGGCTTGGGCCGGCCCAGCCCAAGCCCATCGGGCCTGCTGTGGGGTCGGGCCAGTGGGGCTGCCAACCGGGCCGGGCCTGCCGAAGGCAAACCTAGGCCCAGTCCAGGCCCTGGCCCTAGGCCCAATATCTAGGGCCGGGCTTGGGCCGGGCCCGGGCCCTTTTTTTTTTTTTCCTTCTTATTCAATTTTAAATTTCATCTCTAGGCAATATTCACAATTTAACGAACCTAATCTTTATCCTTTTATTTCATTATAAGAAATATACATATATATGTATGTATGTATATACATATTTATTTGTTAGCCATTATATTTTTTATTATATGTTAAACATTTTCATATTCTTCTTGGTGAGCTTTATTAATAAAATCTTAACACATAACAATGCTGTTGGGGGGGGGGGGGGTAAAAGTGGAATTTTGGAAAAGGGGTGGAAGAAGGGGGGGGGGGGAAGCAAAAAATTCAAACAAGTGGTGGGGCCAAAACCGGGCCGCAGACCGGGCCAAACCGGGCCGACTTGGGCCGGGCCAAACCCGGGCCGTTTCCGGGCCGGGCCGGGCTTTTTCGCAGAATCTGAAGGCCTGGTCCAGGCCCAGGCCCCAAGCCCGCTTGTGCTGGGCCGCTACTGTTCATGGACGGGGCCGGGCCAGCCCACGGGCCACCCGGCCCGTTTGACAACTCTAGCATGAGGTGACAATCTGTGCTTTGCGCACGTTGTGGAATGTCGAGTACTGGTACCCAATTTGTATTTTAGTAAGGAAACTGGACAACACAGAAATTATGGCAAATGAGCGCCATTGCTGTTGGGTCTGTGACTTATTTGAAAACAAGCAAACTCTTTTGTTTTACGTTACTTGAAAATGAGTTTTGAAAAAGGTTTGTAAGTGGGAATGTACCTACTTGGTTGTAAGATTAGAGTGTGTTAGTCTCCATGCTAGCCGCGTGCAGGTGCTTGAGTTTAGGCGCACTTAGCATGCAGTCATGAAAAACGTGACTTATTTTTAAAAAAATATTTTGCATTTTTCAAAAAAATAGTTTTATTGAAAAGGTCTGATTTATTTAAATTCAATTTTGATTTATTTCAAATAAATTCCTGGCGGTTATTTTTAACTGTTTTTTTTAACAATTGTGTCCGTCCAAATACACCCTTTCAGGTTTTTATAAATGCAAGATTTTTTGTTCTTTCACAACATTTACTTACTTACTTGCTTGCAATCTTTTCCTTCTCTGTAAATTTACTATAGCCAAAACGTACACTGCTTTAAAGAGAATTCTAAGGAGAATTTTTGAATTTGTTATTTGCAAATTCTAAAAGACTTTATTGTATCATTGAAGATTATTTTTCATTAATGCATCAGCAAACTAACTTTTCGAGTTGAGACAAATAAAACCTTAAAGACTGTGATTACGCGCTTCAAGGTCTTTATTTGTGATTTCTTTTTTTTTTTTTTATGAAATTTCCAACAACTGTTGCTGCCAGTTTTGAGTTGCAGGTGCTTAGACATTTATTGGGTAATAATAATAATAATAATAGCTAATGGTCGCGCTCCATCAAACATATTTATTCCTTACACACGTATTGCAAAAGTTGTTGCAAATTCTGACCTGTAACACTCCATAAGCAGTGTCGCATGGTTATTTCGTATTTGACGAAATCCTGAAGCTATTCCATTCACAGTTAATGGCCACAATTCCATTTTGGGGTTTCTTAGTTAATCCTTCTTCAATGTATTCTTACCATCTGAAGAATAGACATCTTTAACCCCTTCATTTTCTATCCCAGTTTTTTCTCAAAAAAATCTTAAGGGGCTCTTCTTTAGGGACAGATGGGGTTTGCTTTTTCTCAACAAAGATGATCCTTGCTTTAATGTGCTCTTACCACCCAATTGTCATGGCAGGTTTAACTCTGAAGTGATTAGTGGTCCGATATTGGGGAACATATTGCAGAAACGTATGCTGTTCTATGGAATGAAATGTAGAGAAGAAACTATCTTTGGAACTTAAAGGAGACATTGCGAGAGTACAAGAAGTTATATTTACAAAGGAAAACATAAAATCTGGGCACTCTGAATCGAAAGAATTTAAAAGCACATGCACATGTATTGCAATAGCGTTAATGACAAAAATAATATCAATAATCCGATCTATGAGGGGCATACAATGCATCGAGGTGGCCAATTCATCATCCATCTACATTTCCATAGAGTAGTTTCTTTCTCCATGTCCCTTTTATTGTATCAATAAAACTATATTGTTCAAGCAAAATTTGTGATTTTCAGTAACATAAGAATAAGGTATATCTGTAACGAAAATGATTTGGTATATATTTAGAGTAGAACTGTGATCTTTGTAGCACTAGTATTGAGAATACATGCTGCCCAATTCATTAGGATCAATCACAGTTCCATATACGGGTCCTGACCGACCTAAAAAGTTTCTGCTAGAACTGGAAGTTGAAGCTGTTAATTGAACATGAGGAGGTATCCGAGTTTCATCCGAGTAGCCAGAAATGCAGAGGGCACCAGAATCATCTTGCTCCCAGTATACCTCTACCATAATGCCTCGGAGGTTTTCTGCAGACTCTGTTCCCGGAATCCCTACAAATCTGGCTCCTACAGGTATCTGCATATAAAATACAGAATAAGCACAATTCATAGAGGCTGTTAGCATATTTCCTTGTACTTCAGCTTGCAATAAGTCATGTTCAGTGAAGATCAATCGATAGTAAACTGACCTCAACTGAAGCTCCTGAGCTCAAAGTCAGAGTGACAAATCTCCCCTCAGCCGCAGCACTTTCTAACTCTGCCTTCTTGGCAATGTTTAAGAAAACTTCTTCAAGAGTTGTAAGCCCAAGTTGGATGTCTGCTATACCGAATTCATTTTGTCTATCTTGGAGCTCCGCAAAGAAATTCTGGAAAAAATGGATTCCCATGTTTATAGAGAAAGAAGGGTGGGGGTTGAGGGGGAGGGGGGGGGGGGGGGTTGCGCACAGGACGTCAGTGAGATCTTCAGAGGTCTACATAACTTCAGGGCATCTTCTACAATGCTTTTTGTAACGCAAAATCACTTGACCGATTTTGGAGAAATTATGAGATCTAGCAATTAGTCAAACTATGAAGCACAATAGTCTTCAAGGCGGGTTTTTATGCAAGGAATATGAAATGCTATGAAAGTTGCATTGCCAGAAAGTATTCTGAATAGAAAGGAAGGGCTGATTAATCAAGTTTTAACCCCTATTTAGATAGGAAAACATAAGAGTAGAATAAACATATAGTTCATAGACATTGGGTTCTAAAGTAAGTGTTCTAGAAGTGATTCACAGTTCCAAAACTGTCTACCAATGTTCTCCTACTACGACATGCTTTTATTAGTGCAATTTTGAACAATGCAAGCTAAGTCAAGAGATAGAACAAACAATGCTTCCTTTAAGAATTCAAACAGTTGTCTCACCGTCAATATTCTCTCCTTGTCATGGGGAATAACAAAGGTCAGGAAGGCTTGTTCTCCTCCTTTGGTACTACATCTAGACGCTGTCAATAAAATACCCAAGTCATATGCAACGATTTGTAATAAATAAGATTAAAAGACGCTGCGACCGAACATACACTTTTGAAAAACTGTTTCACGTCCTCATGATGCACTGTAGGGGACGCATCCTCTCTGGTAGGTCTCCCGTTACTGGCCCCAGTGAAGCTTACATTAGCAATAAAGCCGGTACCAAAACGTGACTTCAACCTGATGGAAGTACCAATGCAGCGGAGCCTACCCTTTGCCATAATTCCTATGCGATCACTTAAAATGTCTGCTTCTTCCATTGAATGCGTTGTTAAGACGATGGCTCGCCCTTTCTTTGCATTTTCAATTATGTCCCACACATGCCTTCGAGTTATTGGATCCATACCAGTTGTCTGCAGGTTCAAATTTTCTATGAGAAGATGAAGTAACAAAAGCACGAAGAACCAAACAATTTGGAGACTGCATACCGGTTCATCCAAAATCACTAATTTCGGTTCACCAATAAGGGCTATTGCAACACTGAGACGCCGCTTCATTCCTCCGCTATAGCTGCCAGCTCTCATTCGGGCTGCCTCAGCAAGTCTCACCTCTGCTAATGATTTCTGTGCAACCTGTTGTAGCAGTAAAGACACTCATCTTATAACATATTCATGGCCCAAGAAAGTGAAATCCATGTTGAATGGGCCCATGGAGGTAAGAGAGAACATTGTTCACCCTAAACTGAAGTACCTAAAGAAAAAACTACCAGAAACCAGTTTTGGGTTAGAAGCGCACACCGATTTAAGTGAAGCGGGGGGCAGACCCTTGATACTGGCAAAGAGAATAAGGTGCTCTTGACCAGACAGTGCATCCCACAGTATATCGAACTAGGAATGGTAAAGCAACAAATTAGTCTATGTTGTAGAGGCAATACTGTATAGCAAAGATGTCATAAAATTGTATAATTCCGAAACAGTGTGTGTAGATCATAAGGAAATAATGATTACCTGGGGACAAACTCCTATAAGTCTTCGAATGTTTGACATGCCAACGGAGTTTCGAATGGAGTTTCCGTATATTAATGCTGTTAAAACCACCACTCTTAGAAAATTGTGACTGCGTTTAACCTCACAACAAATCGCATGAACATGAAATTTCGAAATTATAGCTATTACCATCTCCACTGGTCACTGGTGTAATTCCAGTTAAGCAATTTATTGCAGTAGTTTTTCCAGCTCCGTTAGGTCCAAGGAGACAAAACAGTTGATCCTTCGCAAAGTTCACCCATAAGCCCTAAAGATAAGGTCCAATACTGTTATGTACTCGTAGCTTGGTTTTCTGTGACATGTGCATGTAAAGAATATATTTTTTCCCACAAGTAATTATAATTAGTGACTCAAAGGAATCCAAGATCATAGATCCAGCCCTTGCCTCAAGCTGTTAGACAAACTTGAGCAGGTGTTGTACATTATTGTAAGAAAATGTCGCTTGCCTCCTTAATGTGCTTATTTTATTCCTATTTTCCTAGTACGCAAAACTACTGATCACACGAGAAGTGCCTCAAACCTATTAAATGATTGAATAGGCAAAAGCACACAACACACATGCATAAACATATTAGTAATCTTCATCTGCTTATTGTCAACACTACATAATGATCTGTTTTCCACAAAAAGGTCATGGACTGAACAGGAAATTTTAATTAACAACTAATGAATGTCGATGAGCTGCAAGTGAATTAACAAGGCTTATCGCTCCTTCTTTTGCCCTCAACGTCTCCTATACCACATGCACACAGCAGGCACATGCAGACACGAACACACACTCACATGTATGTTATTGCAGTATTGGATTCAATAAAGTTGATAGCTTCCTCTTTTGCCCTTAACATCTCCTATACTAGTACATAAGGCAAAAGGACCTTTACCTTGAGAGCATGGTAAGGTGAAGTCCTCTTACATGAACAGCAACCAATCTTGGTTGTTCCAGGATATATCTTTACAAGGCCACGTATTTGGACTGCAATATTTGAATTTACTACTCCTTCTCCAGCTTGGTGTTTAACGACGTTTTCCTCTTCAAGGACGTCTTCATCTTCTGGAGTATTATTTTCCAATGGTGGAGTTGAATTGGTGCAACTACAGATTCCACCCTCTGAAACAAGAGAGATATAAAGTGTTCATAATAAACACGAGGGACAGAAAAAGTTTGCTACTTAGAATCCATTTACCTTCCACCTTGTTTCCACCATTCCCTGTCCAGTACCCAGGTTTCAGAAAGTAGAACACTGATTTTCTCACACCAGATGAGTTTGGGATAACATTGTCGAAGTAAATAGCCAGAATAAACCATACGAAGAATGTTGACACAAGCCATATATAGATATCATTCTGTTACGAACAGACAAAAAGCAATTAAAAGAGTCAAGTGCAATTGCAACCATCAAAATTCATTGCAGAGGGAGGGGTAAAAGAAAGAAAAGGTAAGGAAATTGGGGAATTCGGGTTCCAGAAGCTGTCAGGTATGCACATACAATTGTTATCACGCACTCTTCATCATTTGGTGCGCACTTCGTCCTCCTACTCCAGCTGATTCCAGGATCTTGAGGAGTGGAAGTTGCATCAGAAAGCAACTGAAGAGCTTCAGCAAGAAGGTTGGGTGGAAACAATGACCAGATGATCCGGTAGGTACTTGAGGTGTCATTGCTGTAGGGGAATCCAAATGTTGTAACGAGCTGCAAAGAGAGAACAAAAAAGAGATCTGTTTAAAAAAACTCCACTAGTTTCTCCTCAAATATTAAAGAGGGTAACTTGCCTGAGTCAAAAAACCAATGATAAATATGGAGAAACCGACAGTTGTGGAAGAAGATGACTTGCTAATGAAGGCCGCCAGCATGAATGCAAAACCAATCTGGCATCAAAAGTAAACATCCGTAATCTTACAGGATGTCCTAAGGCATAAGATTTACGATCGGGTAGAGAAATTTACCATATTTAACTGGAAAAGAAAGAATAGAAGGAACAAGACTGCAAAGTTGTTATTCAAGAAAAAGTCAAACTGAAACATCATCCCGAAGAGAACTGTGAAGAGTGATGAAAGAAGGGTGATAACTCCCTCCCATGTGAGCCACGATAACCAATAGGCAGTGTCATAAAGACCCATCATAGCCATTGCCTGTTAGGGAAACAGTAGGACTCATAAGAATAGAAGTCTAAGGCAGCAAACATTTTTTATAGATCAAATCAATAGCTGATTACTACCTGGCGAAGTTTGAGCTCTTTCTCTGTGATCAAAGAACTAATCTGAAACACGAAAGCGAACATGGCAATTGCCAGAAAGAAGGTTGGTCCCACTGTACTGACAGCAGAGAACATTTCAACTGCTGGGTGTGCAAATTCCTTAAAACTGACGTCCCAACTGAAGTTAGAATCTGAGCACATAGGGACATTGAAAAAGGGTTGCACTAAGTCACAGCAAGAAATGGAGGCCAAACCATCTATAAGTTATACCAAGAAAAGTTTAGATGAAAAATGTTTTAAAGTTAGTACCTCCTATCAAAGACCTTGCAATTTCACGCTCTGCAGCAATTTGTAGTGGGATTTGGAATTTGAATGTTGGATCTTCAAAGTTCCCTCGCTTAGCAAGTGGAGTCGAATTAGTCTGTATGCCGTAACTTATGACTGTAGCATTTCGATCTATAAAGTGCAGAGCTCCAGGGCAACGCATAGGATCATTGAACAGCCAATCATCCACCTCACTGCTCGTTCTGAACGATCTTACCTACACAATTGAGCCAAGAAAGAATTCCACTAATCAGGATGAGATTTTTTCTTGCAGCATTATACACATTTTTATGTCAAATGCCATGGATATACCAAAACTTTAATTATGATATACATTTTTGGGTCTAGTCTCCAATAGCTCAAGCTTTTAGAGCAGATGGTCAGTTAACATGGTATCAGAGCATTGTATTAGCAAAGCCCTGGTTTCAGTTCTTCCTGCTTGTGTTTCGTCCAATTTCATGTTAATGCATAATGCCCTCCTTTGTTTATGCAGTTGGTGTGGTGCACCTTGATTTGCCTATCCACATTAAATTGGGGACTTGCATGTGAGGGGAAAAGCATGAAATACATTGCCCAGTCCACTCTCCAATAACTCGAGCTTTAGAGCAGATGGTTACTTCACGAACATAACAAAAGAACAAGTTGTTCTTCCAAACAGAATATTTGTCAATAGAAAGCATTTAAACTAAGAATTGCTTGGTGTTGGATACTGGTACATTGATTACTGCAGATAATTTCTTAGAGCTCATGCACTTCGTTTTGGTCAAACTCAAATCTTATATTCAGTTTTCTCAGGCCACACATCTACTTAGTGGTTGCGAGGTCGAGCTCGAGACAAGGTAGCAGTTCATGGCTGCAACCATCACTTTTTCTGGAATTCAGTATCAATAAGAGCATGTCAGAAGTGTGATGTGTCTACATGCATGTACACAAAGATTGATCTCACAAAACCGCATTGTAAGTCTATAGGGTTCTGCTTTGTGCACTACACGGCAGGTGTCTGTTTCTTCCCGAACTACTAGTTAGAAAATATCACAAGAATTCAAAGACAGAATCAGACAAACCCCTCAAAGTTGAGATACAAACCAAGTCCATCATAACCCTTTAAACTAGAAAAGAAACTCGTGGTCATAGAGGCATATTTCCTCCTTTCGTTCTTTTTACAAAGGCTTCTATCACACATTTCACTGGGGGTCTATTGGTTGTGAGGACAAAGTAATGAAAGCTTCTACACCCTCAATAATCAACTGACTACACATTCTCCTCTTCCAAGATGGAGAAGTTTCTTTATTCGTTTCTTTCATTGGAGGAACAGGAAATGTTCTCAATTTTGACGGAAGGCTGACTATATGGGGTAAGAACATATTTTGGAAGGACTCCACTATATCCACTCAGAAGAATATAGTGTTTTCCAGAAGAGTCATCAAGAAACACCTTTATGATGACATGTAAAGCAAGTGGAGAACTGTAATTAAGTGACATGCACTGTGTCTCCAATCTCCATCTAGTATGTTAACAGTAGACTATTGAGTCTGAAATGTCCATCAAACCTAATAGTACGTAGGTTAAAGTAATAAATCCTTTGGACGAATTAAAAAAAAACTCCAAAATAATCAACCAATTTTGTTTCAGTCGAACACTACAGTAATGATCACAAATCATACAAGCAACTCAGGTCCTATAGTCAGCAAAACTAAGCTACATGTCAGCTTCAAACGAAAGGCATTACAGCATAATAACACCAAACTTGTGGTGACTGAGCCTGTCACAATCTCCTTTGACTGAGCACTATGAATTTGCTAACACACAAAAGACCACAATCCCATGTTTAGCAGGAACGGGCAAATGCTGTACCTATCAAAGTACAAACTGCGAGGTATCATCGTACCCTCCTACAGTTCTAACCAATAATCGATCCGATTCCCTCGATGCACAGAATGCCCTCGTAGAATTATGATACAAAACCTTATCCCTATGGAATTACTAGGTGAATAAAAAGATTGCAAGTACATCTTCTTAGTACACCATGGCTGGCACATGCATTTTTGAAGTAACTTAAAATGACGTGGTCCAAAGTATAATGAAAAATGAAAATGGCGTGGCATGTGCATGTTTTAAATAACTGTGAAATGTAAGGACAGACTGGTCTAAAACCGTTATCCGTCATTTCAAAATACCTAATAGAATCAAGTCTCTTTCAGCACAAACAATCAACTTTACTGAATCACCGGAAAAGTAAAATTACCTTGCCGGAAGGAATAGGCCGTCCAGGATTATTGGCCATAATCCGGTCCACAAGGGATCCAATCCGCGCGCTCCCGTTGCCGCTCCAAACAAAATCGTAGCACGGCAGCTTCACGTAGTGCTTCTCCTCGCAGGGCGGAATCGGCAGATACGAGACGGTTTCGGGTTGGAAAACGTTCTCGAAGGAGGTCGTGGACGAGAAGCGCGACTCGATGGCCTCCTGGATGCAGAAGATGAGGAAGATGAAGAAGAGCGAGGAGAAGAGCTGGAGGAACGTGGACCGCTTCTGTCGCCACGAAAGGAGGAGGTTCTTGAGGAGCAGGGCCTTGTACTGCTGGAAGAGCAGAGGGAATCCCCTCTGCAACTCCATTTTCTTGGCTGGTTCGATCTGTGCGGCAACTACACACACAGACACACAGTGGATTCTGTTGAAGAAGAAGGTTGATATTCCAACTATATAGGAGAGGGAATTTAGGTGGTCGGAAGTGAGATGTTGTACGAGGCAAAAAGAATTAAAGAAATTGAAAAACGCGCGATTTGGGGGTTGAATTGTCCACAGTTTATGCTGATTAATTATTATGTCACTTTCTATGGAAATTGAGAATACAAATAAAAGTTAAGTATTCGAAATATAACTTGAAGATCGTTGGTTTCAATCTCTATACGGATATAAAATACTAGTTTCATTCATAGTAAAAACAAAATACATCAAAAGCGACAAATTAAAAAATAAGAAGGGGATTGTCTGTATTTTCATCATAGTTATTGTTACTGTATTAGCCACGAAACATTAGAGCTTAGTGGTGGATGGGGGTACAAACGTAGAACTTAACTTATTAACTTCAAATTTAGAATAGCACCTTGAAAATTTTATTTTTTTGAATGCACCTTTAAGATAATCTCCAAGAGGACTCGGTATTCATTGAAACACAAGCAGGCTCCGGAGTACTCCTTCAGAAAATAATGAAAAAGAAAAGGTGGAATTAAACTAAACACCATTTTTTTACGACGTAAATTGTCAAAATTGTTTTATAAACAGTTGCAATTTTAAAGTAGATGGTAATTTAACACGATAACCTGCTAATTTTCTTTGCATTTACAAAAAAAGTTAAATGGTATATAACTCAAGATAAAAATGTTTATCAAACCCCGTTTTCAGCAACAACAAAAAAAAGCCATTAATTTAAGTGCTATTAGGATCTTCTAATTTGATGAGCTATTAACTTAAAATAGATACTCTTAGCATCGTATTCAACGGAAAGAATACTCTACCGTGGGGGACATGAGAGTTCTTGTATTCAACCACAAAAACTATTCAACCATAAAGAACAATAAATAATTGAGCTAGTTAGGCAATGAATTTTCCCAATAGTCCTTTTCTTTCCATAATAATAATAATAATAATAATAATAGTAATAGTAGGTGAGACTTGAGGGGCTGCTTTCACACTCACAGGGAGAGTTTAGGCATTTGAGTGTGAAATAGGGAAGGGCATACATGTCAAAGGTACTTAATCAACTGAGGACTCACATATCAGGCCAACTTGCAAGCAACCTTCCGAGAATCTTACGACCGTGCCACACGTTTACTTGTATAACATATACCATTTGTGCGATATTTTAAAGTTGAACGTTTCTGAATAATATATCAGCAGTGTCTAGTATACTAATATCGTTGAACTCATTCTCTAACAGTTTAAACTTTTCTAATAGATGACATCTTAAAATAACATTCGTCGATTCTTTCTGCTTGCATATTAGTTTTCATTTGTTTCTTCGCATCTGAAGTAGGGTGTTAAGCATTATAACATTGTTGAAATCATTCTCTAATAGCTTAAGCTCTTTTAAAACAGATGGTAATTTAAATTTTACAATAAAATATTAATATTTAGGCAACAAAGAAGAGCGTGAAAAAGTATAATCTGGTGTGAAAAAAGACATTTTACATATTACCATTTTGAAAAATTATTTTGTTTTGATGAGTTGTTTTCTACTCGAAGAATATATATAATCTATGTATATTTGGTGCCAGAAAGCGGTGCACATACATGGTGTTGTCCGTCACAACTTGTATAGCGTGCATGATTACAACGTTGCACTAATTGTTATATCGTGATCAAACAACATCTCAGTTGATAATTCATTTTGGTTATGCACATGCAGCCATATGCGATATTCTCATCTTTTGCAACATGTTACTGGTATTCAATAGTCAAGGGCCAAGGAATTCATCTCGATTAATTTGGAACACATGTTATTCGCGCCAAGCATGTAAAAAATGCTTTAAAATGGCAAAGGCACGAAACTCGAGCCGCCCCTGTCATTGATCTACCCTAGAAAACTCGGACATGTCACAGTCGTGACACTGACCGAAATTAGCCGGTATTGCAGCTATGGCACATGCTGAAATCTGCCCATGTCACGGTTAGAACATGGCTTGGCCTATGACACAATCTCGTCACTCTCTCCTTATACTAACGTTTGGCAACCGATTTCATGCACCAACCGTGGACTTCGGCACTTAGACAATTTTGGTACTTGAACACACCATGCCTATACCGTGTCCACATTGTGCCCATGATTATTTACATCCCAACACGATCTCAATTCACCCTTCGTTCAGCCTCACATTTGTCTGTCGCGCTCGCACTCATGCATCGCTTTATCTCCATGGATCATGCTCCATGCACCGTGTCTTGTCATTGGCTTGCGTCGGTCAATATTGGCAACACGTCATGTGCTTCTGCCTTAGTCATGGAACATGCTCCAAGCCATTTTCGAGAGTAGATAACATCTTGAGGGGCTTTATTTTGTAGTGCTCTCTGGCACGAGGAATCTTTACCATCTGCGAGAGGACTACCTCAAGGAGCTTTTATTGCTCCCGCACAAGGAATCCACTTCAACATGTAGCTTCTCTCCCTCGGCATACTACCTCAGCACGCCCCGAGTGCTCTCGCATAAGGACTGTCTTTCCGCAGGAAAGACAACTCATTTATGACACTATCTACATTCCTATCATGCGGGATTGGTTGAGGTGCTCTAGCAATATGGTTCTTTTCCTTTTGGGTAACATCCATGTGGGATTTATTTAAATGCTCTAACATTGGGGCTTTTTTCCTTCGGGCAAGTCCGCATACACGATTTGTCTCCATGCTTTAGCACTAATTAAAGACTCTATTCATCATGATTTTGCTAATCATGAGATTAGTCTACGTACTCTCCCACTTGGTGACTCCATCGGCACCCTAAGGATCACGACCCTTGAGCTATTCCAAGACATGGATTTGTCTTTAGAATACACTACACCTAGTTTGCCTGGCAGTCGAGCATCAGGCTTTCCCTCATTGTCAGTTAATTGTTTCTCTTTACGCCTTTATAAAACTTAGTAAGTCTATTGGACATGTGTCTGGATCAAGGGCTTATTCTGGCTACACCGCTATTGTGGGAGTCAAAATTCTAAAGCGAACAAAGTCATGCTGTGCGAGGAAGGTCAAGTACAACAGTTCGGTGATACAACTGAACACCGTTATATGACCCACCTTTGATGATGTGGCATCTCACAGGGGCACCATGTGTCATGTGATGACAAGCTACATTTATGTATCGAATTTTGCACAACACTTTACATTTCAACGTTTCACTCTACAATCTCAAAGCTAAAGAATCACTCAGCGAGAAAGTACTTTGGCTGCATACCCTAAATGTAGACCCCAAGCGTTTAACCTTAACACGAGATATTAGACTAACAATCATCACTATACTCGCTATGTGTCTGTCTCATTGTAGGATTGCTGGTCTATTGGGATTTAACCCTTAAAATATGACAATTACAACAACACGAAAAAGAAAATAAAGTAAAAACTATCAAACAAAAATGTGGATAGAAATATTTAATGTGATTTGGCTTTTTGCCTATGTCCACATAAAAGATAGCGAGAATGGTGCACTGTAAAGTGGAGAAGATACAAGGGAACATTCACTCAGTCACTCAGACCTAAATACTCCAAACTCATTTCACTATTTTTGACCCGGTGAATAAAAAACTCTTTCTCGTTTCTTTCTTTCATTAGTGCTATTAAAAAAAGTACTTAACAATCTAAAATTTGAGGTACAATCATGAGTTTTGAATGCTTAACACTCTTTTTAGTTCTTATGGTCAATTCAAGGTGTATCACTGCATTTAATTCTCATATTCTAAATGCTTCCCAATGTTGAGATCATCCGAATGAAACCACATCACTCCTGTAGCCATTAAAAAAGATAGTGCACTTAAGAAAGTTAGGAAAGAATTTGTTTACAACTTAAACTTAAACTTAAACTAGACAGGTTAGAATTTGTCTACATTTCTCCTGATTCATGAGATTGGTTTCTTCCTTTTTGAAGTCTAAAATCAAAATTATTGGCTATCCGACATGTGAAAATTGAAAAGCAACATCTAACATGGTCCTCAGGCACCACCCTATAGTTGCCTTGCTCCTATCTTTTCCTTCTCCCACATATCACTACAAGAAAAATGCTTATTAGCGACGGAATTTAGCGATGGAATTAATTCCATCGCTAAAAGTCACCTATTCTGACGGAATTGGGCGATGGACTAGGTTCCGTCACTATAAAATGTTGGAGGGAAAAAATGCGGAGGAAGCAAAAGTGGGCGACGGAATTTTCCGTCACAAATAATTTAGCGATTGAATTTAGTGATGGATTTTATCGACGTTATTATTTCCATCGCTAAATGTGTATTTCAATTTTAATAACAGAAAAGGGCATTTACTAATAATTAAAAAAAGAAGAATATACATAATAAATAAAGAAAAAAACTTAAATTATTTTGGCCAAAACCCAAAAGATTAGAACAGAACAAAAGAGAAATTGTGGCGGCAGTAATTCGCACCCCAACCCTCCCACTCCTGTCGCTGTTGTGGAGGCAACCTTCGCGCCACCAACCCTCCCACTCTGAAGGTATGTGCGAAGCCTTCTTACTCACTGATGGAAATTCTTTAAGGTTGAACCGTTTTGTTCTCACTGACTATTAGAGTTTTGATTTTTGGTATAATCAAATTAGGGTTCTTATTTCAATCATTTGGGTCTTATTTCAATCGTTAGGGTTTCAGACATTAGAAGCAAAGTTAATTAACCCTTGTTGTTGTTACTTGAAAGCAACCGAATGGAAAATCTAGTCTATTGCTATTATGCTTTGACTATGAGGTGAGGTGAGGTGAGGTGTATATTCACAAGATATATGTTGTTGTAGTTGGAACTTGGACTGAATGAATGAATACTTTAATCCGTTATTGTATATGTGTAATATTTGAGCAAAGCAAATGTTGATTCCACTACAACAACTGCTTGATAATCTGCCCATTCTTGTCACCCTAAAGCTACCACCAATCCAACTACTTTGGCTTGATAATCTGCAACATTTGATGTAGCAGGTCCAATGCAAAAAAATAGGCTTAATATCAAATGATTTAGTTTTTGGGAGTATTAGTGACCAGCTACTAGTGTAGTGGGAGAATAGGCTTAATACAGGGTCTAGGTTTGATGTTTGATATGAAGTAATAACTTCTGGTTGTGTTTATGTTATATTTGGCGACAATGGGGGTAGGATTAGGTTGGGTCAGTGGTGGTAGAGCAATGGGACAAGGGATAAATTTATTTGGGGTGTGAGTTGCTACTACCGAAAACTTACGTGCCCTCCGTTGCTGGAGCAGAGATAATTAAATTAAGCTCGTACATTTTTTTAGTTCAAGATAGTTCCCTAGTTAGTTGCTTTTCCTGCTTGGCACCACCAAGACCTCCTTTTGGTTGTCCCTTTGGGGAAGCACTTGGTTAGAGGGTGTGCTTGGACCGTTGCCTGAAACCACTCCCTGCTTTTGCAAGTGCTCCCATTTGTCTTGAAAGAGGTAGAAGAAAGTGAACAAAGATATCTCTACAGTGAAAAGGAAGTTCCAAGGACTTGGACTCCTTGCTGTTCTCTTTTGGTAGGCTTTCAAGCTTGTGTAGATGTTGAAAGCCCCTAGCAGAGATATTAATGGTCCTAGTATCCAGTGACAGCAGTACCATCCACTTCTGCCTTCACTTCCCCTGCACAATACCCAGGAAATTTGAAGCAAACCTTAAGGTAATAAGGCAGCAATTCTGTATGCTAACGGCTAAATCCACCCGTGTGCATCTTCTTATTCATCCTCAACACAAATTTGACTTCTTATTAAATGAGGCATGAGTTTATAATGGTGATGGACAGATGAATATAGTCAGGTAGGGATTTGGCCACTATGCTTTACTCCTAAAAGTTAAAAATTATAGTTATGCTGGTAATTTCTGCAGTAAAATTAACTCTTTTGGGCCAAAAACATGTTTAGGGAAATCAAATGAACTACCTCTTAGGCCTTCGAAATCCTGTCATGCATGCATAGCATGCGTACTTTATGTTGAGTAGCATGCATAACATGCGTACTTTATGTTGACGAGCACGTATACAACATACGACGTACAATGTACAAAAAATCTGGAGATCGCTATTTAACTTATATGTGGCTGCCTCATATAGCTTGCAGCATGCTATGTTTTCAGCTTAAATAACCAAAAAGCAATTACAAGAAGATGCAAAAGAGTGAAAATCATGCTCCAGCAATAATGATCTTTGCTCCAGCAATAATGATGCTTACTGCTGCTTGTGACTCCTTCAATTCTAGGGTTTTGGTTTATGTGCATTGGAAAATGTTGAATAGCTTATTCAAGGTTTTTCCTTATTAAAGATTTTTTTCAGGGGTTTTCTTATTACGCTTTTATGATAAGCTTATACTTGTTTGTGATTCCTTTTGTTGTAAGGCTTTGTGTGTATGTGCATTGGATATGTTGGATAGATTAAGAGCTTTTAGTTATGACTAATTGCATTGACTCGGTTATCCATGCTATGCTCTTCCGATGGTGTTCGCTGTTTTTTTGTTACTCCTTTGATTCTTAGGTTTTGGGGTTTGTTTGCATTGGAAAATTTTGATTCTATACTGATAAAGAGTAGATTGAGTCTGTGGTTTTTGATATTGTTGTTTGGACATTAATTACTGATTTATTTCATGTAGATGCCAATGAATGTTACTTCGAGTTATGGTAGTTAGTGTTTCTACTGCGTATGCCCTTTGTGCATCTTATGCCTTGAACTTTGCCTTAGAAAAAATGTTGTGCACTGTGTATTTTTTCTAATCTCTAATTTGCACTCTAGGACCAACCTCGGGAGTTTTGAGAATGTCGGTTGATCGTAGTTGGATGGAAAAAAGATTGGATGATCGTAGGGGGCTAAGCGATGAGTTTCGAGCTGGAGTGAGAGTATTTGTTGAATTTGCTTTTAAGAACGAAGCATTTGTAGATAATCAAAGGATAAAGTGCCCGTGTATGGACTGTAACTTATTGCGCTGGGGAGAGGCTGATGAGGTAAAATTGCATCTTTTTCGCAAAGGATTTATGCGTAACTACACAACATGGACTTAGCACAGACTCAACACGGGGAATCGATTGATTTTTCATCCTCTGTGTTTGGGCAAGATAATGCTTCATAATATCGTAATATAGTAATAGACGCTGGGCGTGCAAATTTTGACATAGATGATTACCATGACGATCCTGACATTGATCTTCTCGAAGAGCCTAACTTGAAAGCTCAGAAGTTTTATGAGTTGTTAAGGGACTCCGACGAGCCTCTATGGGATGGTGCGAAGAAGCACACCAGGTTGTCTGCCATGACACGACTGTTACACTTGAAGTCAGAACATGGGCTAAGCGATAAAGGATTTAATGGTTTTTTAACGCTTATTAAAGAGCTATTACCAGATAGTGAGAAGTTGCCATGTTCTTACTATGATACAAAGAAAATGGTGATCAAACTCGGGTTGGGTTATGAAAAGATAGATGCATGTAACAATGACTGTGTGTTATTTTGGAAGGAAAATAAGGATAAGTTGAAGTGTCCGATTTGTGATCATTCGAGGTACAAACCAAGAAAGGAGAGTAAGAAGAACGTGGCTTGGAAAACATTGAGATACTTTTCGATAACACCGAGGCTTCAGAGACTGTATTACTCAACAAAGACAGCTGAACATATGACATACTATAACACTTGTTCCAAAGAAAATGAGACACCCCTCTGACGGAGAGGCATGGAAGGACTTTGATCTGAAACACCCAGACTTTGCCCAAGAAGTTTGGAATGTTAGATTGGGGTTGGCAACTGATGGTTTCAATCCATTTGGTCACTCTAGCACCCCCTACTCCACATGTCCCGTAATTGTTGTCCCCTATAATCTCCCTCCCAACATGTGCATGAAACAACCTTATATGTTTATGTCACTTCTTATTCTTGGTCCGAATAGCCCCGGGAGGGACATAGATGTGTATTTGAGGCCATTGATTGACGAGCTCAAAATGCTTTGGGATACTGGTGTTTCCACTTTCGATGTCTCTCAAAAACAAAATTTCCAAATGCTGGCTGCGGTGATGTGGACTGTCAATGACTTTCCTGTATACGGAATATTTGCAGGGTGGAGAACACATGGTAAGTTAGCATGCCCTTGTTATATGGACATGAACCAGGGTTTCACATTGAAATATGGAGGTAAGGTCTCATTTTTTGGATGTCATAGAAAAATGTTGCTAGAGAATCATTCCTTTCGAAAACAGAAGGACAAGTTTGACAAAACGGTTGAGCGCATTGTGGTAAAGCAAGATCGTTTGTCTAGCAATAAAGTGTGGGAGGACGTGAATAAGCTTGATGTTAGACCTTTTAGTAAAGGTTTTTCTGATCAAAAGATTCTTGGCTTCAGAAAGACACGCAATTGGAGGAAACGAAGTATCTTTTGGGAATTACCTTATTGGAAGACACTCCTAGTTCACCATATTTTAGATGTAATGCACATTGAGAAAAATGTCTTTGACAATATATTCAACACTGTGATGAATGTAAAGGGTAAATCTAAAGATCATTTAAAGGCAAGGAAGGATCTGCAAAAAATGGGTATACGGCCTGAATTACATCCAAAAATGATCAACGGTAAGACGATATTGCCAAAAGCATCCTATACCTTAGACAAGAAGCAAATACAACAAGTGTGCGAGTGGGTTAAAAAGTTGAATCTCTTAGATGGTTATGCGTCAAACATATCCCGTTGTTGTAATCTTTCAGAGTGTAAGTTTTATGGGATGAAGAGTCATGACTGTCACGTGTTCATGCAAAGGCTCATTCCTATTGCCTTTCGTGACTTTTTGCCTAAGGCAGTAATGGATGCCTTGACTGAACTTTGTCATTTCTTTCGGGATTTTTGTTCAGTCGCACTTCGGGAGACTGACATGAAGATTCTTGAGAAAAGTATTGTAGAAACAATATGCAAGCTTGAAAAGATCTTTCCTCCCTCCTTTTTTGATTCGATGGAGCATTTACCCGTTCACTTGACCTACAAGGCTAGGGTTGGTGGACCAGTGCAGTATCGGTGGATGTATCCATTCTAGAGGTAATATTTATGCGATATACTCTCGTATACCTTAAAAGTTTTTAATATACTTTGATTCTAAAACTCATTCTGTATCCTTTAGGTTTATGTTTGGATTAAAGAAAAAGGTTCGCAATAAAGCTCGAGTAGAAGGTTCAATTGCAGAGGCCTACATAATAGAGGAACTTGTGAACTTTTCTTCTCTTTATTTTGAGTCTGGAGTTGAAACAAGGATAAATCGATTATATAGAAATGAGGATACTGTTGACACAGATTCGGAAGGACGTTTATCCATATTCACACATTCGGGTCGTCCTTTTGGATCTTACACTACCCGATGGTTAAATGATGAGGAATATGATGCCGCATCGTTATATGTCTTTCTCAATTGTAAAGAGGTCGTCTCTTTTATCGAGTAAGTAGTTATGCAAATTGGCCTGTTTTTTATGTTTCTTAATAAGATAACATACTTAGCTTATTTACAGTGAATTCGATAACGAAGCACGACTTGCCAATTCTACAATCTTTGATAAAGAACTTGAAGAGTTGCGTAACAACGAGTTCTTTACGTGGTTCAAGCAACATGTAAGTTTGAAAAGTAGATCATAGTTGTCTAATTACTACCGTTATATGACTAACATAATACTATTCTATTGGACATTGTTGCAATAGGTTGACAAGGTTGATCAAGCAGTGGATATTCATTTCAAAGAACTTGCTTGTGGCCCTAGTAGATTGGTTAGATGCTACAAAGGTTACATCGTGAATGGCTTTAGGTTTAACACGGTAGATATTGACTTGACTAAGCAAACTCAAAATAGCGGAGTTTTAGTCAATGGCGATTGTTATAATGACAATTGCCTTGACTTCTATGGGCAATTGGATGAGGTTGTTGAGTTAGATTATATGGGTAGTAGAAATCAACTAACAATGTGCAAATGTCATTGGTTTGATATCACATCTAGAGCTGGAGTGCGTGTTAGTCGACATGGGATATTAGACGTCAATCTCAAGTCAAGACTCGGATCAAATGAACCTTTTGTGTTTGCTAATCAAGCTTCACATGTGTTTTATGCAGAAAGTGTATTGAAAAAGAATTCTAATTGGTGTATAGTTATCAAGACCAAAAGATTAGCAGTTGGGAACTACCAAGAAGATGTGCTTGAGACTTATCAAGAGGACACTACTCCTGTTGTGGTACCTATTCCAGTTGACGATGACATAGACAATCACCGGAATGCTTGAGACTTAGGTTTGCCGGAAGAACTAATGGGAGAGGAAGTTGATGTTGATGACCTTCAAGCTGCAACAATCATAGACAATCACCGGAATGCTGAAAATGTGAAGTTTCATGAAGATCAAGACAAGGACGATGAGGACGACGAC
Source organism: Escallonia herrerae (assembly GCA_033070095.1). Lineage (NCBI taxonomy): Eukaryota > Viridiplantae > Streptophyta > Magnoliopsida > Escalloniales > Escalloniaceae > Escallonia > Escallonia herrerae. The sequence continues at coordinate 81,577 of JAVXUP010000168.1, read as the reverse complement.
AGGGACGGGGACGAGGCTGATGATAGTGGTGAAGAAGAAGAAGACGACGATGAAGAAGTAGACTTGTCCAGTAGCGATAACGATTAATACTTGATTTTATTTTGGTCATTTGTCCATGCAATTAAGTTTAATGTAGCTTAGAGTTTATATACATGATTTGGTGTTTGGATTTGGCATTAATTTGTTGAGTGAGTTCTTTTTTTTTATTATCAACTGATTTTTGGCATCCAATTCTTGTTGCATGACTGTGTATGGTTGATAATCTTTCACTTGGTCTTGATATCATTTCTACCTAGAGGTGTCAAAGGGCCGGGCTTGGGCCGGCCCAGCCCGGGCCCAGCGGGCCAAAAAAAGGGCCGGGCCATTTTGGGCTTCAGGCCTAGTAAACCGGGCCGGGCCCGTATCCAGGCCCAAGCCCTAGGCCCTAACTTTAGGGCCGGGCCTAGGGCCGGCCTAGGCCCCTTTTTTTTTTCTTTTTTGTGTTGAAAAAATACTCATTCACAAAATAAATACAATTGATAGGTCCTAAACCATTCAATATCGTTCTTGTGACTAATGAAGTGCCTTAGAGCTTTACGTTTACTCTATTTGAGAATATTGATTAGTAACAAAGAGTAATTTTGTTCGCAAAAAGACAATCTTTTCACATGAGTAAATATAAAGAAATGTGCATGTCCAAAAAATTAAAATAAAAAAGTAAAATATGAGGTGTAGAGAGAATGATGTGTGAGAAAGAAGGGGGAAAGGAAAAAAAATGACTCAAAATGGTTTAGGGCCAGATTTAGGGCCAAAGGGCTGGGCCAAAATAGGGCCTAAAAGAGGGCCGAAAAGAGGGCCAGAAATGGGCCAAGGGCTGGGCCTGACCCGGGCCTTTTTAGGGCCGGGCTGGGCCGGGCCATTTTTGAAAAATATTAGGCCTGGCCCTAGCCCAGGCCCAAGGCCCTACAGGTTAGGGCCAGCACTATTCATGCTTAGGGCCGGGCCAGCCCGGGCTTATTTAGGGCCGGGCCGGGCCGGCCCGCCTGCGGCCCGGCCCTTTTGACATCTCTATTTCTACCAACTATTGTAGTGAAATATTATGTATTGCCATATTTAGTTTTCTTTACATAAACAATTGTTGATATATAGTATCTTTTGCAGTTATGCAACGCTCTTGTGCTGTTCGAGGTCATAGTCATGTTGTATCTGCTCCAGCTCATGGAGCTCACAGTGGAAGTAACTCATCTTCAGAGCGGTCTGTGCAGGTGGAATCTTCAATAGCTTCAGCCGATGGTACTCTAAATGGAAGAATGGGTGATAGTTGTTTTTTGTTTGAATAATTAAAGTACATTGCAGTTTTCATATGTTATTCCTGATTTTTTTTCAGCTTCTCTTCGTACTAGAGGTGCGACACAAGGAATCATAAGAAAGCTTCCACTAGGCTCCAAAAAGAGAATCCATGTTCATAAGAAAATGTAACCTGTAGTCCTTATCTACCAGTTGTACAATATCATTATTTCCATTCTACTTTATTGTAACACTCTTATTTTTTTGTGTATTAGCTTCATTGAGGACGAGGCACGGAATATCATAGGAGCTATCTTTAGGGCGAATATGAATTTCCCTTTTATGGTGTGGTCAAGTTGGAAGAAGCACCCTGAAATGAAAGAGATGCTTTAGCAAAAAATTTTGGTAAGCTTATGACTGCAGGATGAACTGACCTTAATGAACTATGAACTGACCTTAATGAACTAGGCAAAAAGTGCATCCAGTTTGAAGCGAAAACCTGAATCTTCATTATTGTCTCGATCTTAATCTCAATTTGCATGTTTTCAGAGCCTGCTTATGCATTAAACTTTGTTAGTAACTAGGCAAGAAATACATCTAGTTTGAAGCGAAAACCTGAATCTTCATTAACTAGTGAACTGTGGTAGCATGTTTTCAAGGCCTGCTTATGTTTTAATGAAACTAGAGAGAATTTAGAAACTCAAAAACCTCTTCCCTTTCAAGTTTTCTATGGTGTCTTTAAGGCTCACCTCAAGAGGAATGAAATCAATTCCCAGGCTTTTCGCCCTTTCCTTGGACACCTGCTAGGGGGGAGATGCAGGATTTTCCTCCTTACATCAGTCAATGCAATCAAGACATACAGCTCTACTTAGATGTCAATGATTTGGAAAAATCAAAACAGAATATTTAAGTGCATCATATATGGTTTTTATATAGGATCCTTGGAGCTCAAACCATCTTAGAAATGAGAGGGTAAAAGAAATATCCCTAAGGCCAAACACAGAACTCTCATAAAGATAAAGATGCAGGATTTTCCTTTGTTTGTTTGTTTGTTTTTCTTTTGTGATATACAGCGCAGAAAGAGGCTGGGGGAGAGAAATTTTGTAGTGTAACTATGCAAACGAGTAGAAATTCTTATCAACCACCTTGACAAAGTAGGTAGGTTGGCTCTTAATATGGTAGCCATGTAGTGCAGAAGCTTGAGAGTAGCTTTCTATAAGCTGAATATATTTCTAAAAAATCTTTGACATTGTGCTTTGAATACATTCAACACAATGTATATCATTAACTAGTGAACTGTGGCAACATGTTTTCAGGCCTAAATTCAAATGACATTGATGCAAAGTTGATAGTTTCTTTGTTGGTGCTAAGAATGAAGCACTAGGAAAGGCTAATCTCTAGGGGTTGAGGATTTGGTATATGGTGCTCATTGATTGCTCTTTCTTAGTAATAAATCTACACCTGCTGTAGTCCTACCTACTGCCTCGAGCCTTTTTTTTTGAGTTACCAATCATTGATTGATGCCAATGTGATATGTGGTAGACAAGTAGTACTCTAAATTTAGTGGTGTAGCCTGCTTATACATTAAACTTCATTAGTAATTAGTGCTATCCTAACTTCATTAGTAACTAGTGCTATCCTAATTTCACTTTTAAGAATTAGTTGCGTTACCAACTCAACTAATTCTTTGTACTTTAATGTGGCAGGGGTACTTTGACTTTGAGTCTCCTGAGCAGGAAGCAGAGGGAAAGATTGCTTTTTTCCATCATATTTCTACCAACTATGCAAAGTGGATGGAAGGAGCTAGAAAATTTGCAATGAGCAAGGTAGGAGAAGATGCACATCCACATTTATGGAGGAATCACCCACCTGACTGGATCTGTAATGATATTTGGCAAAAGATGGTGGATGTATGGGCAACCACTAAATGACAGAAAAAATCCAGATGTGCAAAGACAAATCGATCTGCAAATGATGAGCCATCTCACACAGGTGGTTCTGTGCCGCATGCTATTATTGGAGTTGAATTGAAGGAGAAGAAGCCAGAAATGAGCGAAGCAAGGTTGAACCTAAAGGTGTGTACGAACTGACCCATAAACTTAAATATGATTCTAAAGGTCAGCCATTGGAGGACCAAGACCGTCCATATGTCTAAAAAAAGGCGAAGGCTATCCGCGTAAGTTTGTTTTTTGCTGCTAATTTTTCTTCCATCTAGTCTGAAAAATCTCTAACTCAACTTACATTTTGTATGCGTTATAGGATGCATATGTTGTGAGGTATGATGAAATTAGTTCCTAGGAACCCAACTCGTCCTTGGTAGATTATGATGCAGCAGAATTATGGCGAGAAATGCCTGGAGTTCGTGACAAGAAAGGACGCATACGTGGTACTCGCAAAACCGCACGAGATGCCAGGGCATTAATGCATATATCAATAGATCAGCCTCCGGCCTCCAAGAATTGGAAAGATGAAATTGCTAAGCTTGTGGAGCTTGAGGTGCAGAAGATGAAAAAGACTGAAATTGCTAAGCTGGTAGAGATTGAGGTGGAAAAACGGATGAAAGAGAAAGAACTCTTACAGGTAATTCATCACCCTGTTGCATTGTATATGTGCTTGGATGCTTGACAATTTCTTTTTACAAACTTCCCCAGTTGGTGTAGAAATTTACTGCTTATACAAACTATAACCAGAGAAATTTTACAAACCATTTGAGACTTGCAGTTTCTTTTTGGGACTTGGGAGTTAGCTGAGCTGGCATTCCCTGCTAGTGAAATGCTTTGTTTAACTATTCTGGGTGAGTTTGTTTTGGGAGTTGGGTGAGGGTTGGGTGAGCATGCAAGCAAGTAAAGCTGTTCAAAGATGGTTTAATGATTTTTGGGGTGTGTTTGTGTGTTGTGTTTGGTTGTGTTTATGGATGATATGCAATCAATAGTAGTGGATCCTTTGCTTTTCCTAGCGAACTTGAACCTTAGTAGATAGGTGAGCACTAAAGCTAGGTACTTGTCATGTGTGACTTGTGTTGGCAGTGGTAAGAATCATCCAAGCTCAAAGACCAAATCACTGTGTGATAAGTTCTATGCTTCTAAGTGTAAAGTTATCTTCAGTGTGTTGTGTGCACTTGTGTTTGCTGCAATCTAAGCCACCCACTTGTGTTTGCTGCAACCTAACAGCCCTTGAACTACATGTTTAGTATTAATGTGTACATGCTTAATACTTTTAACAACGTCTGTTAACAGTATTAAGCATGAATGTTGGACAGTTCTCTTAAGAGTTTGATAGGATTATGAATATTGGATAGTTTGTTATTAACCAAATCGCTTAACATGCCTTTAATTGCTTTGTACGTTATAGGCCGAAGTTACCGCGACTGATGCTACTAAGGATGGTAATGATGAAACCTTCGATGAGCTTGATGGATGACTGTACATTTGAAGGAGAATATGTGTTCATTTTGGTATATAACCAAGCAACTAGTGGATTTAGATGCATCAATGTAACTGAATTGTTAACTTTTAGTGATATTTAATATATGCAGAATACTTGTTATCTTCATTTAATTGTAGGATATGAAGCCGGATTATTATTGTCATAAGTTATGGCATCAATTAAGAACATGATAATCTATTTTGCATATTTAATTGATTTTTGTTTTCAAATTTAGCTCCAAAATATGGTTTTTGCAATGGAATTAACGCTAGGTTAGTGACGAAAAATCTTATTTAGTTTCTAAATGTGATTTTTGCGACGGAATTAGTGTCAAATTAGCGACAGAAAATGGAATTTAGTTTCTAAATATGATTTTGCGACGGAATTGGCGTTGGATTAGCGACGGAAAATAACTGAGTTATGCAATTTAGCGACGGAATCGGCGACAAAAAATATCTGAATTATGCAATTTAGCGACGGAATCGGCGACGGAATTTCCGTCGCTGATAGTTATTTATATTTATGTGTTATTAATTATTTTTTAAAAATGCTAATTCTGAAAAATAAAAAAATTATAGCGACGGAATTTCCGTCGCTAATGAATGAAATATTATCGATGGAATACTAATTCCGTCGATAAAACCTTTAGCGACGAGGGTTTAGGCGACGGAACATTTGCGACGGAATTTCCGTCGCAAAAGGATTTACTGACGGAATTTCTCCTTTTTGCGACGGAAAATTTCCGTCGCTAATTGTTGTATTTCTTGTAGTGTATGTAAGCTTGAAGTTTAATTCGGATTATATTTTTTGTGTTGCATCCACTTACGTCATTGGCATCAATATTTTTGTTTTTGTGTACTACATGATAAGTCGGGTCTGGGCTATGTGGTGGCATACCATCCTGAAGGGGCGGACCTACGTTTGAGCGCGGAGGGTGGGGGGTGGTATACCCACTCAACTTTCGAAAGATTTTTTTTTTCATTTCACCTTATCACTTGGTCTGTGGGTGTTATCTGGGCTTTTGATCCAAATTACTAGATGGGTGTTATCTGGGCTTCTAGATATTTCTTAGTTTTGATGGTATTTTGTTTTTGTCAACCAATGCCATTGCTATACTGTGTGTTTACAGTTATGAGTTTGGTTGCCCGTTCCCATTTCTTTTATGGTACTTGACAATATCCTTATATGTTGCTAGTTCAAAGGAAGATATGGTTTTCATGATTGTGAAAATCTTGATGCAGTTTTAACTTATTGTTGTGATTGACTTCGCATGCAGCTGAGAATTTTGGTATATAGCCCAATTGTCATGCCATTGGTAACTATAAAAAAAATAAAAGAGGGGCTCAAAGTTGTTAACAACACAATTTCTCTTGCATAGTATGGGAATAGATAACTCAATTGTGCTGCATTTAGAACCTAGGCAACCTTGAAATTTAAGAGATTCGGTGCAACATGAATAACAAGATGTCTACAGCCTACGAATAGAGCAGAGATCTATATTGTAGACATTTATAGAGATGTTTAGGGAGATTCACGGAAGCTTGAACAGAGCACCAACTCAGTACATAGTTCAGAGAGCTGCTGATTAACACATTAGTCAATTAGAGAGCTCAAATTAGGTGCTCAGACTTTGGTTGCTTCCTTTGTGTTCTCCGATCCCTAGAGATTTTATATTCCTGTTTAACTTTTGGAGGTATGCCTCCTATTTGCTGAGTACCAATTCATTCTTTTCCACAAATATATCTTAAAGATCTCTCCTCTTTCTCCTTCCCTCCTTCTGCCCTCAGGAGCGTACACACGATGAATAAATGATAAATAAAGGAGCAAAAAATTTAGGTGCTACTTGAGTTCCTTATATTTCACGCTTTTTATGTTATGTGCCCAATGTATCAAATCCTGCGCCTCCCCTTGTTAGCGAAGCGAGGGAGACTGTGCCGAAGGGGCCTCATCGAGAAAAATGAATGAATGATAGCTTGATTTACTACATTGCAAAAATGTCTTCAAAACTATTGAAAATGAGACTATTATCAAGCGCTACCAATGTTCAGAGCCTCATCGAGTAGTTATTTAGTACTTTCGTTTGTAAAGACTTAAATATTTATTTTGTATTTATTTTTTTGTGCTGTAAAGAGTTTTTAATGGCGTTCACGAAACTTAATAAGACCTTTTGAATATTTTTTAATATGTTTTTTTGTGTATTATCAAAAATTTATGTGTATTATTTTGCTTATACAAAAATTTACTGATTTCGATATAATTTTGGCACTCCTTCTGGTAAAATTCTAGTTCCGCTATTGAATTGGTAGCATACGATCATGAATGTAGGCATGAACCAACATTCTATGTGTCTTTGGCACTTCAATTTATTATTTTATGGGAACTTGCTGAGGTAGCTCAGGCCCAAAAAATTGCATTTAAAAATATTATCCGACCACATGATCGAAACCTTATGGTCACCATCGTCCACAAGGGAGTTTTCATTGGATGGTCCATGACGCTCACCCCCTTCCTTTGCTTTCTTGTTAAGTTAGAAGAAGGTATTTGTTACCTAGAAAGACTTCAAGTTTATTTATTTATTTGTTTTTGTTGATTGTATTTCATGCGGGATTTGCATTTTTTCCGTGTTTTAGTGTGCCTCTATAAAAACTTATATTTGAACGAATAAAATTGCATTTTGAACTGTTTAACCACGAAGATTTAATACAGTTCCCCCTTAAAAAAATTTAATAATAAACGGCAAATGCCTCATCGCAGTTCCAAGAGCCGGTCAACTATGTTTTTGAACTTTTCTTTTCATAGCTACATCATCTACTAGAAAAAAAAATCCACCATATGTCATCCCTTGAATAATGCAGTCTCAATTATTTAACCGTTAACTATTGATTCCTTTAGGAACTTCTCAGCAGTTACCCACTCTATTTTTTTAAGTGTTACTTAGTACCCAAGTAATGATCACTCAAACTAGCTACAAGAGTGAATGTTGATTAAGGATAGGATTATAAATAAAGCAAATAGAAGCGGACAGTATCTTAATATACTCTCCTTGCGGTCAAACTTCTTACATGCCTTAATTTCACACTTTTCAATTATACATTAACTAGTTAATGTGGGAGAAAATAACATGGCCTTATTATTATAAAAAGTGAAAGTGACCAGTATGTGATCAGGATCATCGAGGATCGTTGATTATTTTTATCTAAGCTTTTGTCTTAAATTAGTTTCGGTGTTCAAAAAGTTGTCCTCTGTCAGACATGACAGAATCAAACTGATCAAGAATGGTAGGAATAAATGGATTAGCACAACTTGTACATATTCGGTATGCGCTGCACTCTCGTTGTTTTCGTGAAGATGTTGGATATGTTCTCGCGTCTCTCACAACGAAAGTTGTTATTTGATATGTATTTGCCTACTCTTTTGGTAGCCAGAATTTGAGGCAAATATTATGCTAACTTGGGTATATTTCTTTGTTTTTAAAAAGTACTGTCTGTTTTTAATATTTGAGGGTAAACGAAATGATGTAATTTACCCTTCATAGTTTGGTCATTGATCCTCTTTAGAGGCGCTGGTCCACGGTCCAACGTTAAATATAACTTACGCTCATTTGATTGTTACTCGTAATTGCTTCTTATAATTTTCTTTGCTTGACATATGAATAGTGATATCATACGCGCTTTGAAATTCTTTTATAAGCTTTTGGTCCACTACCTTCTTAGTGTCACAACAACAACTGAGGTATAGTAATAGTCTAATTTTGAATCTTCAAAGCTAACCAACACCAGTCAATCAAGAAGAACCTGAAGAAGATGCTTTTTATATTGTTTGCCTTTTTAATTGAACAACATTTTGGAATTTAGCGTTGATGCCAAAATGTTGGTTCAAAGCAAGCCGCAAGATTTTTTACGATTTTAATTAGTGAAACTCGAACTCTACATTAGCAGATTCGATAGGTGCTTTTTTTGCCAATGGAGCTAGCCTCGCAGTTCAAGCCACAAGACACCTAACCTTAAGAAGGAAAAAAAAAATCCCAAGACAAATTTAAGTGCAAATTTTAAGTAAATAAACATTAACGCGTTTTAGTTTGGGTAACTGATATTTGAGCTCCATCTTGAACTCCACAAGTGACTGTAAAGTGATGATATAGTGACACTCGAGAGATTTTTGGCACAAAAATGAAGTTCAAATAGTTAAAAGTTTAGCTCAAATAATAATTTTCTTAATTTATTTAAGTTTCCAAGTTGAAACTTAAACATAAAGCAACTGGGTCATGGTCAGCCACCTCGTTTTCTGAATTATCCACGACATGGTTTTTCTCTATTCCAGATAACTAATTATTATGTCTCAAAATCTATGAAATCTTTTTTTTAATTTTTTTTTATGTTAACAGGACACTTGATTTCAACCCCTACGACCTTTCTTAATTATAGTAGTCTCGAGTCTAATCTACTGGACATTTGATGAACACTTTATTATCCGAACGAACTCAAAGATATCATCTGATACATTAATTTATTTTGGATGAGAACCTAGTTTTACCGTACATCCTATTGACTTTGTTGCTGGACAGTTACCTTAATTACTACCAATCTTCCCTGGTGCCACGACTAACAAGACGGTCCATACGGTATCACTAGATCATAGCATATTCAATAGTATTAAATAGTTCGATTGAATTAGACGAGATTTCCAAGATTTTTTTCGAATGTAAACTATAACAATCAAAATAAGCATAATGTCTTATTCTTTTTCGCATTGACACGCTCTTTATTTTTATTTCTTACTGAAAACTTTGCAATTATATAGAGTTTGTTTGTAATTGATTCTCAAAAGAAAATTATAAACTAAATCAGTATCACTTCTCAAAATCAGCTTTGAGCTCGTTTTAGCAAAATTGACTTTGAGCTATGAATGATGTCTTGGATAAAGTGTACAAAAATCATTTTCAATCGATGTGCGAAAATAACCAAGAAGTCTGGTGTTATGATAAAAAGATGCTAAAGGTTCTTGTAATTAGTAGGGATACTTTGGTACTTTACTTGGTCAAACCTGATTGTGACGAGTGATTAATTCACAATCTTTATTTTTTGTTACGATGCAACCATTTTTGTACCATTTACAAGCTGATATAATCAGTTTTGTATCTTCACAAAATCCCTACCTATCTAATTTAAATTAAATTTAATCAGATTTGACCATCAAGCAATTAATGGCTAGCAGACTCTCAGTTTTCAAAAAATAATGTTACAAGAGTAACTATACACATACACAATTCCATTTAGAAATTGATGTGGTTTTGCTAGATTTCATAATTTTTAAAAATGCCGCATTTTCTGTATGAGAATTTTAAAAAATATATTTGATTAACATCCATGCTTAAAATATAAAAGAAAGAAAGATAAATCTACTGGTCTAGGGTCCAATTCTCAAATGAAGCAATCTTTGAGAAACTTCTGCAGCCTTCGCCATGTTTTTAAAGTGAAAGTGAAAAGAACTAACTTTTTTTTTTTTTACTATTTTTATGGAAACATTGAAAAAACTCGCTTTAGAGGTAAAATATGTCAGTAAAATAAAATAAAAATTTAAAAGACAGTACACGGTTAAATCAACAGAAAGTCCACAGGGGTCATAATAGTCAATTATGCAGAGGACAACAGAGGACAGGCTTGTCATTTGACCACTCGATGAAATTGGCCATCTCAAACTCTCCGTATAAAACTCACAACCGGGCTGGGCAACGGTTACAAAGAAAGGTGGCTCCATTCTAGTTGGAGCCAAATTAGTTACTGTTTGGCGCGAATCCTCCTCATTTCCCAGTCTAGAGGGGAGAGAGAGAGAGAGAGAGAGAGAGTGTGTGTGTGTGTCCTGTCAATGGTGGATACATCAACTGGGCGGTCGAGCTTCTCGACTCAGGCCAATGCTTTGCTCAGAAAGAATTTGACTTTCCAGGTACACGAATTTTTCCCCATTTTGTCTATCATTGTGGTTGCTTAAGCCTCAGAGTCTAGTAGTTGGATACTATCTGCTCCAGTTTTGCTTCTTCATTAAGGGTTTACCTTTCTTTCTTTCTTTTGTTGGCTTTTTGGGTTGTTCTCTGAATTTGCTTTGTGGGTTGTTCTTGGCTTGATTGTTTATTAATGGGTCTATCGTAGTTGGATGATTTGAATTGTGATGCTTGAAAATTTGTAATCCAGAATTGAAGAGGGTCTGTTTGGTAGTTCAATTACGTGATTCTCTATACTCTTTGACTTTGATTCGCTTGTGGCTTGACTTTTCTAGTCTATACAAATCCAAGAATGGAGTAATTTTTGAATAACAGACATGGACACGCCAGGTTAATATACCGCCCTAATTGTCACTGCATGTTAAGAGTTTTGCCGGTACTTGATAAACCTCGTTCAAAAATAAGTTTGAAAATTTGCTCTTTGTGGCGTTTAGGAACTTCTCTTAGAATATAGTAAAAGGTAATTACCTGCAATGGCAGACTGATGCATGACCCCGCCGGGGGCGGGGGGCAGGGGGCGCTCAGCCACTCCCTAAATTTAGAATTTTTTTTTAGTTTGTTAAATAGTGGGAAATTATATTTAAATGATTTATGAAAATGTCACTATGTACTAATATCAATGTATCGGTGTTTCTTTTTTTTTTTTAACTTTTTATGCCATTGGCCGCCGTAGTCTGTCTTTTTTTTTTGCTCCATCTTTATTTTTCCGAATTCTAAATTCCAAATCTTTAAATTACAAAGAAACATGAATAGATCAAGATTAATGTTTTATTGAGTTTAAATTCTTATAGTATGTTAACTTATACATGCACTATTGTCCTTTATAATTAATTATCACATTAGTAGTACATACATACATGTAAGAGTTAAAGTAATTTGTTGTTGGATAACCTTGACAAGTTAAATAAATCACTATGAATGGTAAAATTGTAAAATTAAATATATCATATTTTATTTGAACTTGAACCTTCCAAAGTTTTTTATGCTAGCCGTCAATTTTCTTTTATCACGTTATGGTTCCCACCCCCCGATTAGACTTCCTTCGTCCGCCCTGATTACCTGTTCTGAGCATGCTAATTGAGGGCTGGCAGGGTGTTAGGTGGGTGTGGTTCCTTGGCTTGACAACTAAGTTTACTTGCAACCGAGTTGCCTCAATTTTCAGAAGCTGCACAATGAGGGTAGCCATCTCACTCCCTTAAGATCCTCTATCCAATATAGGCGGGAACTAATGCCAAGTCTGTAGGTTCGACGCCAAGATATTTTGCTAGCTGGGTTAGCACACATCCACGAAAGAAAAATCTGATTCTACTAAGTTCTTTTTTCTGATAAGTGATTCTGCTAAATAAATTTCTTTCTTATTGCAGAATCTCGAAGATGGAAACATTTTACTGTCTTGATATCTTGTGAAGTTCTCAAGTGTTTACTTATTTATTTTGACTCAGTCTCTCACCCGGCCTTGTTTTTCGCAGAAGCGGAATATCAGGACAAATGTCCGGCTCATTATGTTCCCATTTGTACTCTGTTTGTTACTTTCACTCATCCAAATTTTAGTCAACAATGAATTGGATAAACCCTCAAATAGATGTGGCTGCATTTGTGTTGATACCAATGGGGATGGCAAATGTGAGAAAGTGTGCGGGATCGAATACTCAACTTTGGATCAAGGGAGCAGCTGTCCCATTCCTCACCCGCCAGAATGGCCTCCCTTGTTACAGATACCTGCTCCACAGTATCGTGCTGTGCAAACTGATTTCTTTTCTGCTAGAGACTTTCCGAACGAATCATGCAAGAGTACAGGGTCATGTCCCATGACTATATTTCTGACTGGAAATAATCAATCTCTTGGAGAAAGTATGCCAGTCTTCGCTTTAGACTGTTATCATCTTTCGCATAAATAGTTGCTAGTTGTTATATGTAAGCCTAATGCTTGTTTTATTCTTGGTGATAGGTTTGGGTGGAAACATGTTTTCAAGTTCGTCCACTCTTAATTTTTCAGATTACTTTGTATGGTTTGGCCTATAATGCGTTGGTCAGTTGTCCTTCTTCTCTATATTTTTTCCCCCTTTAATCTATACTAGCATCAACGATTACTTTGTGTCTATCGTGTTTCTTGACTTTTCTATTGGCTTTGCTGCTAGATTGACTTATTGAGCCATTTCAGGGGTCGGCGTCGAAGCCCCAAGTTTCCAATTTTCTTGACCCGGCTTTCTTTTCAGATATGCTGGTCTATCATGTTCAATCAGATTGCCGTCCAAACTCTACGCTTTCTGTTTCTGTCCCAATAATGTCCACCTCACTGCAGCAGGGTATTATTAATTCACACCCAAGACTAGTTGACTACTGCTTTACTCTTTTCTCTTCTGTTTACTATGGATATAGGCGAAAGATAAAATGGCCACTAGGCACCAGCAAATTTATAGATAGTGGGGGGGCAAAGTTTCATTCTTTAAGTGAGGGGGCAAATTTTTAGGCACCGCTCACACATCTGGTAGGGTTGTCCTCAGTTGTGTTGGTCAGAACCTGCTAATTGGTGTCATTTTTATTGCTTCATTCTTGAATCCTTGCAGCTGAGCACTTAACCCTGGAAACTGACTTTATAGCTAAGAATTTCAAATAAATTTGTGCAAAGTTTCTTTTTTTTGAAAAACACCTTAAAGAGGGACATATGGAATTGAAGTATGAGACGTGTTCCATATTCATTGTTAGTTTTTCCCTCTTTGTGCGTGTGAGGATATTATCTGCTAGAATATTCTCATTTATTTACGGATCTTTTCTTCTTTTCAAATGTAGAGGTAAGATGCGTCCAAGATTCTCATTTGTGGCGCAATAGTTCTACTGATATTAATGATCAGCTATTTAAGGGATACCGAAAAGGGAATCCAGAGAGGAAAATAAATGAGATTGTAGCAGGTTGGTCCAGCGGATCTTGACTTTAGTGTTATGTCATTTGTGATGATATATGTAGTATTATGTGAGTGACCTGACTTCAATAATTCTACAGCCTATGATTTCTTGAACTCAAATGGCAATAACTATAACGTGAGTATATGGTACAATTCCACCTACAAGAATGACAGTGGAAATGTTCCTCTAGGATTGATGCGGGTTCCTCGATCAGTGAATTTGGTAATTATTCTAAACTTTAGAACCTTTGTACTTGTATTTCTTATGATGCAGGACTTACCAGGCTCAAAAATCTTATCAGAATCATCATCATCATTCGTTGTCATCACATGAATAAATTAGTAGTACTCTACCTATGAGAATATTTTTGGTTTGTCGTGACTTGACTTTTCGGTTTTGATTAATCATGTACCTTGAGTTGGCTAGTGGAAGCTTTTGTATTTGATTTGGTTATAACACAAGTACAACGGGTTACTAAATAATGCGGGAACTAAATTTTATACAGGCATGGGATATTGATTGGATTAAGGGAAACAAAGAGAGAAGACTACGAATTGTTAAGGAATATGTGGTTAATTCTAGGGTGTCATCCTACTTGTGCTCTCAATCCTCTACATCACTTGTACATTCGAGAAGATGAAAAGAAAAACTTTGCTTTTGGCTATCTGTTATACGAAATATACGTGGTTGGCATCTCTCTTTCTTTGAGGAGTCCCGTTTTCAGATCACCGACCTCCCCGAAAGGAAATGGACTCTTTTTGTTGCTCTACCTCTGTACAAAGCAAGTCATGGCTCTCAGCAAGGCTTCATATGGCTGAGGGAACTCTCTTTGCCTATTCTATAAACAGATAATGTTTCTTTTAGAAGACAAGTGTGGCATTTGTATTAAGCTTTAGGTAGAGGAATTGTTAATCTGTTGTGGAACAGCTCCAGTTGGTGCCACATACCTATGCTAAGTGACCTTGGGAGCGTTCTGCGCATAGGACTGTGCTGGATTCTTTTATAAGGGCCCTTTTATGCAGACCTTTACGGGGCTGTGTCTTCTCGACTGTCTTCTCTTAGTATTTCTTTGGGGATTAAATTTATTTCTCTTACTATCCTGAAAAAGACAACCGGTGCTTTTCACTGACAACATCAAAAAAGTAACAATGTTAGGCTTTTGAATTATTTCTTTGAGGACGATTGTTTTTGTTCTATTATTCAGTGATGAGTGAAGTCTTACCTCTCGCTATATTATCTGAGGCTGGAAAGAGGCTAGAATAGGATTTGATGCACTTCATCTCCTACATAATTGGCTTTTTTTATTTCTTTTTAAGGTATAAACGGAATAGTTACCAATTCCTGACGTTGTTGACATTTTAATGATATCCGAATAACAAGGAAGTATTAATGCTGATTCTTATACTGCACATATATTACAGGCTTCCAATGCCTTCCTCCAATTTTTTCTTGGGCCTGCAACGAAGATGCTATTTGAATTTGTCAAAGAAATGCCCAAGCCTGAGACTAAAGTTAGGCTTGATTTCTCTTCTCTCCTTGGGCCCCTGTTCTTCACGTGGGTCATTATTCAACTATTTCCTGTAAGTATACTTCTTTGCCTTGTGATGAAGTTGCTATGGATATATATAATTTGAGATCAGCACATTGTTCTAGAGTTTGTTACAATGGCTGCAGTTTAAGTTGTTCTGGATGTACTGATATTGTTGTCAGCTGTTTGCCCTGACATATTCTGAAACCGAATTTGTTAAGTAACAGTAGTAGTCTAGGGCTTTTCCTCTTGGTACAATGTATAAAGATGATAAATATACATCTGAATTGTGCTGAGAGAAATATGAGGTTCTATGTTATAGTGGCCACTTTGGATCTTCTAGTTTTGCTCATGAGGTTTAAGGCATGATTTAAACCGCCTGACTTTTATGGCAACTGAATTACTAGAAAGTGTGAGAAAATCTAATTAGTCTCTATGAGCAATTTCTAATAAAAGGAAACAACAGTTTTATGCCGGAACTTGTAGATCTATGAGAGCAGTGGCAAAGTGGGGTCTATGCTACATGGATTCTTTGAAGTTCAAGAAGCACCCATGACTGACTCTTGATACTTGGACAAGGATATGTGATATGTGTGCGACAATAATCACTGGTTATACCACTTCCTTATATGTTTTTTGATCCACTACTGCTTCATCATGAGAGAAGTTTTGAAGTTGAGCTTTGTATGTCACATTTTATCCTAGGACCAAATAATTAATAATCGCACATGAAATTTTCTGCATACCCATGTCTTCGGTAAGGGAGATTGGATTTGACCATGACACTCGCACAAACTTTATGGAGGATAGATTAATATTCTCTTTAATCATTCACAGCCCTCTCCCTTTGTTAGGTGTATGTATTTAGAGCAATTTTTATGTGCCGTAAGCCCGTAGCAGGTCTATCCTGATGTCCTCTTCCACTAGTACAATGTTCCGCACTTTTGAATTTTTAGAAACACATTCCTATGATTTCTTGGAGATAGATATATATTGGTTTTAGAGCTTTTTATATCAGGTTTTATGTTATCAATATTTTGCCAATTCTTTTGTGGACAAGTGGTGTATATTCTGCAATATGTTTGTGTATTTTTTCAATGAAGGAGCTCTCGCGCATCTTCTGCCAAAAAATTTGCATATGATAGCTGATGGTTTATCATGATTGAGAATATTGTCGTTGCTGTTTTAGATTCCTCGGAATATATTTAATCAATTTGTCTTTTTTGGTGTAGGTTGTGTTGACATCTCTGGTATACGAAAAGGAACAGAAATTAAGAATTATGATGAAAATGCATGGGCTTGGAGATGGACCTTATTGGATGATCTCCTATGCTTATTTTCTTGTCGTATCATCTATATACATGTTCTGTTTTGTGATGTTTGGGTCAATTATTGGTAAGAATACAATTATTGAACTTCTTTACTTTGGAATGGCTTTATTTTGAAGTGTTATATTGAGTTGAATTCCTTGTAGGGTTAAAGTTTTTCACACTGAATGACTACACCATCCAACTGGTGTTCTATTTCATCTACATAAACTTGCAAATCTCTCTGGCCTTTCTAGTAGCTGCAGTTTTCTCAAATGTGAAGACTGCTACAGGTTTGATATTTAGCTGATTTTGTATCATTGAGCAAATGTTTCTGCTCCTCTAAGAGTAGTAAAGTTTTTCCTGGTTCCTTAGCTCATTCTTTGATTTTGGTATGCAGTTATCGGATACATAATTGTCTTTGGGACTGGACTGTTGGGAGGCTTTCTTTTCCAGTTCTTTCTTCAAGATGCATCTTTCTCAAGTGAGTAGAAGAAAGCTCGAAAGTTATGTGATTCTGGTTCGTCTTAGTGTCATGCGAAATTTTACTTGAAATGCTCTGCATCTTCACTCAAAAAATGTGATGCTCCGAAGAAGTATACCTCCCAATGAGGGCATCTTAACAATGTGATACACTACGTATTGCATGACTCTCAGGTATCTGTACTTGGTTGCACGAAGCCACTGGAGGGGGCGGGGAGGCAGGCTTGGCGGACAAAGTGTAAACGTCTGGTAGAGCCTAAGGTTGGAAGTGGCTTCAGTAAATCAATTAATAAACCTGGTATAATTTACTTATAAAAGATTATGGGATGATAATGGGAATTTAAGCTTCCTCCTGATTATGTATTTCGTGCACCCCCCCCCCCCCCCCCCACACACACACACAAATATACATATATATGCACGAACAGAGATAAGGGTATGGGAGCACGTCATAATGTGTAGTGAAGGAAGGGCAAGAGAAAATTGAGACTGGAGAGGAGAGATGCTCTGATCTATACGCTTGAATTTCTCTTTTAGCACATCAACCGTGACATGTATCCTGCATTAATTCAACGGTGAGCGATGATCAGCATTATAACTACATAAAGAGCTTTTTAGGCATCACATTGTTTAGTTGGTATTTAATTATGATCATTGCTTATTTTTCAATTATGACCTGCATTAGTACAGTGGTGTCTGATTTACTTAATGGTTCTGCTCAGCTGCTCTGTTTTACTTTAAGAATCATGTTATTACTGCCCATTGTGTTTGGGAATCGGTATTTCCAATATCACTCTACACTTAGTGTTTCGTCTTCCATCCATACTATCTTTTGATTCTGATCATAAATCCTTTCATTATTTTAGGAGGCTGGATTATTGTGATGGAATTATATCCTGGCTTTTCTCTGTACCGTGGATTATATGAGTTTGCACAATATGCATTCACGGGAAATTATATGGGGACCGATGGAATGCGGTGGGGAGATCTAAGTGCTAGCACTAATGGGATGAAGGAGGTCTTAATTATCATCTCCGTGGAATGGTTGGTGGTTCTTGTTGTTGCGTACTATGTAGACCAAGTTGTATCATCAGGAAGTGGTGTTGGAAGAAGTCCCTTCTTTTTCTTGCAATACTTCCGAAAGAAGCCTTTGTCGTCCTTACGGAAGCCTAGTTTACGAAGGCAGGGATCTAAATTATATATTCAGATGGAGAAACCTGATGTTGTCCAAGAGGTAACTATTGGTGTATTACGTATCAAGATAAATGTATGTCTAGAGATGCTTTTGACGTGGAATAATTACTGCATTGGATACAGTAGCGTAGCTGGTTGACCATAGGAACTTGTGGTACCCCGGTGGACTGTACATTCTTGTCAATTTGTTATCCTCCCTAGCAGATATCTGATGTTGGAATATTTTTACTTTTTTTACCTTTACCATCCAAAAAGGTCTGATATGATGGAGGCCGGCTGTACTATTTGTTATACAAGCTCTAAGTAAATTCTTTATCCGATGCATGACATTTATCATCGCTTGCTTCGTGGATGAGACTATAACTTGAATCTCTCCCTGAAATCTTCATCTGATGCACGACAATTATGTATCACCTCTGTACAACTCATTGTGATGTGAATAAGTAATTCTCTCCGTCTTTTTGCTCCTCTCAGCAAGAGAAGGTCGAACAGTTATTACTTGATTCAAGCACAAGTAGTCCCATCATCTGCGACAACCTCAAAAAAGTGTATCCAGGGAGGGATGGAAATCCTGAGAAATTTGCTGTAAGAGGATTGTCACTTGCTTTGCCCCAAGGGGAGTGCTTTGGAATGCTTGGTCCAAATGGTGCAGGCAAAACTTCTTTTATTAGTATGGTAAGTTCAAAATGATCCTTATTTGTTATTTCATACAAACTATCTTTATGAATCACAGGAACATGTTCTAATTCTGCTGTTAAGGTTGGTCATATTTTTCGATCTTGTTTGTGTAATGCATCTCCATTATATCCAGCCGGGCTCCATGCGTGATGCATTTTTCAAAAGACAATCGTTATGAGTCTTCTTGCAATAGAAAACATAAACTAGTGCTTGGTTCACTCTTAATGCATTTCTGTTGACAGATGATTGGGCTCATAAAGCCAAGCTCTGGAATGGCTTATGTTAATGGTCTGGATATACGGAGTCACATGGACGGAATATATGCCAACATGGGTGTATGTCCTCAGCATGAGTAAGCATGAAGATACATTTATGTCAAAACAAAATTTTCACCTATATTTGTTCCAATCAATGGCAGAATTTCAAGAATTTCTTATGCCTAATTTCCAATTGTACAGCCTGCTCTGGGAAACCCTAACAGGAAGGGAGCACCTACTGTTTTATGGAAGGCTTAAGAACCTTAAAGGTTCCGCCTTGACCCAAGTAAGTTGGTCTTACTTTGTTCTCTTACATTTAAAAGCTGCAGTGCTGGTGGGAATCTCCATATAAATTACCTCCTACTACTCCTACTTTATTATAAAGGTGCAATACCTTTATGGATGCTACATTCCAGTTGAATGACTGCTAAAATAGATGTATGATGTCAATTTATGAGGTCCTTACCAAACTGTATTGTAACGTACCAGTGTTTTCCTTGGTACATCTTACCAAAAAAAAAAAAACTCAATGACCTTAGGTGGTGTAAGCTATTACCCGAGACGAGGACTGTATGTTGATGTCTGTGAAGATATGAAGTCAGCTTGCGTTAACCATAGATGGAATGATGTAAATATCTGTTTGTGTTTGACATGTTCAAATGCCACTTTCTGTTGTCATAGGCAGTAGAAGAGTCTCTTAAGAGTATAAACCTATTTCATGGAGGGGTTGCTGACAAACAAGCTGGGAAATACAGTGGAGGTATGAAGAGGAGGCTTAGTGTTGCTATTTCTTTGATTGGGAATCCCAAGGTATATTCTGTCTCCCATTTTGCTAAGAGTAAGACTTTCATGTGTAGTACCACTCATCACCTAGTAACTTTTTAACTTTTGAGAATTCTTCATAGGTTGTCTATATGGATGAGCCCAGTACCGGTTTGGATCCAGCTTCAAGAAATAGCTTATGGAATGTGGTGAAACGAGCAAAGCAAGATCGGGCAATTATTTTGACCAGTTACCTCTCTCTCTCTCTCTCTCTCTCTCTCTCTATATATATATATATATATATATATATATGGGAGCTGATCCATTGCTCGCGCTGGCTACTTGAGTTAAGTTGCCAGCGCGATCTGGCCGTCCACGCACGATCTGTGAATGGTCCAGATCTTTTTTTTGTATTTTCTTAAAGTCCGTCCACCACATAATGTAGCGGACGGTACTTTTTACCATATTAACCCTCTGTGCTTTGTACCATGTACATCCGCTACATAATGTAGCGGATAGTCCAGATTCTGTGTGTTTTCTGTCCTATGCTGGTTTTTGTTCTGTTATATGTTCTTTACGTGCTCTTATAGTTTCAATCCAACTGCCATGGAATCCCATAAACCAAAACAAATCCGTAATTACTGATGCCCGCGAATGTGTTCAGACCACCACCATCGTCCCCCAACATCAGCCCCCAATCAACAAAAATAATAGTAAAAAAACCCACCACCACCATGGAACAGAAAACCGCTACCACGACTGATCAAGTGATCACTGTCTCGAATTAACCCACCACCATAGAAGGAGAGGAAGAAAGAACCCCGACCACCACCACCTCTGTCGCCCCAAAACCCACCATCCGAACCTCTGCTGCCCCCTAACCACCATCATCCGAACCTCCGTCGCCCACAAACATCAACATCCAAGATCTGGATCTATGTCCAATTAAATTAAAAGAAAATCTAGAATAAAATAAGTTGGAAGAAAAGACTGCGGTGATGGATTCTCACAAATCTTTAGCCCGTCCATTTTGAACCCTAAATTAGCCAAATCCTTTGTCGCGGCCGATAGGAACTTCGGTGCACCAATGCCGTAATCGCCAATAAAATAAGTCGGCACAGGAATTCGGGACTGGCCTTTATTGAAGTTCGTGAACTCGTCGAGCCGGTCTGGAGAATCCGGGAAGAATTGGCCCACGCATAATAGTGCGTTGAACCGGCCAGCTAGTTTATTGACCTAAAAACATGGAAGTGAAATCAGATTTGCAAGTGTATAAAAAATAAATGCTAACATGATGTCAAGGAGAGGCGGCGCAGTGCAGAGAATGCCGAGATGGCAGGGGAAGGCGGTGCTATACCTCTTGCCTTTCTCTGGACCGCGATGATGGAAATGGGTTTGAGGGAGGCAGTAGTTCAGAACAGAGAGAGAGAGAGAGAGAGAGAGAGATGAAAGTGATTGAATGGGCTCTGTGAATTGTGTCTGTGCAGTACAGTCGTCCGCTATATAATGTAGCGGACGAGAGTATTACACAATTTTTTGCTTCTTTGCATGTTGGGTCAGGGGCAATTTTGTCAAAAGTACTGTTCGTTACATAATGTAGCAGACGTACTTAAAAAAAAACGCAAAAAAAAAGATCTGAACCTTTCACAGATCACGCGTGGACGACCTGATCGCGCGTGCAACTTAACCCATTTTGCTAGCGCTCTCAACGGATTAGCTCCTATATATATATATATATATATATATATATATATATATATATATATATTGTGTGTTTGTGTCGCGCGTGCGTTGGTGAATATACTTGCACACATTATTGGATTTTAACACGTTACAGCCTTTTTGGCTGTCCATGAGTCGTATATATCCATCCCTACCGATAAAGTTTTGCAATTGGTTTTGGAAGATAAATAAGTTGCTTTATAATGTCATTGATGAAGCTCCCTCAATTGGTTTCAGCACACTCAATGGAGGAGGCAGAGCATCTATGTGATCGCTTAGGAATTTTCGTGGATGGCAGGTTGCAGTGTATAGGAAATCCCAAAGAGGTAATACCCTTGCTACCTTCCATGTACGATCTTCTATTAGAGGTGCCATATGTTTCCATTGATCTTGTAGTAGAGATGCCATATGTTTCCATTCTCTTATATCAATTTCTTTGGGTGGGCTGTAAAGATACTTGTAAGCCCTTTTGCACTTGACTGAATATTTTTGTTCTGCATAATTGCCCATATGTTGACATGCATGGTAGGTTTGATGTAATAAACGCACTGTAATGTGCTAGCTACCTTCTGCCATAGGCTCTACTGCACACACATTACGGGATCACAAGCGTTGTAGAAATTCCTTTAAAAAAAAACGGATTTTCTTTTAGTACACATTAACTACTCTTTTCAGATTACTGGATCATATAACAACTTGCCTGATATAGGAAAAATACCTGCGACTGCGCTTTCTTTGTTGTGTATAATGACTGACATTCTTACGTCAATTCACAGCTAAAGGCTAGATATGGAGGCTCTTATGTGTTTACAATGACAACATCATCAAGTCACGAGGAGGAAGTGGAGAACTTGGTGCGCCACCTCTCTCCAAATGCCAACAGAATATACCAAATATCCGGGACACAGAAGTTTGAGCTGCCGAAACACGAGGTCAGGATTGCAGACGTCTTCCAAGCAGTTGAGGACGCGAAAAGCAGGTTCACGGTGCAAGCCTGGGGTCTGGCGGACACAACTTTAGAGGACGTCTTCATCAAGGTGGCACGCGGGGCTCAGGCATTCAACATCCTTTCTTGATTTTCGGGTGATCACATTTGGTTGTCAAAATTAGCGCTTCATGTCTATACGAAAAAAGTATTTAGGAAGGGACTATACGGTTCAACGTTACTACTTTTATTTAGGAAGGGTACTTCACAGTTCAACGTTACTCAATACTCGTATTCTTTATAGAAGTGAATAAAGTCATTCCTCTTGTTACTGTAAAATGTATGGAAAGATCAAATTCAGGTACATTGTTGTCAAATTCGTACATTCGATCTTCTTCTCCATTGGGAATCTTCAGCCAACAGAATTGAGATAGTTAGGGTCTATAGCAGAAAACCAGGCCCAACATCATCTGCATCCACGTGAGGTCAACAGTCAACATCCGAAGTTCTAAATGGGAAAAGAGAGCGTGCATTTAGAACCATGAAATTGATAGATTTTATTTTAAATACTTAAATTTTATTATTTGTAACATTAGAAAAAAGGAATTGGAATTGAATTTCGTGAGATTTGACTGAATTTGTTTCTATTGTGTGAAATCCGGTGAAAAATTGTCGGACTTCGTGAGATTTGGATCTACTTGAATTAAAAGTAATTATTTACTTATCTCATTCTTTTTTAGATCTCTCTAACAATTAACCCACCACCACCGTCTTGTTGCTGCTGCACCTACACTACTTTTTCTACCACCACCGGCACCACCTCTGCCACCATCACTTTCGCCAGTATCACTTTCGCCACCATTACTGCCACCACTGCTGCTGCCACCACTACTGTCACAACCGTTGCCGCCGCCACCGCCACCGCTACTGCTATCACTACCACCACTGTCATCACTACTGCCACTACCACAACTACATTTGCCAGCACTACTACCACTACTACCACCGCTGCCGCCGCCACCGCTACTGCCACCACTACCACCGCTGTCATCACTACCTTCACCACCACCACCACTACCTTTGCCGCCTCCACCACCACTACCTTTGCCACCACTACTACCACCATTACCACTACCATCGCAGCGGCTCTTGCACCACCAACACTATTGCCACCACCATTGCTGACATCGCTACTACTGCCACCACCACCACTACTACCACTACTGCTGCCGCTGCCACTAATGCCACCACCATCATCGTCACTACCACCGCCACCAATACCGCCACCGCCACCACCATTATCATTGCTATCACCGCTACCACCATTACCATCGCTATTGTCGCCACCACTATCGGCACCGCCATCACCACCGCTATCGCCATATACTACCACCGCTGCTGCTGCCACTGCTACGGTCTCACTACTTTTATTACCACCACCGGCACCACTATTGTCACCATCGCCACCACCACTACTACCACTACCATCACTACTGTCACCACCACGCCGCCATGTGTTGGTACTAGCACACTTGAAATCACTTATTGTAATTCATTTTTCATTAGAAGTCAATGATATAATTGTCTAAAAACTTATTACCTTTCCATTTCTTTTGTTCTCCAAACACAAAATAAGAATTCTGTAATTTGAATTCCCTTATGTTCCAAACAAAAAAAGTGAATTGAATTTCAAATCCAATTCGGAATTTGAAATTAAAAACCTAAAAGAATCGGTTCCAAACATAATCTAAAATGATTTGCCATCCAAAACATTGTTTGTGTAATGTTTTAATGGAGTAAATACAAACGAGGCACCATATCGTATTAAATTCCATGACAACATTTAACCAGTTAATGTCTCACTTGATTGCAAGCACAAGTTAGTGAAGTTACTAAGCTTCGGACTAGATGGGGCTCACTTCCTCTGCTTCTAAGTTCTAAGTTGTGCGACGAGTAACATGTGTTTACGAGTGTGGTGAATTGCTAGTATGACATCCGAAAGGCGTGAACGAATGCAATAACTTGCAATAAATTTGGAATGCGATACTCTATGGGAGAAACGTAGAATCGATTAGTTGGTGTCGTTGACAAATGTTACTTACGATATGTGCCATATAACACGATACACTCTTAAAGTTATTATTACGTGTTATCGCTAACAACATATTGCCACGGTGATACACTTTGACAACTAGTATAGTGTTTAATAGTAATCGTGTAAAAAGCACCTAACTAGCTACGATGATTTCTGACAACATTTACATCATTTTGAAGTGAAGCTTACTAAAAAGAGAAATTTCTAATACACATCCAAAAGTCACATGGAACTGCCTAAACATATGAATGCATAATTACACATGGTGTGGTCCGCTGTATATGAGTCTATTGACTCTTATGTTTTTTTTTTGGATATATATATATATATATATATATATATATATATATATATATATATATAAATTTCTCTTTTCTATGTCAACATACTCCACTCAAAAATTTTATTTATATCTTACAATTCCATTAATTTTTAGATTTTGACAAAAGTAATTCTCTTTATATTTCTTTTTAATCTTAAATCTTTTTTATTGTTTAGGAAAACACAATATTCTCTATCAATTTTTCTCTTAAAGTACCCTAATCTTCTTCCTTTTGTTTAAATGCAAGTTTTATATATAGTTTATGCTTCCATTTCTTTTCCAATAATTTATTATGTACTCTTATTCTTGGTGGTCTTGAGTAATATAATCTCAACACACGGATTATTATTGTTAGTATTATCACTGCAATTGCTATTAGTTAAGAGTGACTATTTCTATTATTTCATACACTATTTTTCATCTTCATTGTCACTAAAAATGAACAATTATTATTCAACTTCATTTCTAACGATAAAATTGGTAGGAGAACTCCTTTAAAAAGGTAAAAATAAAATTTTGATTATCTTATTATCACTATCAATTTTGTAATTATTATTAACCATACAAATATGATATCTCTCAATAAATAATTTGATAGTTGTTGTTTCTGTGTACAATGTACGAGATCAAAACTAGTGATATTTGATGTGTTCAGTTGGCTATTATGTAGTAGGAGAATCTTTGAGTGCTACTTTAATTGAAGGAAGATGCCTATAACTTTTCATATGACAGCGAGTAATGGTCATTGTATACAATGACTGCAATTTATTCAATGACATTAAGAAAATGAATTGTTATCTTAGAAGATCAGGTGATTGGGATCGGAATAGTCATAAGAGATTACAGAGGTATTTTCGACGCGAGTCTCTCTCTAAGTGGGTGGAAGATCAATATGAGGCAGAAATGGCTGAAACATTAGCTGCTTTTCAGCCATAGAATTTGGGAAGGAATGCAGATTTAGAGACGTAGTGGTGGAACGTGATTAGGTGTCCGTCGTCAATGCTATCAAAATTATTGAGGAAAATATGTCAGGACTAGGGGTCCTGGTTGAGAATGCTAAGAAGATGTTAACACACTTTCAATCTGGCGAAATTGTGTGCGGCAAAAGAACTTGCAATTATGTCGTACATAAACTAGCAAAATATGCTTGCATTCATAAGGATTGTATAATTTGGATGGAGGACGTGCCTGATTTTATAATGTTGGCGATCATCAAGGATATACCTGACTTGCAATGAATAAATTGCCTTTTAAGAAAAAACAAAAAAAAACAAAATAGCACCAGACATGTTTAGTCAGAATTTAATTATTATATATATGAAAGCCGAAACTGAAAAAAAGTATCTGGTCACTCACTGCCTACGTAGATACTCTCTTGATTCGTCAAATGCACTTTCCTATTTTGACTTGTTAAAAGCATTTTGAGTTTACTCACCTTTGTAATAATGATTTAGATTCTTTTTTCCTCTCTCGCACTCTCTCTTATTCAATTTGATTTGAATTCATTTTTACCATTTGAATTTAATCAATCAGATAGATTAATATTTTACATTTTTCTTTCTTCTATACCAACACGTCCCACTTTAAAAAAATTTATTTATATATTGCAATTCTAGTAATTCTTAAGATTTGGCAAAACTAATTCTCTATATATTCTCTTTAATCTTTATCTATTGTATAGAGAAGTCCATTATTATTTATTAGTTTGTTCTCTAACTAACATAATCTCCCTCTTTTTATTTCATTACAAGTTTATATATGAAAGCTGAAGTTAAGAGAAAGTGGTCACGTCATCACCTACGTAACGTCACCACCTACGTAGACACTCTCTTTGCTCACTACATGGACTTTTCTATTTTGATTTTTTAAAGCATTTTCAGTTTACTCACTTTCGTAATAATGATTTGATTCCTTTTTTTTCTCTCTCCGACCCTCTTATTGAATTTGATTTGAATTCATTTTTACCATTTGAAATTCAATTAACTAAATAGATTTTACATTTCTCTCTTTTCTATGCCAACATGTCTCACTTAAAAATGTTATTTATATCTTGCAATTCCAGTAATTCCTAAGATTTACTAAAACTAATTCTCTATATATTCCTTTAATCTTTAATCTTTTCTATTGTTTAGAGAAGTCCAATATTCTCTATCAGTTTTTTTTCTCTATCTAACGTATATCCTTGTTTTTATTTGATTACAAGTTTATATATGTAACTTACTCTTCCATTTATTTTCAATCATTTGTTATATATCTTTACACTTTTCTTGGTGGCCTTGACTAATACAAATCTCAACACATATGCTATTATTATTATTAGTATAATCACTATTATTGCTTTTAGTAATTAGGACATACCATATCAATCATTTCATATTTTTTTAATCTTTATTCATTGCTAAAAGCTGACAATTATAACGGAAATTTAATTCAATGACAAAATTGATAGAAAAATACATATAAAAAGGTAAAAATATTTTTTTTAATTATCCTTGTTAGTATCAATTTTGTTATTGTTATCAGACATATATGTACGAGATCTCTGAATCAGCACTTTGATAGTTGTTGCTCCCGTGTGTAATACACGAAAATCATCAGTTAATTATTGAAATGTGTGGGATTTTAGGTATCTTCCTCTTACTACAGAGAAATATAGACTAGTATGCATCAATAGGTGGACTGGTAAACTGTGATCCCGTAAAAGTCATAACTTGTGCCAAGGCCTTATGAGAAAATTGGGAACATACCTTCTACGAGGCGTAGTAACCCACTCTTTACTCAACCTTTTTGATGCCATATCTTCATAAACATTGCATCATTTATTTTAGTATTTTTAATCTTATTTTTGAGATGCTGAAACAAATTGTACATTGTGCTATGATGTCTTGTATGACCCGTTTTGCATTCAACTTTAAGATTTTGTAAGGTTATATTTGCTCTGTTAGATGAATCAAGTTGTATCCAAACAATATTCAAAGCTCTGACTTTCCAAAAGTCAAATCTAATTACAATTAGAAAATCACATGGTTTTCTCAACTTTTATCTATGCAATTAAGTTGTTACTTTACCTTTTCAAATATCCATATTTTGATGCTTCGTATGCATTATCTAAACATTTTAGGTTATACACACTTCTCTGGCATCTAAATTAACAGCCAAGCATTTTCAAGTATTTTCTTCTAAAGTTGTTCAAGCACAAATATGGCAACTCTTACTATATGGTTTGCTTTTGATTCTAGCTATTGCTCAATTGGTGAAGATTTGATTTGTACTAAGATATTGTTTTAAAATGTCATTGTTATGAGATATTAGCTATTGGTCAATTGGATTCTTTTTTCTCTCTACACTCTCTCTTATTCAATTCGATTTGAATTCATATTTGACATTTGAAATTCAACTAACTAAATAGATTTTATATTCTCTCTCTCTCTCTCTCTTCTGTGCCAACATGTCCCCCTTAAAAATGTTATTTATATCTTACAATTCCGATTTTTCGTAAGATTTGCTAAAACTAATTCTCTATATATTCCCTTTAATCTTTAATTTTTTCTATTGTTTAGAGAAGTCCAATATTCTCAATCAGTTTTCTCTCTCTAAATAACATAATCTCCCTCTTCTTTTTTCATTACAAGTTTATATATGTAAATTACTCTCTCATTTTATTTTCAATCATTTGTTATATATCTTTACTCTTTTTTTTTGTGGTCTTGAATAATACAAATCTCAAAACACGAGTTATTATCATAGAATAATCACTCTTATTGCTATTAGTAGAGACATACTACTTCAATCATTTCATATACTATTTTCATCTTTATTTGTTGCTAAAAGCTGACAATTATCGCCGGAATTCATTTTTAACAACAAAAATTGGTAAAAAATGCATATAAAAATCTCTAATAACCTTGAAGTTACCGCATCACCACGATGCGTAGCATAGTAGACACTACATATATTGAGTTGTTATAATCTTTCCCACTTTTGTTGTACAAATCTCTAAATATCCTATTGTTGTACAACTTGTAATTGATCATGACATTAATTCAATTCATACAACTCATATATTTAAATTTGTCTCTAAATATATCTCATTAGAGTAAATGATACGTTTCTAAAGTCATGCATTTAGCTTTGAAGAAAGCTAAATTCGCTATGACGTCTCATATGTTATCTTGACCGTAAATAAAATGTTATCTTGACCGTAAATAAAATGTGTTGCGTCTCGTATGTTATCTCAATTATACATTATAAATGTGTCTGGACATGGAGAGGACCAAGATAATTGGAAGGTCGTGAATGATTTGCCATGACAGTTCTTCGTGTGGCTCCTATTGGGTATTTTCTCCAGACCAACACATTTTTCATGAGAAATGGCTACGCCTTTGAACAGTGTAACCATCAAATCTTTGCACGCAAAAACTGTGGATTACCTTTTCAAAAACCTTTCGGATAGGACCGTACGACAAGGGAAAGAGTCAAATTCCTAATACAGTTCTAGAATCTCTCTCTTTCTCACATCCTTATCCGTATAAGTTGTTTCCGGTAATTCATAAATTCCAGTCTCTTCCTCTTTCTGTATAAATGCATTGCAGTTACAACTAGAGTTTCTTTGTGAATAACCTAATTACATTTGAAACTTGCATCAGCAATGGCCAAGGTCATGCCACAGACGTGTTACTTGGTTTTGCTAGTTTTGTTAGTAGGGAAAAGCGTTTACGGGGCAGATCAAGAAATAGGGACATATGAGCTGAAGAGGGGAGATTTCTCTGTGAGGATCACCAACTTTGGTGCGACTGTTCTTTCTGTCATACTCCCTGACAAGAATGGTACATATATGGTTTCATGTCTAATACTTCATTTTATTTCCTTGTGTACCCTTTTCTGTCCTATAAAGCACCCTTATTCTATTACATTTATTGTTGGACAACATGGTTTCAGAATCCGTTTCTTTTTGTTGTGTCCATGTTTCCAGGAAAGCTAGATGATGTTGTCCTTGGATTTGAAACCCTTGATGACTACAAGGTCAGTTTCATTTGCCTCTCTCTATCTCTCTCTTTCTCCCTCAATTTCTTGTTCCTATGAAGAACATGTAATGGTTCCTCTGCGATATATGGAGTCAGCCTCTTTTCTCTTGACGGATATTATATGATCAGGATACACTGCGTTTCTTGGGAAAGATTAAAGGGTGAAGTTGGCCGCTAAATTATTTGCAGCAAAAACCTTCCATTTGCCACCTTTAATACACATCAGATTCATGCTTAGATAGAAATGCGCTCTTTTACAACAATACCTGAGAAGCATCATCCTCAAAGTATTTAAGGTCGTTAACTGACAATGTGCCTCACATTGATTCAACCTTTTTAAATTCTTCAGGTTTACTGGTTCAAACAAAATAAGTCTTATCATTTGAGACGTAGGGTAGGGGTTAGCATAGGCTTTATTTCTTAGGCAAGAATGCAAGATTGAGGGGTGAACAGATTGACACTTAGCTAGCTATAAATGCACTCTTGTACGGCACTTAAGGTTCTTACCTTTGTAATGTGCTTCTCAACCAATTTAAATTGTTTAGATTTACTGCTTTAAACCAAAATAAATGTCATCATTTGAGATTAATACCAAAAACACTGCATGGTGGTCTCGAGTAGAAAGCATAGATTGAACCAAAGCAAGGGAGAGCCGGATCTATTGCCATTCTAGTGTGCAAGACAACCCCAATCTAATCACCCCACAATTTGTCCGAGAAAGCTTGAACAGCTCCAGCTATCAACAATGAACCACAAACTTGCCTAATGAAATTTAGGCAGTTTTTACCAACTCCAGCTCTACAGAAACATGCTGAAAATGATGTGCGAGCAGTAATCATGGTTGGTTTGACAAAAAGAAAAACAAATAGGGTAAGGCTGCGTACAGACGCATAGCATGTTGGATTAGCTAGCTTTGGTACTTTTATATGTTAGCACTTAGCACATAAATTTATTCTTCTTTGCTCCAATTTCGGAGGTCATAAAAATTGGTACTAAATGTTACAGAATGACTCGACATACTTTGGCGCGCTTGTGGGGCGAGTGGCTAACAGAATTGGAGGGGCTCATTTTTCTCTAGATGGAGTTCAGTATAACTTATCTGCTAACGATCACGGGAACACACTTCACGGTACCATGCTGTCATTACTAGGAACTACATCTAGTTTCTTTTAAAGTCTGCATTTTTTTGGTTGGTAAATGATGTTTCGCCGATATCAGGTGGAGCAAAAGGGTTCTCTGATGTTATATGGACTGTCCAAAGCCACAAACCTGATAGCCATCTTACGTTGACATACAATAGCTATGATGGTGAACAAGGTAGACATATGTTCTTTTGCTTCTTCATTTATGAATGATAACTGATAACCCACTCCCATTCCCCCCTTCTCCCCCACTCCACCCTACCTTCTGGGGTGTTTATGAGCAATCTTAAGCCCTTTAATTTTGGCCACATACAACGCTTTCTCCGTCTTAAGCACAGAGTCTTTTGACTTTTGGGCCCTAAGAATTTTGACCAAAACTCTATAAGGTTTCTTGTTGGAAAAAGTTACGAGGGCACTTTTAAGGGACGGAGGAAGTTTTAGTTTTTGGTAGGTATCAAGCCATTATTGGAAAAAGCTAGAGAACTCTGTTAAGGGACAGAGGAAATTGTAATTTTTGGTAAATGTGAAGCCATTATTTCCACAAGGGTAACCCACAAATTGAGAGTGAAAATAGCTTCAGCTACAGAAGGCTGTCCCATGTACATCAATTCTTTACCAAGATTGAAACATTTGACTCTGGAGTCTAAGATCAGATTTATTATTTCTTTCTTTTTTTCTCTAACACTTGGAATCCTCGAAATTCAATGACACAGGATTTCCTGGCAACCTTTCTGTCATGGTTACATACTTGTTAATTGGAACAAACAAGTTGGCCTTAAAAATGGAAGCCAAGCCCCTGAACAAGGCGACGCCCGTGAATCTTGCCTCCCACACTTACTGGAACCTTGGCGGCCAAAACAGTGGCAGTATCATGTCGCACACAATCCAGTTGTTAGCGTCCAAGATCACTCCTGTCAACGACCAACTCATCCCCACTGGGCAGATTGTCCCCGTGCAAGGGACACCCTATGATTTCCTTCAACCCCGCGAGATTGGAAGCGAGTTCAATCAACTTCCAGGCGGATATGACATCAACTACGTCCTTGACAACACAGGAAGCGCGCATTTGAAAAAGGCTGCCGTGGTCAAAGATGGGAAATCGGGTAGAAAGATGGAACTTTGGACTAATAAGCCTGGTCTTCAGTTCTATACAAGTAATATGTTGCACGATGTCAAGGGAAAAGGCGGGTTTATATACAAACAACATGCTGCGATTGCCTTGGAGACGCAGGGATTTCCTGACTCGGTGAATCATCCGAACTTCCCTTCGCAGATTGTGAATCCAGGAGAGACCTACGAGCATGTTATGGTTTACAGGTTCACAGCTAATTAAGTAGGGGAGCAATGCTATATACAAGATTCTTCCTCTTCCTGTGTTTTTGCCTCTTTACGGGCTGTGGTACTGTAGTTAGGGAACATTGAACATTTGAGCCTATCTTTTTCTTTTCCTATCTT
Source organism: Escallonia herrerae (assembly GCA_033070095.1). Lineage (NCBI taxonomy): Eukaryota > Viridiplantae > Streptophyta > Magnoliopsida > Escalloniales > Escalloniaceae > Escallonia > Escallonia herrerae. The sequence continues at coordinate 49,089 of JAVXUP010000168.1, read as the reverse complement.
CTTTTCTGGAGGTAATAACTCCTCATTCAAAAGACTAACATCCATATGGAATGCAGACGAAAGGATTGGGGATGTAAGGATATCCAACTAGGCCTTGGCTAGATTTGGTATCCTTTCGTCCAATCTAGGTCTTGGGTAGGATATGCTTAATTTCCAACAAAACACCTGGCCTATCCGAAACGAATCGTTCTTTAAGCTAGGACACTGCAACCTACTAGTGAGATGACCATAAGTCTCTATGTATCCTAAAGTATGAGCACAATAACTTGACATCATTCACGAATTAGTTTTTCGTTCTGTTTTAAAAAGGATCCACATCATTCAGAGGTGCAACTAAAATCTCGTAGCTGAGGGCAATGCTTTGTCAAGTATCTGTAAAGTTCGTAACTTTGTAGCTACGTATCATTGTTTCTTGTGACGATTCTGGGCAAGAGTGTAGAGAATCCTCATCCTTTTAGCAAGCACATATCATTCGCCAACATGGTTTCCTTCTATTAAGAAGGACATCCAATTCTAATTAAAAATGTTCGAGTTTTAGTTCCATCACATTCATATAAACGTAAAGCAAAAACCTCAATCGTTGCATTGCGGACTTGCATTGACAAATTTTTTTTTTTCATAACATGCAACCTCAAACCATTTTAAACATACGTTGACTACTAAAATTCATCAAATCAACTATAACAAATTCTATGTTTTGACTGATAGATTCATTCTAGGACGAGACTAATAACGACAATCATCGAAAGTACCTTGAGACCCACGTTATAATATGCGCTCGCCATCTCATGCGCAAAGGTAGAGATATGAAAGATCATGAATGACTGAGCTTCTAACGGAACTCCCACATTAGAGAGCATGTTAGATATGGTGAACCAGGAACTGCTACCTATTAATTCGTGCATTGGCACCCAAAATCCCGTAACGGAAGTCTTGCTGTCCAAGCCACTGACTAGTAGATAATCTTCCTCCGTCAGGTCGGCCGAAGGGTATCTATACTCCGCGTATATCTTGATGTAGAACAGTTGGTTTGGCTTTGAATTTGTGTACCTGGGTACGACAGAATCATCGGCTTGCCGTACGTCGCAGTGAACACCGACTGGTGTATCGCAAGACATTATCGTACGTTAAGAGGACAAGGGACCGAACAACAGAAGGATATTGTTTTTAATTAACCGAGTGACAACTATGTATTCAGGTACATAAATATATGTCCTATGTGATCTCAGCTGGAGTTGGATTTGGATTTGGATTAGGAGTTATTACTGCTACCTATCACCTTTTGCACTCAAAATACGAATATCAACTTGTTAGAGTAAGTATGGTATAAATAACCTTTTGCTTTTTGATTGGTGCACTCTAAGTTCATAATTATGTTAAAATTTGAGTATCGAGGATAACCTAGTTTGACCCATGTCCCAAAAAGAAAAATGTAGCCAAAATTTCTTTTAAACGTCGAGTTAAGGTTTTTTTTTTTAACTAAAAAACACCCTTCAACCAAGGAAAATAGGTAACAGGTAATCGCTTTTTCTCCTTCTGTAGTGGTAATAAGGCATTACATAAACCAAGGAGGAGAATATAATGCCTTCTTTCTTTTTAGAGTGGGTTTTTTTTTTTGTTTTGGAAATGAACAATAATAATTTATATGGCCCGCCGATACGGGGTCCAAGAGTGTTCTTCGTTGATGCAATGATGGAGCCATATTGGCAATTCGTTGCATCACTGTGAGGACCTTTTTCAAGACATCTTCCTTTGATTGTTTTCAAAGAGTAGTTGATTAAAATTTAACCAGACGTGATGAAGCATTTTGTAATACAATCATGTGATAAAGTATATTGCAATACAATCGCACATGGAGAACTTAACAACTATAACAGCTTAACATATAAGCTAACAGCCTCTTCCTTTATTGCCAGTCAATTTGGTTAATCATCAACTAGTGTCGATTGAATGCTTTCATATGATAGGATCAATGCATGTGCTACAGACATATCAAATTAAACATTTACCGTTACTACATTAAACTTGTTCACATGCTTTACCCACTTGAAATGACGCCCCACCAGTTATGAGGGGCATGCACAAAAAAAACATGTAGTTGCTAACTTAATACTACCTCCGTCTCTTAATAATTGATCATATTTTCTTTTTGGATCGTCCCACAAAAATTGATCACTTCCAAATTAAAAAAGATTATGTAGATGTGTTTACTTATTTACCCTTTTTATAATTTTTTTATTCTATATCTCTCTCCACATTTAACTCTTTACCGACTTATTTTCTCTCATGGTCTACTATTTTACACTTTTTTTTATTCTATTTCTCTCTCTACATTTAACACTTTAGCTACCAACCAATTTTCTCTTTCATGACCCACTCTCCTCCCTTCTTGCTAAAGAGTAAAATGGAAAAAACACAATACATAACCAAAATCCTTAACACGCAAAATAAAAGTGATCGATATTTTAGGGACGAAGGGAGTATATAAAACTTGTCACTTGATTTGGGTTAAAAGATCTATCGATTAAAAACAAGTACTAATATTTTTGTAAAGCAAAAAAAGATAAAAGAACCGGATAGTCAATTTTTCTATTGTATGTTCCATCATTCGGTTCAAGATAATGTCGCATGGGGCGGTGTCCAATAATTCGCCATGGTAAGGAATACAGTATATAATCAAGAACCTCCTTGTTGGTCATTCTTAACCTGCCCCTTCGATTTACTTCTTCTCAAGGAAATGACTATCATTGACAGGAAAGCATGACAAAAAAATTTGCAATTTCACTTGCCGATCTCATAAACATGCCAACATACGGTTTTATGTCCTCCAAAATGAATATAGATCTGTTTTTAGCAGAGCAAAAAATTATTTACGCTCTTGATACTGCAGTGCTCTAAAAGCTTAAGTTATCAAAGAATAGACCAACAATGTCTATCATATATGTTTGAACAGTATCCCTCACGTGCAAACCCTCGTTGTACGTGGAGAGAGAAATCAAAGTGCACTACTCAAAAGTAACTTGAATCATGATAAAGGGAGACCAAAGATACAAGCGAAAATAATCGAAACCAAGACCTTGCCAAACGAGACCTAGTGTTCAACTGAAAATCATGCTCAAGAAGGGAAGCCAACTGGTATAAACTAATCTCAAATTCTATGTATGATCGATGTTAGACATGACAAAAGACAATTTGAAAAGGACACGTTTGCAATTCCTCTTACGACTATGATAATGCCAATTGATGATGTTCTCTGTATCACAAAAAGCTTCTAATTTCTATCCTATAAAACTAAATTAGAGATACAACAGTTCGTTCTACTCATAGGTGAGTGGTATGAGCATTAGGTGAAGGCTTCGACACAATCTGTCGTTCTTCAAGGGAAGGCGGGGCCGTGAATTTTGAATAAGGGAGCTTTTCTAGAATAGCCAATACTTCGGCCATACTCGGCCGGAATCTAGCCTCGGTGTGTACACATTGCAATGCAAGAGATGCAGCAAGATAAGCCGCTCTCCTAGGATACTGGCCCTCCAACTTGGTGTCCATGATTCGGAATACCTTACGCTTGTCATTCAACTGGGGCTTTACCCAGTCTAATAGCTTCTGCTCTGCACCGATCCTTTTCTTGTCGATAACCCGGCGTCCTGTAAGAATTTCCAACAACACAACCCCAAAGCTATAGACATCACATTTTGCAGTCAGCCGGCCTGTTCAGAGGGAAAACCGTTTCTGCGGGTTACTATCTTATGTGTGTAATGCCAGCTACCAATCAGAAGAAAAATCGCTGCCTATGAATCCATACTAGATGACCTAAATCTGTCATACCCCCACCTTAATCCAAACAGATGACTCTTGATCCAGATAATGCTATGTAAAAACAGGAGATGGAAAACGATCTAAACCTTTGGCACTGGCATGATAGAGATTCCAACATAAAATGCAGCACACATTTATTCAACTAGCGTACATGGAGAATATGTGTACGCGCGCGCTTGTTGTGGGGGAAGAGAACAATCTGTTCAAAAGGAAAATTTTCCATGTAGGCTGTTTTTTGCAAATCCACACGCACAAGTTTTCTAACTAACATTTCCATTCTGACACTGTTTCTGTAATCGAACTTGGAGTGACTGTTGGTAGCCTTCTATTTCACCATACTTGAAACATGTGCATGCACCTAAGAGTAAAATGACTTGCTAAATGATATGACCTATAATCGTACAACGATTGATCATTATCTCTATTAACGTAATTTTGTATATCCTGTCGGGCTATACTAAGTTTGCGTTTCGGGGTTTGTTTTTGGTTTGGTGGGGTGGGGTGGGGGTTGGGAAGAACCTTGAGAGTAAACACACAGGCTTAACATGATTTTAACCGAAGAAATGGTGCTCAAAAGTAGACCTGGCAAACGGGTTAACCCGCTGGGTATAGGCAATATCCGATCGGGTCCGGGTAAAAAAGGGCCGGATAAAAATTACCTTGATTTTTACGGGTAGCCATTTCTTAAACCCGTTCCCTACCCTGCCGATTCGGGTATCACCCACGAGTAAACTGATTATTTTCCGAAAAAATAAAAAACTTTCTGAACTGATTATTCACTTGCTTTTTCTTTCGAATATTTTCTCCTCCTTTTCGGTTTCACAATTATCACCTTGCTAATTTTTACTAACACACAACAAACTCAGTACAATCATCTCAAATCTCTATTCTCAACTCTCAAATCTCAACCAATAAGCACATACATATCTTTAAAAACTAGAAAATCACCTCAAAATTAGTTCCAAAGTCTAAAGTAAAATTAACATTAGTAAACAAATGAACAAAAAAAATTACAAGTATATCAATCAATTTAGTCATATGACTGTGTAGATCAAGGTAGATCTGTCGGCAGATCAGAGCGTTCATGCAGCGAGACGAGTGAGTCTCTGGTCGACGAGTGGCGACAACAAGGGTTTGGCGGTGACGATAGCAGGATTTGACGGCAGTATTGCGGCGAAGTTGTGTATGAAGACGACGGTGACAGATTGAGCAACACAACAACGGGCAGTGAGCGACGAGTTGACGTGATGTGCAGATCGGTGGTCGCTCGTCGGTGGATCTGAGTTTGGGGGGAACAGAGAGAGAAAGCGAGAGCGAGCGAGAGAGAGAGAGAGAGAGAGATGGGTTGTGTCGTGTGGAACTGTAGGTGGATCTGATTTGGGGGGAAGAGATAGAGAGACGGGTTGTTGCGAGAGAGTTTAGAGGGAGGGGAGCGGCGCAATAAGATAGAGATTCTGAAGAGAAAGAGAAACCCTAATGGCTATATAGTGAACAAATACGGGTAGCCCGGGTAACCGTACCCCATCCGGACCGAACAGGAATTTATGGGTCAGTCCGCGTACAGGTAAAATTTCAATGGGTCTATGATCCTTGTACCCGTACCCGGGATTTTTTAACAGGTACGGGTAAACTTGTGGGTACATATCCTTTTTTGTCACGTCTACTCAAAAGACATAAGTTTGGTTAATGGCAAAACTAGAAATAACAACGGAAGACATGTAACTCGATCGTGTGGGCCAGAATTGAATGCATGTGGCAACTATTCTCTCATAACACACCAACAATAAAAACCAGCTGAGAAGATGAAACATGAAAAGTTTACAACATCAAGGAGAAACGGACAAAGAGGAAGACCTGTAGAAACGTACTCCGGGGCAGCATAGCCTTGAGTACCCATGACTTGAGTAGATACATGAGTCATATCTCCAGTTGGACCTGCTTTTGCCAAGCCAAAGTCTGAAAGCTTTGCATTGAAATCCTGCATTTAAGGAATTAGAACAAGTTTAAAATCCTGCATTTATGGAATTAAAAAAGGTACTGAAACATCAGTAAATTATTAAATCCAATGAACTTCTAATACGGCGCTGCAAAGAGCGAGGGCTCCCATCTGCTACCACACTAGTGCAAAGCAATTTTCACTGCGAAGCATACCGAATCTAACAGGATATTAGAAGCTTTGAAGTCACGATATATGACTTGTGATTCGGAAGCATGAAGAAAAGAAAGCCCTCGTGCAGCATCTACGGCAACTTTAATCCTTACACCCCAAGAAAGAGGCTGCGAACTCCCTGCAGATAGCAGAAGTCTCAAAGTTAATATGTTGTAGAAATACCTAGTCGGGAGTAGCTTATGCCATTGAGGCTGAGCATTAATAAAGCTCGGGTGGGATGCATAAATGTTGGAGGCGAAACTGGCACATACTTTTGAACAGATGATTCTCCAAGCTGCCTCTGGGCATGTATTCATAGACCAAGAGCCGATTTTCGCCTTCCAAGCAGAAGCCAACAAGCTTGACCAGATTTGGGTGACGAAGTTGGCCAAGATAATTTACTTCTGACTGCGACCAAATAACCATCAAGACATGACACAGCTAGAAACTAAGAATTTAGAATAGTGAAATATGGAGACCCACCAACCACTCCTTATGGCCTTGGAAACCTTCAGGCTTGAGCTTTTTCACTGCCACTACCAATCCTGATCCAGGTCTTCCAGCAGTAAGGGTTTCTTTGTCCAGCCACCCTTTGTACACGAAACCAAAGCCGCCTTCACCGAGAAGACTGTCGGCGCGAAAGTGTCTAGTGGCATTCTTAAGCTCATTAAATGAGAAGGATTTTAGATGTGGAGAGGACAATATCTCAATCTCAGACCTCGGACTTGGAAAAATTCCAGTTATATCCTTTTTAGTTGGTGGCAGGGACAAAGGGGGAGGGGGCAATCGCTTTGGATGTACTGTGGCACCTGAAGAGAAAATGATCCTTAATCGTTTTAATAGCTTAACAACTACTGGGACTAAATATTATCAATATATGGCATGCTATTTATTGAAGGACCGAGATACAAATACTTGACAAAATTGAGTATCAGAGCAGTCACCTTTAAGGGATTCATTTATAATATTCATCATGATGACGCAGTACTGGTACGTTTTTCTAACCATAGCCAAGTTACTGAGGCTCAGGTTTAATGGAGTCAGGACTGGCACAAACATGGTAGTGCAAGTTTGTGCTGCCTACCATGACAAACATGCAGAAATGAATATGCAGGCTAAAACATTACGCACATTTTCGAATGTGAGGGAGCCACATATTATGGTCTAATAATGCCATCAGTTCTGTCGTAGTTGGCTTGAATTTATCCACAAGGTGAAGCAGTGATATAACAAATCCCCACCACCTCTGCTCCTCCCCCTCACCCCCAAACCTGTATCCCAAAGAGGTGCACAATAAATGGGGACCCCTCTGGCTAGAAATAGGAAAGCCAACAAAAAAACTTAGAATACTCAAAAGGTCAGAAGAAGACACCGCATGCCTCTAATTGAAAGCAAAGAACCAAAGATGGCTCTTAATTTCCCAGCAATTGGAGTAAACTATGTCAAATGCACCAGACTATCTATAGTTTAGCAATAGGCGCCAAATTACTAACCATCAACAGTCTCTCCAAAGAGATTGACCATACAAGAGAGCAACTGGATCGAAATAAACTATGCCATCACCAGACTATTGATAGTTACGTAATAGGCACCATATTATTAACCATCAATACTCTAAAGAGGTTGACCATATAAGTAAGCCACCTTTAAAGGCATTCAGAATAGCTGAACATCTCTCCAAGTGAAGCAAGATTAGGATCTTTAAAAGTGTCTAGAAACACCAGTTAGCATTAAAAGAAAGGCAGGACTCCTGCGCGATAAAGCTATTAATATATCCCTGTTTGCATTTAAATTCGTCGCACCAAAAAATTGGATACGTAAATACTAGTATTCTAAAAAAAACTCTCCCTCCTTAAAAAATTCATAAATTAGCAATTTATTTGCCAACCTTATCATATCTTGCTTCTTATAGTAAGTATAAAACCGCACCAGTTCAATTTTAATTGACTTACTTAGGAGATGTACTTTCCTAAATGGAAGTTTTACATGGACCAAATTCTTTATGACACCCATCCCACGCGGATGATTGAGAGCTTCCGTGGATGTGTGTTTGGTTCAAATTTTAAAAGAAACACCTTTACGAGCTAACCATGTTGGTAGATGGGCCAACAATGTGATAACTACAGAAGGAGATTGGGCAAGGGATCAAAGGAGTGACTCCGATTCCCACCTCAATTCTGAATGAGCGCAGGTCTGTACAACAAGTAAGGACCATAACAAGGATGCAGTCTTTTAAGGAAGTAAAACTTTAATGATCCATTGATCCATCCCACATCAAGGGCTTGAGTGCTATTACTGGCCTTATAAGAGCTTCCCTTAGAAATCATTATCACCTATTTAGTCCCTCTTCATAGATTAAAATCCATATTGTAGCGTGTTCTAATCTTACAGTTACCATTCCTCCAATAGTCAAATCATATTCTAATGGAATTAAAACATCACACAGCAAAACAAACACGAGGTATAACCTATCCAACTACAGCCACAAAGGATACATCTTGAATTGGCAGCGTTTCTTGTCTCTTGCAGTACACACAAGTATCTGAATCTCTTTATAGCGTCTTGGATACACTTTAAGCTTTCATTGCCAATTCTTACCTATTATCATAACAGTGTATCCTTAAAGAAAGATTGATTCTTAAAAAGAAATAACTGCTAACCTTGCACATACCTCGCAATAATATATATATAGTTGTTAAACATTGTGGTTTCCTGATGACGATCTACTTCCAACTAATTCCATATTTTTCTTTTTCATAAACCATGTAGCTCAAGGTCCACATAACGTAGAAACCATCACGCTTTGCTATCCATCTTGACAGGAAATGGAAGCACTAAATAAAATTAAGGGGGAGGTATTTGACCAATATGTGTTGGTTCACTCCTTAATGGTTTTGCTACTATACTAGTAAAAGGATGCCGACACCTAGAGCACAATGAACTTGTGATTTTGTTTTCTGAACGATCCCTTCTTGGTGGATCCTCTTTCCTACATTATTTTGGTAAATATAACCCATGCACACCAAGCAAATCATGAAGTCATAGTTCACCCAACAATTAACCAGCCATAACAAACCCCCTACCTATCTAAGCAACACACTATCAAACAAATCTGGCCATCAAGCTATTTTAATAAGCGTATAAAAGCACATTAAAAAATTCGCAAAGGCCACAGTCACATTCGAAAAGCTCTGTTTAAGCCAGAAAGATTGGAAGCTCAAGAAGAGTCCATATGTATACGATATAAAGGTAGCTCAACCCCGTCAAAGTCCATCAATTCCTATCCTTCAGAATGTTCCACCTAAGGCATAATGTAGCCATCCTCCACATCCATCATGCCTGCCTAGCCACCTTGCGACCACTCCGTCCTCGAGTTCCCTCTTTCCTTTATCTTCTAAACATTTTACCAATATTTCCTTCCCATATTCGATGTGTATATATTCTACTTGCACTATATGTGTTAAAGGGATGAAAGAAGGACAAGATGATTAAAACAAGGGAAATTTTCATATAATACCCTCGTGTTATGATTATAGCGGACTGGGATGAGCTATTCTTGCATGTTAATATTGCTTGCTGACAAACTTCAGGTGACTTCTTGCTTGCCGTGTTTGCTAGGGAATGAGGGGTTGGATGAAATGAAGGATTGGTGAACACAAAAACGGAAAAAAAAAAAAAAGGAACGGCTCCTTGTCGTGGCACTAAAAACTAAATTCCCACAGATTACACACAATAACTCTGGTGATGCATAAAACTAAAGTCCATGAAGAAATTGCAAATTCAAATTAAAGGGAAAAAGAAAGTGCGTATCAGCAGATAACAAAAAGGTGAAAATCGTAAAGTATAACCCCATGATTAATCTGAACCGGTAGAAGTACAATTATCCATTAAGAAGCAATGCATTAAATTGCATTTAAGCATTACCAAATACTGAACTAGATGCAAATCAGTCATACAAAACCCAGTTATATTAAAAGATATAACCAAATTAGCCTTCGAAAAGCCTGGGATGTTATAATAATTGAGGTAATTAGAATCCAGTCGAACTAAAGCGTATCATTAGTGAAGAACTCAGAAACAGAATGTTCTTCATTCAATTCATACATGTGTATCCCTCGCAATAAACCGGCTTTTAATTACCCCAGGAAGGAGGGTAGAATTGGGTATTAGCAGCCGCTACGACCCTACCCACCCCACCCCACGCCACCAAACCAACCACCCACATTGAAGCCAAATTTCTCACAAGCATCCATACTATACACCTATAATATTAATAACCCACATTCTATGTCCCATAAAAACAAACACTCAAGACAGACAAAGCGATAATGATGAAATTACTGGAGATTCCATAACAGAAGGAAAAAAAATAAAAATAAAAGACAAATACCAAGAAAAATCTGCCACAATACAAATACAGAAGCTCATATAAGAATGAGAGATAGGAACTGAGTGCAATCAAAAACAAGATCAAAGAAAACTACCAGCGGAAGGGGGTCCTCCACGGATGGGGAAGATTTCAACCTTCTGATTCCTGTGGAGGCAGTTGCCCATATTTGGTGAAAATAGGTTGTTTCTTTTTCTTTGTTTCTCCAATGGAAATGAAGAATTCACTGCTTCTCCTTCATCTATCTTCCCACGGTTTGAAGAGAGAAGAGATTCAGAAGAAGAAGAATGATCATTAGAGACCTAAAATTGGATACTATCATAGAAGAAAACAAAGGGAGAGATTGACATGAACACCTACGACGAACAACCCACCATTCTTGTTGCTACGTGCCCTCGTGCAGGAAAGCATCTGTCCACAACGAATTTGTGCAGAACGACCATAATACCCCTAGAACAGGTTAGAATTACAAGGGCTGTAGCCAAGGATGGCCGCACGTACGGGGTTACATTTGGGTGTTCAATGGAATATTGAGACATTTGTGTCCTCGTGGAGACTTTGTTGTAAGACATGCAAAGCAGGTATGTGGAGGGTATATGTGTCTAGTTGTCGCTGCTACATCTGATTGGACCGTTTTCATAATTAAAGTAAGGGTGGGGGAGGGGAGTGCTTTTGGGATTACGAGAATTTTGTGCTTAGAGATTGTTATTAATAACTAGCTCAGTAATCCGATTTAAATTAGGCCGATTTATAACATGTAATATATCATAAAATTTTAAAAATTGTAGAAATACTTTATTATTATTAAAATTTTAATTAACAATAATTACACAATTATTTGTTGGTCATGTGCTCCCACCCAAGAAATACCATCAATTTTTTTATTTTACCAAAAGAATTCTTAAACCTGTATGTTATATTGATAAATCTTTACACTATTTAGGTAAGAAAAAATTTAATATGAACTAATTAGTACATTATCTTTATTTTTAAAATCTCAATTGTAATATCGTTTTTTTTTCTCTTCTAAATCTAATATGTCAATTTTTGTTTTTTAGATGTATGAATTTTACATTCATATTAGAGTATACAATAGTAAAAATTAAGTCCTAATAACTTAGTTCATTAATTAGTTAGAGTTTTAGAATATCTAGAATTAGTTTTTCAATTATATAAAACTTAGTGATATGAAAATTAACTTATCAAGAAATAAGGACCCCATCCAATATAAGATCTGAAACCTTTAGAGATGCTTATAATGCGATGACATTGGAAACATAATGTTAATAATTTTATTTCACATTAAAAACATAATGCAATGACATACCATATTTTAAATCTTAAAGGTTTTAACATGTTCTCAAAGATAGTGATTAAGAATTATTTGATTTAATTGCACCTTCTTTTTTCTAGAATAGATGTGATTTCTTTTCAAAATCTCATATAAGCTTATATAGTCACTTTGTTGATATTATTAAAGTAACAAATTGTCCAATAATTTGATTATTGATTTCATATAGTATATAGATAAGTTTTGCAATGATTATGTTATGTACGACATATACAGTTTTTTAATTATAATAAACTTAAATTGACTGTCAAATAATTTTTTTTTTCTAAATCTCATGTGTTATTTTTTTTTTCTAGATACACATGTCTTTATCTTCATATCAGAGAGTTAGTTTTAAGAACACGATAGTCAAAAATCAAATCCTAAAATATTAGTATATCTAGAGTTTTAGAATTAGTTTTCAAATTATATAAGGCTTCCTATTTAGCCCTTATATAGTTACTGCAAACGTAAGTAAACTTAAAAATAGGGATCACATCCAAATAATAATTGCATAACTTTAGGTACAATGGCATGTTTAGTATATAGCTTTAAGTTTTTTTTTTTCAACTATCAGATTTACGAATAAGCTTCATCAACATTGCAATTTTTATTAATAATAATGATACATTAATTAGTTGGTCACGTGGTCTCACCCTAAAAAATAACGTCACTTTTTTATTTTACCAAAAAGATTCTAAAAGTTATATATCATTTGATAAATCTTTACATTGATTACGGTAATGTAATGTCATTTTTTTCTCTTCCGAATCTAATATGTTATTTTTGCTTTTTAAATATATGAATTTTTATATTCATATCATTGAGAGATTTTAAGGATACAATAGTTAAAATTAAGTTCTAATAAGTTACTTTGTTAATTAGTTAGAGTTTCACAAAACGTGTCACATAAAGAACATGTCGCTTTGCTTATTATATATTATATGAATCCTAAGATCTTCACTTTGTTGTCATTAAGAATACTTTATTTACCCAATAGACACCATTTTGATAGCAGCTCTCATGTTAGGTGACATAAGCATTAGGAAAAAAATTTCTTGTTAATAAAATTTGGAAAACGTCACTTTTGATATCGAGGATGTAGTTTAACAGCACACAACGATGTGCTACAAAGAATGGTCGGAAGTTAAGTATGCTGATGTATGACAAGTAAGAATGAAGCAAGAGCAGAGCAAGACTTTTCAGACATAGCCTAAAGAGTTATAGTGTTGTGAGGGCAACGACGAAGACGCATTGTAAATACAGAACAACATGCTGAGGTTCAGAACATAAGGTCCAGAGTTAGGGTTCAATGCTCAGGTCCTAGAGTCCAGGGTGTTTCTCTCTCTATAATTCTTTAGCTCTAAGATTATAGAGTAAGAAAGTGAAATGTGTTCTTCCGAAAATGAATTCTCGAGTCTACAAATTATAGAAGTTGGAAAGGTGATGTCATTAAGCGATACAATGTACTTCTTGAGAGTGACACCTCATCGAGGGAGCCACAAATACCGGTACTCTAGGGACTATCAGATTGCCTATTCACTCAGCCTGCCCCGTACAACTTCACTTTATCAGTTAAGGAAAATTGGCTTACATGACCAGTGTGGCCAGAGAATCCTTTGATCTAGGCACCAATCCAAAGCCCTTATTGAGTCACATAGGAGCATCGAGAAAAGAAAAAAAAAGGAAAACATGAAGTAGTGGAGAAGGCCATGCACTCAAATGGCAGTCTTACTACGCGCAAAATGCCTCTAGAGACCTACTCTCCTTTAAGAGTGATTTGTGGGTCATAAGCCCTAAGGGTGCCAATTAAGAGCCCTCAGTGCTAGAGTATATATGTAAAATAGTCGTTTAGACACCCTGGCAAAGATAATATTCCAAAAGGTTTACCTATCTTTGTACCGGTTCACACAGAGACCTCTAAAGTATATCCTGAAGGAGTCGCCTACTCGGGATGAGGGGATTCTTCATGTCGGAGCTCCTTGGCGAATAGAATGTCTCGGAGAAGTCGTCTATCCCGTAATGAGTCCTCGTGTCGGAGCACTCATAGCACATGAAGGTAGTATCTCGAAGGAGTCACCTACCCGACCAGTCAAGGTACTATCCTAGAGGATTGGTTTACTCGGATGGAAAGAGATCCTTATGCCGGAGCACACAAAGCTGCTTGACAAAGATGGTACCCTGGAGGAGTCGCCTATCTACAATGATTCTTTGTGTCTGAGGACTTAGAGTGCACCAAGGTAGTTTCAAGGAGGGAGTTGCCTACCCGACAGGTCGAAGTAATGTCCAAGAGAAAGTCGCCTACTTGGCGGGAGGGGATCCCTCTTGCCGGGTCATGTCCCAAAGAAGTTGCCTACCCTGGAGAAAGCTGCACACTCCAAAGAGTGAGTCGCAACATATTCCACAACCAACGCAAGGTGCGTGGTGTGGTGAAGACATGGACCTGTGTCAGAGGCCCAATATGACATATTGTTGAGGGCCACGACTATGTAAGTGGCACAACAAATGGACCTGAGGGGTGGGGGGTATCCTCATTAGAGATGGGACATGGCATGGTTATTAGGTGTTGTACATGGGACGTGACATGGCAACATTGCGTGGGCATGACATCTGTAAGCAGTGACAGGGGAACGTATAAAGCGATGCTTGAGCACGGTCGGACGTCATATTGCTTAGACGAGGCGACTGGCTTAGTCCCAGGGGTACGCAATGCATAGACGGCGCTCAGGTGTGGTCGAGCATCGCGATGTTCAATCATAAAGACGAGCATTATGCCAGGGGCATGTAACATGTAGATGGTGCTTGGATACGGTAGGGCATTAGCATGGCGCTCGGGGGCAACGATAGAGGTTGTGGAGCATGGAACTTCCATAGAGCAGAGAGACCACGAAGGGAGGTAAGGAGCCCTCAAGGAGATGATAGACCAAAAGGGTAGGCCAGGAGTCCTCAAGTAAAAGATAGGGCAATAATTGAGACAAAAAGCCCCTAAGAAGAAGAGAGACCAAAGGACAAGTTGAGGGAGCTCTTAAGGAGAGGCTCTTACCGGCCTCCCTAAGGGAAAAGCCTCGAGCCAACCCCCAATTGGGGGGCTCTGATCTAGCTGACGTCCGTTAGAGGAAGGCCTCGGGGTACCAATGCTAGCACTTGGAATATTTTTGTACGAAGGCGTGGCACGTGAGTTGGGTCTTGCGTTCTATGTTGACCAAATTGATAGCCTTGAACTTTGACCGTTCAATATTCGATGACGTATTGCTAACACTGGACTCAAGAGCGGGCAAAGTACGTAGCGAGAGGATGGGCTAGCAATAACTTCAATTCCACCCAATTTTTGTCCCAAAAAAAAATGTTTTAGTGATAATGATTACACTTTTAGCGACAAATGAGGAAGGGCAGTACGTGGTTTATTAGGGGCAGAAAAAAGTCTATCCATACATTAGAGTAAGCTATATTTAGAATTTTTCATTAAAATAGATTTTTCAGTCACCGAAAGATTAGAAACTGTCACTGGTGTGTCTTTTATTAGTTAAAAAAAAAGAGTGTCAACTAACCAAAAAGAAAGCAAAGATAGGTGCACCTGAGATTTTATATTATTCATTACTATTTTTTAACAAACAACAAATGTTTTATTCTAGTTCAAATGCAGCTGCCTGACATTGAAAAACTAAAAACAGAACTTATCTAAAGGCAGAGATATGGGTAAATACTGTATTGTAGCCAACTCACTGTAGACTTTGCGTACAACTAACATTAAATGGAATACATAAGTCATTCAACTGTGGTTGGTGGTTCTAATTGCATGGATTTCACTAAAAATGGGAGCACGACCGTCTATTGTATGAAGGAGGAAAGTAGTTTTGGATCCCGGCTTATTGCGCCTTGTCTAAAATGGGTTGATACAATACAAAATTTTGCCTCACCTAATATCATAAGGCGCGCTCCTTGCAATCAGATGGTCCACGAGGTGGTGCAATGGTTCCTGACCTATAATTTTTTCTTCACAGGCGAGCAACAAAGTGTTTCGATAATTAGAAAAGTGAGTAAGACTGAATGGGAGTGTACATACATTTTTTTTCTGCTAGTGGGGGATATTAAGCACCACGGTTATGATACATCAACTACACCGCCTATGAACTTATCTGTAAAACCGATAAAAAGTAGCACGTTAAATTTTATTCGTCCCAAACAACGAAGTAGGTAGCACATTATGTCTTGTCCCCAACACCAATACGTAATGAATGCATATGGAAGATCCCCTCCTTAAAAGAATTTCACCCACGAAATTCACTGACCTTAGATCTGAATAAAATATTTCAAAATTCAGCTTATAATTATTTCAAGGTCAAGGAACTTATCCTAGTTAACATCAATCTAGACAATTCAAGCCTAGGTACAACTCTAATACCAACTGTAGAAATACAAGCTGCTAAAATGTGATTCAGTATTCTCCAACACAACCTCATTTAAGAACATTCTAAGCTCCAGAGAACAAGTCTTGCTCACATCCCTGCTTGTTTTAGCTATCAAAATAATCATGTGCACCGGAAGAAGAAGAATTGAGTCGAGGGGTAGGGGTTGACTGGGTGGCTTAGTAAGTTGAATGATTATAGCACCTTTGAAGGGAACCAAACATGCTAAACAATCCTGGGAGATTATCAAGCAAATACTGTGATCGTGGCTCAGTATTATAAACAATAAACTAATTGGATATCCATTTTGCATATGAAGAGATAACAACTCATGATCAGCATCTTGTGCACATAAAAAGTCATTAGAGCAGTGTCACTAATCAAAATTACTTAATTCACGTCACACAAACATAGCTCGATAATATCATACTTAGTATGCAAGACAAGCATTTGAAAAAGATTTTCAGATCAATAGTGTTTAAGTGTACGACAAATGTTAAAAGCAATTACCACCTATTATAAAAAAAGTCATGCTATGTAATCCTCCTTGTTTTGAACCATGGAGAAATTACTTTAACAGTTCCTCCCAATTAGTCCTTATGATCCTTCTTCTATTTCCATGCAAATGACGGCTAAACTTGTTCTCTCGTTGTCTCTCTTCCTTCTTCCTCAAACTCTCAACTTCTCTTCCTCTATCTCTCTATCCATTAATGGAAGCCAAAAATGACTTCAAATAATTTGAAAAGGATATCAAAGTTGTTTGTATAATTTTTTAGAAAAAAAAACTAGGTGGAGAGAAGCACTTGGTGGTGAGACAAAGCTGTGTGACCTAGGAAGCTTGACAAGTTAAGTAAAGCAAGATGAGGCTCGAAACAAGACATTTAAGATAGTATATTGACACGTATTAAGCACGACAATGGAAGATAGCACGATAGACACGTATTAAGCACGCCAATGAAAGATAGACTTTCCAATAAGCACGAGGTATCATGAAAGTGCGATGACAGTTAACAAACACGAAAATGCTAAATATCATGAGGTGACATTTATTTTGAAGTGTGGTGACTACAATATGAACCATCACACATTAGATTACTCTCTCTCTCTCTCTATCTCTCTCTAAAAGTTACTCTCCTCTTTATATATATATATATATATATATATATATATATATATATATATATATATATGTTCCCAACCTATCTTGGCCACACTCATGAATCCATTGGTGGTCTCGTTTTGTGCGATAGGTTAATATTGTCAACAGTCAAATTTTCAATGCTTCAGACCAGTCAAAACGATGCATGATTAAGTCACGTGCTTTTTCTCCTTGTGAAACGACCTTTGGGCGCCTCAACTCATGCAGATTAATTTGACGTCAGTCGGTCACAGGCCTCCCCTCTTGGAAGTCAACGTGCCTTCCCCCTTGGGAGTCAGCCGCCTTCCCCTTAAGGGGGTCGGCGTGCCTTCCCCCTTGGGAGTCGGCCGCCTTCCCCTTAAGGGGGTCAGCGTGCCTTCCCCTTAGGGGCTAGGCCACCTTCCCCCTAGAGGGGCTGCCACCTTCCCCTTAAGGAGTCGGTTGTCTTCCCCCTTAAGGGTCAATGTGCTTTCTCCCTTGAGAGGGTTGATCACCTCATTCACCAATGCATGGTTGCTCTCCCTTGGCCTTGCGTCGTCCACGATGCCCAGCACCCGCGCACCGACTCAGCAATGCCTGTCGCCCATCGCGAAAGGGCCAGCTCTGTAATGACGACACTCGTCTCCATACATACTCTGTCGCACCCATATGCCGCATTACTGATACAGTTGTGCCTCCTGGCTCTCTGTCATACTATCGTGCCCCCGGCACTCCAACACTTTGTCGTGCCCATGCGCAACGCTGTTAATACAGTCGTGCCCCCTGGATCTTTGTCACACAACCGTGGCCCCGGCACCGTGCCCATGCCTCGCGCCACTGATATAGTCGTGTACCCTAGCTCTTTGTCACACTACCATGCACCTTGCGTTGGTTATCCTTTCACCACAACATGGGCACCTTACCTTGGTCTTGGAACATGCTTCGACCCACTTTCTGAAGTGTGCAGTATCCTGCGAGGATAGGTGACTCCTCCGGGACACTAGCTCCGCCAGGGAGCTCTAAGTGCTTCTTCAGAACACTATCTCTACCAGGGATCTCTAAGTGCTTTGGGATGAAGACTCCCCTTTCGCTAGGTAGACAGCTGCTTTGTGATGCTACCTTGGCCCGTCGGGTAGACGACTCCTCCAGGATGCTACCTTGATGCACTCCGAGTGCTCCAGCACTAGAACTCACCTGTAGGGATAGGCTCGCTCTTTAAGACACTATCTCTGCCTGGGAGCTCTAAGTGCTCCAGCATAAAGACTCCATTTCTGCCAGGTAGACGGCTCCTTTGGGATACTACCTCAGCCCGCGGAATAGGCAACTCCTCCGAGACAGTATCTCCGCCAGGGTGTCTGCGTGACTGGCCTATGTGCTCCAGCACTTAGGGCTTTCGTTGGCACCCCTAGACACTATGGCCCCTAGGTCATTTCGAGACAGGAGCAGGTCTCTAGAGGACATTACCCCTAGTCTACCTGACAGTTGGGCTTCGGGTCTTCCTCACCACTGCCAGGCCTATGTGACTCTGCAAGGGCTTAGATTGGTAGCTAGATCAAGAGGGTTATCTGGCGATACTGGCGCTGTGGGAGCCAGTCTTTCCAGACAGACAGAGTGACACTGTACGGGGCAGGCCGGGTGAATATGCTATCCGACAGTCCGTAGAGCACCAGCACTTGTTGTCCCCCTCGGTGATATGTCACTCTCGGGGGAGCACCATATATATTAGTTAATGACATTGTCATCTCAACCTCTATAAATAAGAGTCTTGAGAATTCATTTTGAGGACTTTAGATTTTCAGAACTCACTTTCTCACTCTAGAATTCTAGAGAGAAATATACAGGACCTTGACTCTGAACCTAAGCATCGGACTGTGACTGTCGTCGTATACTCACATCGTGCCATCGCCCTCGCAGCACTGTCACCCTCAGGCTCTGTCTGGGAAGTCCTTGGTCTCTGCCCTTGCTCCATCCTTGCTGTGTCCCACATTGGCACACTTGACATCCACTCAGATTGCATTCTTTGTAGCACCTCAACGTCGACTGCAAACCCACTCCCTTGGCATCAATATATATAGTCAGAATTGTAATTTATATATATATATGGCCCCGTCGGTATGGAGATTTAAACTCGGGACCTCGAGGTCACTGTCCTCTTATATGATGAACTTTTCTCCGAATGAAATCCGATAGTCCCATAATGTTGGAAGTACCTGGTGAATATGTCTCACTTGAAGTTTAATTTAGGCCTTATTTTCCCTAAAACGTCTAAATGATAACTGCAAGTTGTAACACTAACATTACAAACATCCCATGTATATTTGGACGGAGAATCTTAAATGAGTAGCCAACGTTTTGTGGGATATAAGTTACAATTGACCAATTATTAATCATGCGATAAGTAAGCATACATATAAGATGTTGAATTGAACATGCATGGTTGATTGAATGTGGAAAAACCTACCCCAGATCCATATTTACAAAGTGCCTTTCAAATTATGATAGTGGCACGTTTTGGATTCGCTTTTGAATAACAAGAAAAATAAAAAATTGCATCGCCTATATAAAAATATTTGAATACAATGACATGCATGCAGCAAGAACATTTTGCAATAATAATAATGGATTAACTAAAAAATAACCTTCAACTTTAATCGTACTAACTAGTAATGTTCGTTAACTTTTGGGTAGACATGGTGATATAAGCACGACATTGTTGAGCAAGTATGCCATTTGAGATTCTTGAATGATTAAAAAGGGTATTAAAAACTATCGAGGAAACTCCCCTCAATTATGAGGTTCAACAAGATTAGACCCTCATTTTTTTTTGTCGTCATTGTATTTTATCATGTAGCCAATGTAGTTCTTTTGCCCCTTTTGATCTATTTTGCCCATTAATAGGCCCTATGACAAAGCCAAATAATCATTCCTTCCAAACAACCCTATATTTTCCAGGTGCTATTAGGATTTTGCTGAATATTTAACATTCTTATGTTAGTTCCTTCCTTTTTATAAGCCATGGTCCCTTACCACCATCAACACCGAGCTTTCAACAATCAAAACCCATGCCATCGACCCACCCAACAGCACACCCTCTCTTCCCTGTTACCACCGGATTGAATAGAGACCCAAACTTAAACCAAACAAACTGATCGCAAACTTTACATGACGACCACAACCACTACCCCTCCCTAAGAGCACATGTTGGTAGTGATAAACATCGGTCTGCACCAGTTTTTTTTTTGACAAGGAGTTGTTGACACCAATAATTTACTCTTGTTAGTCAAAGCTTTGATTACACCCTTGATTTCGCTACCTGTTTGCACTGGATGACAAACATACAATTAGTTTGTAGGTAATTGCTACAATTAATTTGTGTGTTCTTTTTGGCCTCTTGATGAGGACTTCTTTAAAGCGTTTGGAAGATTGGAAACTGCAAACTGCAAAAATAAAATGTAAAAGAAAGTGCACCCAAATGCAAATTGAAAGTGTCTAACTTCTAATCTATTAAGGCTTTTGTCATAAAAAGCTACACTACATTAATCTTCCAAAGAAGGAAGACTTCTCTTGAAAGAGAGAGAGAGAGAGAGAGAGAGAGAGAGAGAGAGAGAGAGAGAAAGACGAAAGGATTTAATTGATGATGATTGATGTCCATTACAATGTGTCTTGCATCTAGTATATTGTACAAACTAATTCTACAACAGATTTATCACATAGAAAGTAACCACCAAAGAGAATATAACTGTTACCACTTAAAAATAATCACTCACTAATAAAACATCAACTTCACTTATTCCTTATAAATAAGAACCTTTTTTAGAAGTTGTCTTCTTAACATTAGAAAGTAACTTCAAATTTGAAACTTGCATCCATTAGCAATCTTCACCTTAGAGCATTAATTGACAATTACTTAAGGACAAATCATTAACTTTTAGTGGGTATTGATGACTATCGATAGTGTGTAAGCCAATCACCTATCGATTGAGAATTTTTTTTTTGGTGTCAACATTACCAAATCAAGTAGACAAAGTCTAGTGTTGAAGATAAGCACAATGGGATTTAGGTTCGTTGTTGTGGTAATGGATCTAGGGTAACAAAGGAGGTACCAGAAGTGGGTACGTAGTGGGTTATGCTGTGCAACATTTACAAAGGGGCTCTCGCGTAGAGATTATGGTGACTAGATTGGAGAATTGGAAAATAAGTGGCTGGTGGGGTGGTAGTGGTGATTGTTGTGGGATAAGAAATGATTGGATAAGTGATGGTCGCCGGTTGGAAAAGCAGATAGGGAGATGAGGGAGGCATTATGGTTATTTAGGTAGCCCATTTACTGGTTGTGGCACAAATCAAAGGACCATCTGAGCTAAAAAATTGGTTTAGGACTAAATCAGCATAACATTATAAAAAAAACGACCTTTAGAGAAGCCTCTCAAAGAAGTGACTATTTTGACCCGACATAAGGGTCACTAACGGGCAAAATTTGTTGAAAAGGGGCAAAAGGATCACACTAGTTCACGAGGTAAACTATAAGAATTGGAGAATCCTCCAAAACAACTAACAATTTAATATATAACTTATAAATATGGTTGTTAAGTAACATTATAATGCAATGGCACATCATGGGTCTAGCTAAATTAACACTTCTTGAATGGAACTATGGAAGCCTATTTTGGAAGTTTTAAAGGACTTAGACAGGGCAATCCAATTTTACTTTCATTGTTTTTGCTAGTAATGGAGGCTCTGTTAGGATTACTTGATGACTACTCAGATCAGGCAAGGTTCAAATTTCATCCTAAGTGCTAGGATCTAAAGATAAACCATATTTGCCTTGCTGATGATCTATTTATCTTGGTTGCAGCTGAGTATGAGTCTATCACAAAGATTAAACAAGATTTGATGAATTTGGGTGCCTCGAAGGACTTTACCAAACTTGAATAAAAGCTCCATTTCCTTAGTAGGAGTAAATGAGGAGGTATCATTTGATCTTACTCAGACAATGGGAATCCCCCAGGAAAAGCCCCTGTTATTTACTTAGGTGTACCTCTTATTTGTACCAAACTATATCTAAAGGACAGTTAGATCCTCGTTGAAAAGCTTACAAAGAAGATTAATAGTTGGTGTACAAAGTATGTGTCATATGTTGGAAGGATTCAACTAGCAATTTCTGTACCTATAAGCATATAGGTCTACTTGTGCTCTGTCTTCATTCTGTCTAAGAAGATAATAAATCAAACAAGGCAAAAATTAGAGCATTCACATGGCATGGGAAAGATATCAAATGCACAGGGGCAAAAGTATCATGGAAGGATGTTTGCCTTCCAAAACAAGAAAGTGGGCTTGGAGTTAAGAGATTGGCAGAGTGGAATAAGGTTGCAATATGTAGACATATATGGGATCTTGTAGACAAGAAGGACTCATTATAGGTAAAATGGTTTCACAGTTATATCATCAAAAACCAACACTTTTGGTCCTTCAAGCATGTTGTTATTCTTTCATGGACATCGTGCAAAATAGTTAAAATAAGAGGTACCATTCAACCAAATGTGAAACATAAAACAGGCAATGGTCAAGATACATGGGTGTGGTATGATCAATAGATGCCTGGGGGGACTCTAATCGAGCAATATAGAAGGAGAATTATCTATGATTCAGGAAAAGGGAAGACAACAAGGTTACAGATATCTTAGGTGATTATCAATGGCAATTACCTCAGCAATAGCATAGACACTGAGGCAATGGCATGAAGAAATGGTTCAAGTTAATGTCCCAATTAAAGAAGGGAGGATAGAATTGGATGGAAGCTAAACAATAATTGGGCAATTTAAAGTGAGCTTTACTTTGTAGTTGTTGAGAACAAGGAAAGACAAAGTCATATGAGGGAAACTAGTATGGTTCACAGGAATATCCCAAAATTTTAAGTTATATTCTAGAAGTTAAGCAAAGTAGGCTTAAGAACTAAAAAACACCTTAAGGAATGTAATTATATCACAGATGATACATGTTCCTTGTGTAGGCAACAGAGTGAAGATGAAAATCACCTATTTTGGAGCTGTCCTCACTCCAAAAAGCTTTGGAAGCTGATTTTCTCTAGGATGAAACTACCATATGACTGGTAGTCTTGGAAGCATTTGCTCAGGTATGAATCTAAAAATTTCAGCGGCAAAAGTTTGCGGGCTAAGTGAGAAAATTGATTATGGCCATTGCAGTGTGTATGATATGAAATAGAGGAACAACATGATTTTTGAACAGCAACAAAAAGCTGGGGAAGATAACATGTGCAAGATCAAGGAACTAATTCAATGGAGAATAAGTAGCTGGAGGAAGGTGCCTGCAATTGACATAAACAAGGCAATATGGTGCGTTTGGGGGACCCATGGAGATATTCTTCTGCGTAATTGATGTAATAGCAAAGTGGCAAGTCCCTATTTGTAAGGGATGGACATAGATATGGTTACCGAACTATTGTAATTATATACATTTTATGAAATACAATGACATTTCACCAAAAAAATAAAAATAAATAACACTTCTTCAGCTAAGTTCAAACTCATTTGTTGCTAAATATTTAAGCTAGTGTTACTAAAACATATTTTTAGCGAGAAATGGTTTTGAATTAATAACAATTGTTCAATTTAGCCATACATACCTATAGCAATCGCTTAAGAAATCTCACAAAAATATTTGTTGATATTTAGATGCTTGTTTCTAGTTAGGTTAAGATGAAATGTATTAATTCTTACCGGCTAAACAAAGGATAATACTTCGTTTGAATAAACTATTACATATTCAAATCTAATAGATGAACACTTATAATATGCATTTTCTTCTGAAAAACGATTTAAAACTATAATCCTAGTTGGAAATAATAGTTTATTCTCCTAGCATATTCTAAACCGCCTTTTGCAGAGTCAATCAATAATTTTTTGACCAAATGGTCACTTCAAGAGATGTAGCATGCAAAGATCTCAAACGAAGTGATAGTGGTATATAAAAATGGTGGGTTGGAGTGTATTACGTTTTTTGCTAATTATACTTCTACAATTTTCTCGTTATGCATATTTTGGTGATACAGTTAAATTGAAATATTGTTTTTCCTGCAATCATAAGCTATGTACTGTTAAAAGCTAAAATGATATATTTTTTGACACATCCAAATAGCAACTATTTGATAGTAGACACAACATGTTGTTACCTCAATACACATCAATGGACCACCAAAAATTCTTTAAGTCACGAAAGTTGATGAATTTTATATAACTTTATTGATGAAATAATCATGTAGGGCTATATAAAGGTTATGAAGATGGCACGATTTTGGAAGTTGTATTTAGTAAATGCATATTTCGATAGATCTAATTTCCCCAGATAAAGAAGGTAAAGTTTAAAAATGTTTTCAAACTTTATATTTATATTTTCAAACCTGAAGGTATGGGTTTTCTAAAGTAAGGTTTCACTTTTGATATTTGGTTTTTAATAGTGGACTTTGTGCATTAACTCGTCCTTATATTATTAATATTATTATTACTCTCTTTATTCTTAATTAATTTATTGTATTTAACTTACACGCTTATTCAGGATGTGAGTCATATGACCTTTTCATTTCTACCTCAAGACAGAGAAAGAGAGAAGGAGGGAAGAAAAAGTAGGTCAGGAGAAATAAAAATAGATTGGTGGAGGATTAAAAGTGGAAAGATCAATTAAAAAAAATGTAAGAAGGATAAACGTGAAAAAACAACTATAAAATCTTCTTAGTTTGAAAAGTCATTAATTTCTTTGGGACAGCCTGAAAAAGATATATGATCAATTGGAGAGATCTATTAAAAAAATGTAAGAAGGATAAATGTGAAAAAACACCGATGAAATCTTTCTTAGTTTGAAAAGTCATTAATTTTTTTGGAACAGCCTAAAAAAGATATATGATCAATCAATTAGGATGGATGGAGTATTATTTTTCTTAATACCTGTGTTGATTGGCTGAATATCTCTTTTGTTTGTTGAAATCTCGAGAAGAAGGAAATAAGACTGTGAAGACCATCCTTAGTCTCTGAAGGAGAGGGGATGTAAGAAATATTTATGATTTTTATGAGAAATCAAGGCAGATATGCAACGGAAGGGATCAAGATCATATGTTGTGTTGTACCAAAAAAATTGTCATTATAACTTTCAATGACAGCCGATTAAAATACTTTCAGTAACAATCTTTTGTCGCTAAATATTGCACTACAGAGGATCCTGATCCTAATGTAAGTGGGTCGTTATGAGGATAGGGCCTCAAGCATTACCCCGTTGTTGGAAAAAATCTAAGTTGGAATTAAAATAATGGGATAAAGGAACGAGGCCACAAAAGGGCGGCAGGTCTTCCTGCCTTAAGGTTGTATGAACTGTTAACAAATTCAAGATGACACGTTGAAGTGGCACATGGAGCACTACACGAAATCGGGTCTTTAGCGACCGCCTAAAATGCGGTCGCTAAATTATTCATTAGCGACCTATTTTGCGACCGCCTATCGAAGCAGTAACTAAATGAATAATACAATGGTAGGGTCAAACCAAAATATTTGGCGGGTAATTTTAGCGACCGCATTTAGCGACTGATTGACGGTCGCTAAATCTGTCGATCGCTAAAGCTGTCTTTATAGCCGTTGCTAATTTTAGCCACCGCGCATGACTGTCTTTAGCAACCGCGTTGTGCGGTCACTAAATAGAAGGTATAAAATGCCCCAAGACAGCCCTAATTTCTCTATTTCCTTTTTCTCCCTACACTGCACGAACTGCCGCCGTCAAGCTCACCACGCCGTCTCTCCCACCACCGTGCAGCTGCCACCATAGACCCCTTCTCGGTAAACCCTTCCCCGCCGGCAACTGCACCTCGCCGCTAACCCCCCGGCAAGCTCTACAGGCCAGGAAGGCACCCACGCCGCCACTGCCACCACTGTTGCCGATCGTGCCATCGCTGCGAAGCCCTACGCCGCCGCCAAGGCCACCTTCAAGTTGTAATTGCTGGGTTTGAGATTAATTTTGCGTTTACCATGGCGCTTCTCAGAGCGTGACAAAATCACGCACCCATCTCAACTGAAACCCAATACTAGGACGACCCTTTTTGCTACTTTGGTTAGTCATAATTTCAGGTACGTATCTAAGCTACTTGAATCTCTTTGTAGCCTTTGATTCATTCTGGCTGTTGTCTGTGATGCTTATGTAATTGCTAAGGGTGCATATTTGTAGTTGGAATTCATGGGTTGTGGTTTGTTTTGTGTGTCACTTAATTCTGGTGATTGAATTGAGCAGGCATCGACACTACAATGATTGTAAAGAATGGCCCTACCTTATCAGCAAGCATGTGAAACAGCAAAATGGCTCCATCAGGAGCCTGGTCAGGCAATATATATAATCTCTAGGTGGTATTGTGGTTCTTTTGTCTCTGACATTATCTCTTAGTCAGAGATTAAGCTAACGATTATCGATGTAGTTATGCAATGTTGAAGATTTGTGAAACTTGTAGTAAGTGTCATTTTTTTATTATATTGATGAGTATTTTCAGCAATAACCTATATATGTAATCGATCCAATAAAAAATTCATATCAGTGCTTAACAGCATAATAGTACGTGGTTGTTGCTATAAGGCAATCCAGTGGAGGCCTGTGGCTTACATTGGACAGTCTCTCAGTAGAAGGGAATTCCTGAGTCCATCTTTAGTCCATAACACTCACCTGTATATGTTTTCTTGGGTATAGTTTCGAACAGGATAGCTATTTCCTTGTAGAGCTCTTGTTGCTACTATTTTTGCCATTACCTGAAAAAAAAAAAAAAAAAAAAAGCATCCATGCTTAAACACATGATTATCTGCACATAAAATAAGACTTGGTTGCAAAGAGTTGAATTGGGCTTTGCTTGAATTGAGGTTTTTCTGTTTCTAGGGTCCTAAAATATGGAAATTATGGGGTTTCGTTTACTTTGGGGTTCTTTTTGGTTTTTTCATACTTTTTGTTTGGCACCTAAACAGACCAGGGTTCTTCGAGACACAGTGATTCCTGTATTAGTTTAGAAAAGTGTTCTTTTATCTCGATTTCTTCCTTTTTGGTTTTCTTTTTTTCCGGCCGTGGGCCGTGGCCTGGAGGGTGGCGAAGAGGGGTTCTTTTATCTCGATTTCTTTGTGCAGAGTTGTAATGGGGGGTACGAGCTATAGTTGACATATTTAGCTGGTAGAGACAAGGAATGAGATGAGAGTACTGCAAAAGGGTAGAGAGATAAATCGATGGTTAGGGCTAGGGTTCAGATTTAGTGATGCTTAGGTCTGAAGAGTATAGGTCACGAGTTGGTAGTAATGCTTAGGCATACTATTCACTTTATCTTTTTTCCCCTTTTTGTATGAAGTTCACGCGCCTGTCCTGGGTCTTTGAGGAGTTAAATTCGTGGTCATTTGTGTCTTTTTTACTTTTGCATTGGCAAGCATCGTAAGTTGTAATTAACACTGCATTTCTTTTCATGTGTTATGTTCCTCTCAAATTTTGAATTGATACTTCCATTTTCTTGATCCTCAAAGGCAATAGGTCCGAGGATTGAACCTGCTTTGGACCAACAAATTGTTCTTCCTCGAGACTCGTATCTTCAGGTATTGTTGCTTCATATTTGTTGTCGTTATGCAATATTTATCTCATGCAGATTTGTTTGATAAGTCTATCTCATGGAGCATTGTCATGCGTAATGTATGGTCCAACTTTTCTATTTCACAGAGCTATTTTAATAATATATCAGAATATCTCAGAGATGGACCACCACTATATTTTATTATGAAAAACTATAATTACAGGTATGACGCTATCTTCTTTCCTCTGTGCCTCAAGTTAATGCTTGTTTATGGTAATAATTGGGCTCTTGATAACTTGTATAGTTATACCACTCTTTATACTATTGCTGCTGAAATATCAAACATATGAAGCAATCTTCTTAAACAAAAGTTTTCTTCGAGTAATATGACTGTAGAATAGCATTTCTCTAGCATTTTTGTTGTTTTCTTATACAAAATTTATATAAAGAAAGAGTTAAGGCCAACTCCCAGGCAGACGGTAGCCAGACACTAGACGAGTTCTCATTGTGGTTAGACGCTACGTATACTCGGCCACCCTCGCCAGTCCGCATGATTGTTGCTAGCTAGCATACCTCAGTAGTCAGGGGAGACTAGTTGTAGCGGTCCTCGGACAGATGCGACGGATGCTTCGGAGGAAATGCGCTTCAACACAAGGTTTGATGCGCGTCTTTAGAGTTCAAATGATGATCCGTGGCGGTTACCTTTTGCCCAGGCCCAAACTTATGTAATACAAATTTTTTCAAGTACTTATGTATTTTAGTCATTCTATATGTGATCTTGATTTGATATATTATGTTGAATCTTTTGTATAGCTTCGTGCAGGACGATACTGATCCTAGTGCCAGTGACCCCCAGGGCATTGAGGACTTTGTTGGATTGAACGTGCCTTCATCGAGGAATGAAGAAGATGATGATGGGATTGGTCATTCTGCTGACTAGTGATCTAGATAGGGGTTGGGTTTATGTATTGACTGTTTTTATTGATTTTAATTGATCATCGGTACTTAACTGTATGAATTTTATTGTTGATAATGCATATGTTTATCTTTACTTTGATGAATGTGACAAGTTATTTGAATGAATACGGGATAAGGGGGTTAAAACAATTTTGAATAACTACGTTGAAAGCTACAATTTTAAATGAATGCGCTGAAAGCTTTCAACGCCTTCATTCAAAACTGTTTCAACTGAGGTTAAATCGGTTTTTGGACCGATTAATCTTGGATTGGATGTGAATTGCTTTTGGATTGATATTGGTTTTGCAAGAGGTTTTGGACAAAATGTGGACAGGTTATTTGATTTGATTTTTTTTTTTTGCAAAATCAGGTTCAGCGATTGCACATCGCGGTCGCTAAACGAAATAAAGGCTGTCGCTAATTTAATATTTCAAAAAAAATAAAAATTAATATTAAAAACATTAGCGACTGCAAAAGACGGTCGCTAAACCAGTCGGAAAATATAATAATATTTAAATAAAAAAAGTTAAAAAATCAAATATTTAAATTCAAAAAAATCGACCTCCGAATACGGTCGCTAAATGTAGTCAATGCGATCGCTAAATTTAGTGACCGTTTTCTAATAGCGATCGCTAAAATTTAGGGACCTGGCCTATATTGACCGTTTACCGGTGATCGCTAAACGGTAACTAAAACCCTTTAGCAATTGCGTTTATACTTTTAGGGCGTGGTCGCTAAACGTCTGCTTTCGTGTAGTGGAGTTTGACGTAGCACTTGAAACAGTTAAAATAACATGGGATCCGATCCCACCCAAGTGCCATCAATTGACTTCTTTCTTCCAAGTTCTCCTTATGAATGGAACAGATACAGATTATCCACCATATAAAGTCAATGAAGTCCTCTCGAGTCTCAAAAGATGCGTTCTCCGACGCTAGCTCTGAAACCATAAGTATCTGTACTGGCCCATGAAAGGCCTTTGCTAAGATCTTTAGTTGCTTGTTTTTGTATAAGTTTATTTCTATGTTGTTGCTTTCTATCATGTATTGGTCTGTGCCATGAAAAGGGCAATGTATCGGCCTGAACAAAGTTGATGCATCTAAAAGTGTCAAGCATGCCACTTCATTAATAGGAAAGCAATCGACGTGAGAGAAAGTCTCTATAGGCCGATTCGTCCTTGTACAAGCGGGCAAGTTTGTTACTGTCTACGAAGATAGCAACGGCGAAATGACGCGTGACAATTTCTGAGTGTGGAAAGACATATGACTCCTTCACATAGGACCTGAGGTTTTATTATGTTTGTCATCAAGAGAGGAATTGCAAAAGACGTGTCAAGAGCTAGATGAAAATCTAGTCAGGTCGAAGGTAAAACAAGGTCTTATCTAGCCCCAACACGTGATAAGGTCAGATGACTCAAGGAAGCTTAGCGTGGCAGAATGGTAAAACAAGTGCATTTAGACATGTGGAGGCTCTACTTTGGATTGTTTTGGAAGCTTTAAATAGAGCAACAAAACAGGCATGCGTAAAATACATGGCAGCTCCAACGACCTGAGGCGAAATGATTACAGCTTGGTCATAAATTAAAACTCATAAACATTGTTTGAATTAAAACTCATTTATTTAGCTTATGTAAATAGCGTTATCTTAGGTTAGGGGTAAAAAAATCAGACCCGTTATCTTAGGTTAGGGTAAAAAAATCAGACCAACTCTTTGTCTCATACAAACAATCTTCGAAGTATTTAATCCTTGAATCAGGTGCTTCGTATATCCGAGCTATTATCATTTCCATTGAACCGCTCAATTGCAAATACGAGGAAGGTAAACTGCCTTTGTTTATTGTTTTATTTATGCTTGGTCTGATCAGGAGTAGGAGTAGATTAGATAGGAGTATCATTAAATTAATAATACTGAAAAGTCCTAAATTATTAGGCAAAAAGAACTCTTACAATATTTCCTAGACATCAATGGTGTGAAGAAGTCATATTAAGCACTTTCCTTGCGAACGCGGACCATTTAAATCATTTGACAATCGTGTTTCATATGTGGTGCAGTTAGGACCTGACACACCTGCGCCCCTCGTACAAAACTCTCACATTTACATGCCGCACGCATGTACACACACACACACACACACACACACACACACACACACACAGAGTGAGCTGATCCGTTGACCGTGCGGGCAATTTGGTTAAATTGTCTGTGCGATCTGACCGTTCTTACGTGATTTGTGAACGGTCCAAATCTTTTTTTTTAACGTTCTTTTTAAGTACGTCCGCTATATAATGTAGCGGACGATTTTTTTGACAAAAATACCCCTTACCCACGTTATTGATTGTGAAGCAAAAGAGTCTGTCTCCCATAGTTATCAATACCGTACCGTTACAGGCCATACCGGCCGGTACGTATCGTTTTTGCCTTTTACTGGTACGGTATCCCTTAAATTTTGTACAAGTCAAAATACAGCTCGGTATTGGTTGTACCGGCTGGTACACGTGATACCGGCCGAAAATTGCGTATCGGCTGAGATATTTTGTTTTGTACCAATTTCTTTAAAAAATATTAAAGTAACAAATTTTATTAGAAATTTTGTAAATTGACCATATAAAGACACTCTAAGTTCTATTATATTAATCAAAACCTCTGTAGCCTCCTGCTCATAAGATTCATTACAATTTACAAAATTATTCCTGATAAGTTTTCAATTTTAATTTATCTTTGATTACTTCAAACCTGTAAACTTTGATCATATTTTTTCATCTATATGATGTACTACTTTACACACACCCGCTCGCGCACACACACAAAAATAACTTATTCTTGAACCCAAAGACATTATTATTTAACAAACTAGCTTATTTGAAAATTATGGTAAATCAAGCTCTATAAGATAAACAGTTTATTTTAGAGAAGCTGTAAGTAAAAATATATATCTATATATTGTTAGTTCGCCAGTGAATAAATAATACAAATAGATATTGTTGATGAAAATCTTGAGACGGTACCGAGATGGCACCGGTATCGGTATGTACCGTTTCGTGAAAAAAACGGTACGCACTCCGGTATGGTATTCATAACTATGTTGTCTCCTACATAATGTAGCGGACGGAATTGAATATATCAGCCAGACAAATGAGACAAACCATTCACATCTCTATCTCTCTCTCTTTCTCTGTCTCCCCCCAAGCTACTCTATCTCCCCAACAGTTCACCTCCATCGTCACCAACACCTTTATGCAGAAGGCTGATCAATAGCTCCTCCGCCCAGGCCTCTTCCGCAACTTTAGCGCCGCGGTCGTGCCCTCCTCGACAACTCCGCTGCTGCCATCGCGGCCTTCTAAGCAACTCCGGCAGTCACGGCCTCTTCCGCAACTCCGGGGCCGCAGGGATCGCGGCCTCCTTGGCAACTCCGCCGTCACAATCGCGGCATCTTACATTTGTTTCTTATGATTTAATTAGTATTTGTCCAGATTTCTTCTGATCTAGATCTGTTTCAATTTGGGTTTGGGTTTAATTTCTTCTTCTCGGTAGTGGTGACAGATGGGTGATGGTGGTGGGTGATGGGGATGGTGCCTTGGCTGTAGGATTATGGGTTTGTTGGTTATGGCTGGAGTGCCGCGGTGGTCCTTCAATCGTGGGGCTCAGTTGTGTGTTTGTGTGGACATACGCCTAATCTTTCAACCGTGATTTTACATTGTTTTCCCTCATCTGCATATTGTAGAGATATTACAGAGAATACAGAGGACAAATTTACGAAATTTTTGTTTGTCTTGGTCTGTAGAAAGAACATCCAACATAAAACCCAGAACACTCAAAGGCAGAAGACTAAACAAAATCCGTCCGCTACATTATGTAACAGACGGTCAAGTTAATTTGTCGAAATCGAGAGGCAATATGCTAAAAAGGCACCATCCGCTACAAAATGTAGCAGACGGCATGAAAGTTTCAAAAAGTTAAATCTGGCCCGTCAATTGTGATAGATGAACAGTCAGATCGCGCGGGTAACTTAACCCAAATTGCCCGCGAAAATGGATTAAGTTACCCGCGCGATCTGACTGTCTATGCGCGATCTGTGGACTGTCCAGATCTTCTTCTTTTTTTTGTTTTTTTTTTAAAATTCATCAATCACATAATATAGCAGACGGTACTTTCGACAAATGCACCCCTCGTTGACAGACGAAATTCAGCTAAAGTTTTGTGTTTGTCCGCTACATTTTACATTATAATGTTGCGGACGAAATATAAATCAATCACATGGCCCATTCCATCACTTTCATCTCTTCATCTTCCTTTCCTATGAACTATGCCTCCCCTCAACCCACTTCCATCACCGCCGGGGTATAGCACTGCCGTCCCCGCCCGTCTCAGCAAGCCCGAACCCATACACCAAAGCCTGTACAATGCCTCTTTGTAAGAGCTCAACTGCATTACAAACCATGAAACAGAAAGGACATAATCCAATGACGAATCCTGAACAACATGATACCAATCTTATAGCACCACTTCCTTCTCCGGCGATTATCTCCCACAACATAATCGTCTGGTCAAATCCCGTCATTTGACCGCCACTGAGCACCAGTCCATCAGAGCGTGATGTCAAGGGTGAGTCTGGTGCAGGGAGAAAGTTAGACGAACTGCCTAACTGGGACATTGATAGCAGCACTGCCGCCGCTGTCTCGGAACCGTTGCCGCCGCTATAAACGGCAAGACTAAACTTAGATCTAGATCTGTCTCAAAATTTTCTTAACTAAAAAGATTTTCTACCCACGGATATCCTTGAAGTTGCCTTTCAGAGTCAGAACGATGAAAAGGTCACCAGATACGGTCCTGGAGATGTGAATTCTGTCGACGAGGGTATTTGGGGATCTGACCAAGGTAATGCATCTAAAACCGATGGATCCATGAAAGGTGGAGGGAAGAAAGTGAGTCCTTCTGTTCTGGAATTCAAAATCGTCAGCAATACCCAACACGGTTCATGGCTGCAACAGGGCCGAAGACCACCCCGCCGGTGATCACTCCGAAGAATTCATGGCGGCAGATCTGAGTCCAGATAGAAAAGAGAGAGATGAAAGAGAGAATGGTTTTTTTTTTTTTTAACGATGCAATTCGCTGTATTATTTAGCGGACTAACTGTAATTGGGGGTTGAGGGGCAATTTTGTCAAAAATCATCTGCTACATTATGTAGCAGACGTACTTAAAAAAATTCAAAAAAAAAAAATCTAGATTGTACAGATCGCATGTTGACGGCCAGATCGAGTGGACAATTTAACCCATTTTGTCCACGCGGTACGGTAAACGGATCAGCTCCCTTTATATAAAGGCAAATATATGTTTGACCAATTGAGCTCAAACTTTTAGAGCAACTGATAACTTAACATAAACATTCACTTCCATTTCTCTCCATTAAAATCTACAGATTGCATAATGTCTTTATTGATTTGCAAAATCTCTTTCAAGATGTTGTTTTGGTTGGCCAAACTAGAAACAAAATCTCCCATAAAAATAAAAGCCTTTGTCGCTTTGGAAATTTATCTCGTCAGTAAGGACCTCCAATGCTTCTCCCTTGAAATTCTTTGCTAGAGACATTTGACAACAAAAATAAAGGCCTTTATCGCTAAAAGACATTAGCTGGTCAAGCCTTTTTCTTCCTGCAAGAGGACGCAGCAACGTACATTATTTCTTCCCAGTTCGAACAAATACTCATCCCTGGCCATTCAAAGCTTGTCTCACACAAAGTGACACACGCACACAGAGAGCATATATTTGTTTGCGTCTGTGTCCGTGTGCGTGCGTTACATAACCATGAGTTAGTGGGGGAAGAAAGTCATTGTTGGTTATCCCGATGCAGCTTTTGTGCTTCTTTTGAGTGCGTGAACCGGGGAGGGCGCCCACACTTCCCACAAAAATGAAAAGAGCAGGCCATCACTTCAATATTCACAACTTATAAGTTCTAAAATCTAGGATTTGTATGGTGATAAGATAGTAAACTCCTCTTGCAGATGGTGAAGCCCGTTTTGGTGGAGCCAAGTCACGTTCAAACCGCAGTTCAACCTCAGCATTAATGCTCAAGGAAGCTAACTTACCAATTTGTGCAACACAGACCGGTCAAATCACGTAAATCTCAAGATTTTTGCCACAAATCTCGTTCATTGAATTAGAGATAAACTTTGGGATCTTCCGGACATTAAAATATGCCCGAGAAGTGCATCGTGCTTGTATTACGCTAAGCCTATTGCTCTAACCAAGGACGACGTAAATCAAAAAGTTGTGAAAATAGTCAATAGGCACAGTTGAAAATGTACAGAATTGTGCTTGTGATGTGCTAGATTAAGCACCTCGATCACACCTGATCAGCAGTTTGCTTCAAGTACAACATTGTGAGTCTGCCAAAGCCTCCATCCCGTTTCTTGGGTCGGGACAGTTAAGAATCCTCTTTCATCTTTTCCGTACGGATTAGCTTTTAGTTCTTATTTTTAATTTTTTTCTTTTGTTTCGTGAGGCGCACTACATTTTCTCTATTTCTGCAATCCATATAAGGATTCAAGAGTGAAAGTCATTGCATATGGACCGCCATTTGTTCTGCCAAAGATCTCTAAGACGAAATCAACTTTTTTTTTTTAAAAAAAATGCTTAGGCCATTTCCAAATGCAGTACTACTTGATGCAATAGAGAATGGGAGTATGAGCAGTCAGAGACTCTTTTATTACATAGCTTTGATAAGAAAAGATTGCAAAAGGCTTTCTCTAAACATCATAAGCCAAATAGCAATTGCTTTTCTGGGAAGGTGACAAACCCTGGAATTCTTCAGAGAGAAATAAAAAAAGTACTAAAGAAAGACATAAGTAAGTACTATTGCATAAGTAGGTTCCTGATTATGGCTGCTTGGGAGGCGTCTGTTGTTTCCAATAGTCCTGATAGCCGCTCACTTAGGTCATCAACTTCTTTATGCAAGTTTCTAATGTAGTTGCATGTTTCCTGCAATACCCTAGCTGATGAAACCTGCACAGTAAATCAACTAACTGAGCAAAAGCTTCTAAATTTTTAATGCAACTTCTAGTCTTAGTGTTCGTCACCTTTCTTGTACTCTAAGAATAGCAAGTACTAGATGAAGATGATAAAGAATAATATACATTTTCCCCAATTTAGGCGCTTTCAAAACATTTGCACAAACTACTAAAATGATAGCTAGTATATCCTTAGCATAATGTCAGCAAAATATGAATTGGGGTTTTTTTATTTATTTTTTTGTCCTTAAGATTAAAAATTGAACATGGATTAATCGTATTCCTAGTAGTTTATATGTGCTTTGCTTCTGGTCTTAAGATCGAATTACACCACTTGTACTAAAAATTAACACAAGGATTGGAAGATCCAGAAAGCCAAATTAGTTGGGGTATGTTTATACCTTCTTGGACCGCCTATCTTGAATCTCGGGAAGAAGTTGTTGCAACTTGGAAACAAGGTCGTTGATCTGATCGTCAGTGATCCTTGAAGGTCCTGGCTGCCTGCTGGATCGCGACCTTCGGCTAGACATTTTATGCTCTTATACTATTATACTAAAGCCCAAAAACCAGATTAATCCAGGAGAAACTAAGAGAGACAAATGGGCAGTGGAGTTTGTCAGTGAACAAAATGGGAGGAGAGGATGCAATTTAGTGTGGAGGAGAGGGATATATATATATACTGTCAGAAAGACAAGTTATGGAGGAAGAAAGAAAGATGTGGTGGTGCTTTCCGGATGAAGATAAAGGAAGGGAGAGAGAGATGAAACACAAGTAGTGAGTGGCGTTGGGGTTGGAGAAGACAATTGCATGGGAGAAAGCGGTGGGCTGAGCCTCTATTTAAATAGGGTTTCGAGGGAGAGAGGGGGGGAGTGAAGGTATCAAGTTTTTAGAGATACGCCATACTGTCGCCCTTAGGTATGTCCCCAAAAGGGTTCCATATCACACACACACACACACACACAGTTCTTTCTCTTTCTTTCACATATAGAGGGAGAGATCGAGTTAAGAAATCAGAAACGAGGACTCTGTGTGTGCGTGTGTGTGTGTCAGACACTACACACAGTACCATGTTATTTTAGTTCTTCTGGACAGTAGATGTGCCATATTTTTGCACTTTTTATTTTGCTATTTAGGCAAATTGACTCGTTATTGTCAGAACTACGAAGCTGCGTTGGCTGTTTTCCTTTAGCTGAATGAGACGCGGAAAAGGCAAGAGAAGTGAGGGTGTCCTAAGAGTCCCTTCATGAGCTCTACAATTGAGTTCTATCATAATAAATCTATTATCTCAAGGAGCTAGAGAAAAGGAATTGAAAACTAAAAAAAAAAAAAAGCAAAAAATGTTCTAACGAACGGTTTCAAATTTGTCTCAAAATTTAACAAAATAAATGTATTGGGAATTTTTTTCTTTTTCCTGAAAATACGTTGTCTCCGTGTCTCGTTGAATCACAACGTGTTCATTTTTTTTTTTGGGTAGAGAAACAAGTATAGAACAAAACATGTGGCATTACTCAAATGAAGAACTTTGAGTCATAGACTTGCTTTAGAAGTGAAACCATGTAAATTGTTTCTTTAAGTATAGGAAAAAATATCGTGTAGAAATTGATATGGAATATTTTCACTATACGATTTATGTTAGATCCAAGGTTGGGATGTAGCTTCCCCAACTCATTGCTACGGACTTAAGGTTCATTTTTTTTTGTCAGTTATTTTTTTTTTTGGCTGTCGCCTTGTTCTAGCCGATCTCCGTATCGGTGATGACTACTGCAAAAATGGATACCGAAACAATGAAGATAAAGCCCTCTTGCTGTAGATCCTAACTGTATCGTTCACTCCATCACTATGATCCAACGATCTAAACGCAAGTAAAACATCTTCTCCTAAAATCAATATAAGAAAAAAAGAGGATTCCCTCGTGATTCAGATCGAATAGAAAAAGGGAGGGAGGAGACTGTGAGTAATGTAGTGTTAGTGTGTGTGTGTGAGAGACAGAGAGAGAGAGTGAGAGAGAGAGAGGGTTGACCAGTCAAAGGCTCGTAGAACATGGTATACTGCCTGAAATAGAAACCAGAGCACACGACACGTTGTCCCCCAAAAAGGCATAAGCGTTACACCGACCAAAAGACGTTTTTACCCGCTCATATATTTTTTTCTTATTTTTTTACCCTTCTTTTTAATATAGTGTAGTGAGGTCACGCATGGGCAGTTACTAGGCCAACTGAATCCCATACTTTGATCCTCTCCCTTCACATATCTTTCTCGATAATTTCTGTGTTATCATTCAGATTCTTTCCGTATTCTATTCAGAGGAAAAAGTTATATTATCTTCAGGGTCTGGAAATTTTTTTTTAAGGACTTGAAAAGTGTGATCAAGAGGCAGGTAGAGAAATTCACCACGTAGACCAAGGATAAAAGCTAAATTCAATCCTCATGCATAGTCGATGGAGGATTTTAACATCTAGCTCTGTCGCATAACGTGATATATTGAGTGATTCCAAGCTCGATCCGTATAAGCGCGGGCCCTCACGCATAGCATGTGATATGAGGTACATTACAAGAAAACAGGGTTTTAGCGACGGGGTAATCCGTCGCTAAAAGCAAAAAATTCGTCGCTAAAATAATTAGCGACGGATTTACTGTCGCTAAATATCCCTCGTATAAAAGCCCGTCACTAATAGTTTAGCGACGGAATTTTTAAATCCGTCGCTAAATATGTCATTTTTACCGACGGATTTATTTTTAATTAGCGACGGATATTCCGTCGCGAATTATATTTTTTAGCGACGGATTTATATTTTCGAGACAGAATATTCCGTCGCTAAAAAACTTATTTAGCGACGGATTTATATTTTCGAGACAGAATATTCCGTCGCTAAAAAACTTATTTAGCGACGGAATATTCCGTCGCTAAATAACTGATTGTAGGAATACTTTAGCGACGGAATTAATCCGTCGCCAAAAGTCAATTTTTTTTTTGAAATTTTTTTTTATTTTTCAATTACCCAGACCTGTAATACAATTTTCAAATCTCAACAACAACGCGCAATAATCAATACAGAAAGAAATATATATAATCAATTATAAAAAAAATTTATAATAAAAAAAATTCATATATGTACAAGCCGGGAACCGGATATAGCCGGTTAGGAGAGGGGAGAAGAGTACAAGCCGGGCACGGGGGGGGGGGGGAAGCTAGGAACGGGCACGGGAAGGGGCTCATCAGGGGTTCCCGAGTCCCGGATCTGGATCCTGCTGATCCGGGGCCGGGGCGGCCTGTCCAACAGTGCCCTGCTCCCTGATCATCCGGCACACCACTGTAGCAATGCGCTGGATCTCCTCGTCGTCCAACTGAGGCCGAGGAGCCGGTGTCTGTGGAGGGGCAGCAGGGGTGAGGACGCTCCTATCACGGCACGAGCAGTCGTGCTAGGCAGGCCGCGTATGCGGCCTTTCGGCCGATTCACGACCTCCGGCGTATCCAGCCATCGCTTCAACCCCCCAGTACTCGCAGCCGTACTAGTGGACGCTGATGGCTGTCCGGACTGCTGCTCGGACCCCCTTAGCTGTTCATACGAGGCCTGCAAAAATAGTGGTTTAACGATATGTTAGGGCATTAATTAACGAAACAGACATTGAGGATAGAAAGAAAAAACATTAACTTAAATAAATTGACTCACATCGATCCGCCGGGCAATATCTGAAATATAGTCGCCCGCCCGGTGCGTCTCGTCCTTGTCCTTCTTCCGCACGTGCGTCTGATTATACGTCAGAGCTACGACCTCATCGTCCTCCAGATCCGGGTGCTCGACCGCGTTTATGTGTCGGACGATGTCGTGTGGCACCGACCCCCCCGTGTGCGTCGGATCTCTGTTCTGTCTGTTCTCAGTCCCGCTCTTACTCTTGGCGTCCCAACCTGGATCCGCAGCCCACCGATCTATCATCTCCCCCCATACACGGTGAGATATCCAATGTGGGGGATATCTCGCCATGTCCGTCATCGGGGCACCCGCGGGCAGCGCCTTCTTCGCCCGGTCCCGTGCATCGTGGAGCCATCGGCGGTAATTCTTGCCGATGTAGGCAAAGAAAGCCTGCTGCCCCAGTACCTGCTGCTGAGGCGTGTCAAACGTGAACCCCTCCTGTAAGGCATTCAATAACACAAATTAACAACATAAAACAAACTGTAATTTAACATTTACTAACGCTGAAAAAAATACTTCACCGTACCAGCCACTCCTCCCATAGGGCCTCCCTCGCAGCGGCATCCCAGTCCTTCCAGTACAGGCGTGGCTCGAAGAATCGGCCCTTCACAAGAACGCCGATCTTCGTCCTCGCCATATTCTCCAGGATCCTGCCAAAGAAGTAATTAAATTAATTAATACAGTTCAAATATAAATTAACACCCCAAAATTTTGTAATAAGGCATGAGGTGATATTTTTAGTACTTACAGGCCCTCTTGCGTGAGCGTAACTCTCTGTTTACGCTGGGGGTCGATGCGTACCCCGCGTGTCGGACCACGGCCTCGTCGAGATCCTACAAAACACAGACATTAATACAGTTCAAATATAAGGCTAGCGAAAATGTACGAAACACCGTTATCAACTATACCTGAGGTAGAACCCACGGAAGATGGAGAATGCACGCGCGTGTGGGATGAATCTGCGTCGGGCTGGGGCGACGGCTCGAGCTGGGGCTGGGGCGACGGCGATGGCTGGGGCGACGGTGACGGCGACGGCTGTGGCTGGGCCCCCGATGGCTGTCCGCGATCACTCTGTGCCTCGTCATCAGTAGGCAATGACGAGGTGGGACTAACCGGGGAGGAAGCAGCTCGGCGTCCAGCCCGGCCACGAATAGCCCGTATCCTATCCATATCTGACTTCATATAGATTATATACAAAGACATTAACACGTGAAAAACAATAATTTAGGCATAAATCATCATCGGCACTATATATATATATATATATATATATATATATATATATATATATATATATATATATATATATATATATATATATATGAACGGATGTGCAAAAACACATCAATAAACACCAAGTTCTAAAATGTTACTACATTTTTCCCGTGATGTTACAACATTACAAGTCAATCATTTTCAGTTTGCGAATCATCTTCATCACTTTCCTCGTCGCCCTCTTCTTCGTGGGACTCGTCGTCCTCTTCATCTTCTAATTCATCCTCTTCATCAGTAGACTCGGTCACATCATCTCCAACACTTTCAACATCTTCCACGTCATCATCTACGACTTCTTCTCCCACAAGAAGTGTTGTTGGAAGAGGAAGATCGTCCTCCTCGTTGTTGACCTCAACAGGAAACAAGACACGTGGTTGGTCGGCTTGAAAGGAGTCTAGCTCACTGTCATATGTCACGGGCAATTTCTTGGACTTGATAGTTGTATACCAATGAGATTTGGGATTGGCGACGTCCTCCGCGTAAAAGACTTGTACAGCTTGACTAGCAAACACAAAGGGCTCGTCTGATGCAAGTCTTGACTTGACATTGACATCTACAATCCCTTGAGAGCTAACACGGATTCCTCTACTGCATGTGACATCGAACCACGTACACTTGAACATTACCAGGCGGTTTTGGGAACCCAGATATGTTAGCTCAACAATCTCATCTAGCTCTCCGTAAAAATCCATGCAATTCTCGGCATAACAGTCGCCGTTGACCAAGACTCCACTGTTTTGGGTTTGTTTTGTTCGGTCATCATCTTTTACGTTAAACCTAAACCCGTTGATGATATAGCCTCCGTAACAGGATGTTTGTTTGTTAGGGCCTTCGGCTAGTAATTTCAAGCATGAGGCCACTGGTCTATCCATTGACTGAACCTATTGTAGATGACGGTAAAAATTAAGGATAAATCAGTATACTAATTGGCCACAGAACTGTATATAACACATAATATAATTTCGTTAAATAATCTTACACGGATTTTGAACCACTGTACAAATTGTGATTTCCGATGAGATTCAAGTCCAGCGGGATCAGTGATTAAAGATTCCGCATCGAACTCACTGCAAACCAATATGCATTTAACTCGCTTAACACACACTTTCAATTATGTACAGCAATGTAAGTGAATTAAGACTTTAACTTACTCAACGAATGCCGAAACTTCATCGCAATTTAGAAGGGCATATATTGTTGCAGCACTGTACTCTTCATCTGTTAGCCATCGAGTATACGTTCGGCCGAACGGACTACCTGACTGCTTGAATATTGACAATTGCCCTTCCAAATTTGTGCTTGCTCCGGGATCATTTCGGCCTAGTTGATTTAACCTCGTACCAACATTAGGCCCGAAATATTGACTACAAAAGTTTACAAGTTCTTCCGTTACGTAAGCCTCCGCAATTGAGCCTTCAACCCGAGCCTTATTACGGACTTTTTTCTTTAAATGGAACATGAACCTAGAAGTTTAGCGAATCGAGTTAGGTGGAATATCAATGATAACAGATGTCGCATTAAGTGTAAACGAACAACTATAACAATTTAAGGATTACCTCTCGAAGGGATACATCCACCGATATTGCACATCTTAGCTTCATATGCCAAGTGAACAGGCAGATGCTCCATTGAATCAAAGAACGAAGGTGGGAAGATTTTCTCCAGCTTGCAAATCGTCACCACAATGTTCTTCTCAAGCACTTCCATGTTACTCACCCGGATCGTAGAAGAGCATATATCTCGAAAGAAATGAGATAATTCAGTCAAAGTCTCGCAAACAACCCGTGGCAACAGTCCCCGGAAGGCAATAGGAATGAATCTCTCCATGAATACGTGGCAGTCGTGACTCTTCATCCCTTGGAACTTGCATTCCGATACATTGCAACAACGAGATATGTTGGACGCAAACCCATCCGGAAGCTTCAAATTCTTAACCCACTGACAGACCTTCTCCACTTGTTTCTTGTCTAGACAGTAAGGTGCTTTCGGAAGTATGGTCCTCCCACTGACTGTCCGAGGATGCAATTCACGGCGTACACCCAACTGTTGTAGATCCCTTCTCGCTTTAAGGTGATCTTTCGATTTGCCCTTGACATTCATCACTGTGTTGAACACATTATCAAAAACGTTCTTCTCAATATGCATCACATCCATGTTGTTTCGGATAACGAGCGTCCTCCAGTAGGCTAACTCCCAGAAGATACAAAATTTTCTCCAGTTGTGCTCTTTCCCGAACCCTGCAATCTTTCGATCCGGCACACCCTTACCGTGTGGTATGTCAGTATCAAGTGCCTCCAGGTGTGAGAGTACTTCTTCACCAGATGGGTAGTCCAGTGTGACAACCTCACGCTCGATTGTCCCGTCAAATTTATCCTTCTGCCTACGAAACTGATGGCCCGGTGGCAAAAGCTTACGGTGACATCCGAACCACGAGGCCTTTCCGCCGTGCTTTAACGTATGACCGGGGTTCACGCCCATACAAGCAGGGCATGCTAGCTTCCCATGTGTGCTCCAGCCACACGTCATTCCCAATGCGGGGAAATCATGTATAGTCCACATCAAAGCAGCCCTCATCTGAAAATTTTGTTTAAGGGATGCATCATATGTTTCGACTCCATGATTCCATAATTGTTTTAACTCATCAATCAACGGCCTTAAATACACATCTATGTCCTTACCGGGACTCTTCGGCCCCGGAATAAGCAACGACAAGAACATATACGGCTTCTTCATGCACATGCCTGGTGGAAGGTTGTAAGGGACAATAATAACAGGCCAACAGGAGTAAGGCGTGGTAGACTGACCGAAAGGGTTGAACCCATCGGTTGCCAGACCAAGTCTAACATTCCGAACTTCCTGAGCAAAGACTGGATGCCTGCGGTCAAACTCCTTCCACGCCTCTCCATCAGCTGGGTGTGTCAGCACATCGGCATCGTTGCTGCGAGTCTCACGGTGAGCCCTCATATGTTCAGCTGTACTGGAGGAGTAGTACATTCTCTGAAGCCGTGGTGTGACCGGAAAATATCGCAATATCTTCCATGCAATGTTTTTCTTCTTCCCTTTGTCCGGTTTGTACCTCGAATGATCACATACTGGACATAATGACAAATCCTTATTCTCTTTCCAGAATAATACACAATCGTTATTGCACGCATCTATCCGGTCATAGCTCAACCCAAGTTTCCTCATCATCTTCTTCGCGTCATAGTACGACGGCGGTAGCTTTTCACTTTCGGGCAGTATTTCTTTGATGAAGGTAACAAACTCGTTAAAACCTTTCTCACTCAGCCCGTGGTCTGATTTCAACTGTAATAACCTACTAACCGCAGACAGCCGTGTGTGTTTCGGAGCTCCATCCCACAGCGGCTCTTCCGCAGCTCTCAACAACTCATAAAACTGATGAGCCCCCTCGATCGGCGGTTGTGGACTGTCGTTACCCCAGTCAACATTAGCATGCCCAGCATCCATAATCATATCTCGGAAATCATATCGTGCCTCCTCCCTAACTTCAGTTTGACTAGCCAGGTTGGACGACAATACTATCGTTT
Organism: Escallonia herrerae; assembly: GCA_033070095.1. Classification (NCBI taxonomy): domain Eukaryota; kingdom Viridiplantae; phylum Streptophyta; class Magnoliopsida; order Escalloniales; family Escalloniaceae; genus Escallonia; species Escallonia herrerae. Next base: position 4,828 of record JAVXUP010000168.1, on the reverse strand, counting down.
CCCCGTGCTGCGTCCACCTTGTGTATCCACCCATAAAACCGTACCGACGAAGATGCCATTTTACTTCAATTCTTTTTCTCCAGTGCAACAACTCACATCTACCGCACGGACACCTTATCTTATCAAGGTCAACATGTGCAGGATGCGCATAAGCGAAGTCGAGAAATTCGTCAACGCGACACTCAAAATCTTCAGCATTCTTCCTTTTCATCCAACTTCGATCGACTGACATGACGACTGAATTATCGTACTGTATACCACCTTCAATAATGACCAGTGATTAGGCATTGCCGATGTAAATATCAATGCATGAATGTTACAACATGTCTACATATTTCCCCTCCACTCTTGAACAGGTAGTGGTCCTATCCCATTCAGAAAAGCACATGTTTATAAAACAGTGAATAACTCATGCTTAGTCCGATGTCTGTGGAAAATTCGGCAGCACCTCCCCGCATTTCTCCAAGTACACCACATCGATTAGGTGTTCTAACATTCATCTAACCTTGCTCAGGAAGGTTTGACGGATGTTAGAACACCAGATCTGTATGCACCCGGAGAAACACACGAGAACGTGTACCATATATCCACGACATAGAACATAAAGCATGAGTCAAAATACTGTTTTATAAACAATTAGCTTTTCCAAACTGTCCAAACTGGACATCCAAAGGCTCATTACAAGGCATTACTTTGTAATGAGTACCTTTGAACGGGAACTAAGGGTTTCTATGCATGCATGTGTTCAGAAATTGATAAGATATGCAAGAATCTTTCCGAAATATCAAAACTACAGAATGATCGTTGCATATGTTACCAATTCCACATTAAATAGAACTCGTTGGCAACGAGTTGAACCATCTCGTTGCCAATGGACTTCTCAAAACAACAATTAATATAAAGAAGGCAGGGTTTGTAAACAACGAGTAATTGAACCATCTCTGGGCAACATGGAGTAATTATGGGATGTACAAGGGCTAATTAGGGCTAACTGGGTTATTAGGGTTAATTACGATTATTAATTATAGCTGATTAGGGTTGATTAGGACTAATTAGGGTTATTTAGTCCTAATTAGGGTTTAATTGTGCCGAGTAGTGATGATTAGTCCTAATTAGGGCTAATTGGGCTTAATTGGGTTATGTTAGGGCTAATTAATGTTAATGAGGGATAGTTTCGGATAATTATAGCTGACTAGGGTTGATTAGGACTAATTAGAGTTATGTAGTCCTAATTAGGGTTTAATTGTGCCGAGTAGTGCTGATTAGTCCTAATTAGGCTTAATTTGGTTATGTTAGGGCTAATTAATGTTAATGAGGGCTAGTTTCGGATAATTATAGCTAATTAGGGTTGATTAGGACTAATTAGGGTTATTTAGTCCTAATTAGGGTTTTGATGGTGCCGAGTAGTGTTGATTAGTCCTAACTAGCGCTAATTAGGCGTAATTGGGTTATGTTAGTGCAAATTATGACTAATTAGGCTAACTACAATCAATATGCGCATAATTGGGTTCATTTGGGCTAATTTGGAATAATTACAGCTAATTTGAATTTCATCAGGTTCTTAGGGTTAATTAAAACTAATTAGGCTCGTTAGAGCTAATTAGGGTTAATTGATTTACTAAAATATTGTTAATCAGGACTAATTAGGGCTAATTATAGCCAGCGCTGGAGCCACGATTAGATTCCAGGGGGTGCATGCTAAAAATGTCGCATTAACCTAACTAACCTAAATTTAATGCACATTCAACAACCTCAATTCCGACACCTCATATAGGGTGTCGATATGGTGTCCGATACGTGTCTGACACCTCCGGACACGTGTCCGACACATACCGACGCGTGTTCGACGCCTCTGGACACGTGTTCGACGCCCACCGACACGCACCTCCAGACACATCGGCATACGTTAATTTGTTTTTTAAATGCTGGACACCGTCGATCAAACGTGGTGTCCGTGTCTGCGCTAACTAACATGTATCTCAATCCAATTGGGTCTCATCCTCCGTCAACAACCTCAATTCTGACACCTCATATAGGGTGTCGATATGGTGTCCGATACGTGTCTGACACCTCCGGACACGTGTCCGACACATACCGACACGTGTCCGACGCCTTTGGACACGTGTCAGACGCCTCCGGACACGTGTCCGACGCCCACCGACACGCACCTCCAGACACATCGGCATACGTTAATTTGTTTTTTAAATGTCGGACACCGTCGATCAGACGTGGTGTCCGTGTCTGCGCTAACTAACAGGTATCTCAATCCAATTGGGTCCCATCCTCCGTCAACAATCTCAATTCTCAATTCTCAAATGCTCAATGCAATAAAAATTAACAAAAATCACACATTCAATCCAATTGGGTCCCATCCTCCGTCAATAATCTCAATATCTCAAATGCTCAATGCACAATTAACAATCTAAAATCATCTTTAACTTTTCACAGCAATTTACATGTATAAGAGGAAGACAGAAGGTATAGCGTAGAGCAAATAGAGAGGAAGACAAGAACTTTACCTCACGAGAAATACTGTCGGAGGTGAGAAACCGTCGTCTCCGGTGGTCGACGCTGCTCTCTCTCTCTCTCTCAGTCTCTCTCCTCTTCACAGATCTGCCGGAGGTGAGGGCCCGTGGTCGCCGGAGTTGCAGGTGGTCGCCGTTGTCGAGGGAGGTCACCGCCGGGGTCGAGGGAAGTCACCGCCGGTGTCGAGGGAGGTCGCCGCCGGGGTAGAGGGAAGTTGGGTTTTGGGATTTTCGAAGAGAGAAGCAGTGACAGTTCAAACCAGATCTGTGAATTAAATAGACTTTTAGCGACGGATTTATTCCGTCGCTAAACGTCCGTCGGTGAAGACCTATTTGTACCGACGGAGTTTTTTGCGACGGAACAAATCCGTCGCTTAAATAATATTTCACGGCGGAGTGTTACCGACGGAGGTTTCCGTCGGTAAAATGCCTTTTCACCGACGGAGTTTTTTGCGACGGAATAAATCCGTCGCTTAAATAATATTTTACGACGGAGTTTTACTGACGGAGGTTTCCGTCGGTAAAACTCATTTTAGCGACGGAATCTATGCCGTCGCTAAAACTCCGTAGCAAAAGACGTCTTTTCTTGTAGTGGTAATGACTTCATGATACCATATCAAAGTCCAATATCCCACCCAATAGCATGTTGAAGGGGAGAAGAATCCTACAAGTATAAGAATTGATTCCAATCTTTATGTGTAATCGATGAGAGATTAACAATTTCTAGCATGAAGTTTTTCCAATTTTCATAAACAACTGAATGCAGGCAGGAGCGGAGGCAGGATTTCATCCCAGGGGATGCTAAAAATATTTTATTCTTTTACTTTTCCAGTCATGTTTCATTATCGCGTTAACCTAATTAACCTAATTTTAACTCACCATTCAACTAAATCACATATCCGATATCTCAATTCAATTGGGCCCATCCTCCGTCAACAATCTCAATTCCCAAATGCTCAATGCACAATTAACATTACAAAAGTCCTAGATCGAGCACATAGCAAAAGTAAAAAAAAAAACCAGGAATTACCATGCATTAAACTTCATTGCTCAAGTTTTCAGGTATGAACCAAATCGGAATCGCTGTAAGAATTACATTTTCTACGAAAACTTACCTCTCCAACAAGATACCCATCTTCTACCGCTTAAAACCCTAAGTGATCACTGACATTATACCTATTAACTGTGAACACCGAAAAGCGTGTAGAGTTGTCCCTAATATTAGATTTGCAATCTCTAAAATGATACAGGTCCTGGTCAGCTCTTGCAGAAACTTAACAAAGTAAAACAAGTAACCAATAACAACGAACATACACCAAAACAAGAAGATTAAAGCAGAGCTTCAGCAGCAAGAAGCATTAGTTTTAAGTTAAAATTTCAGCTATGAGTCATACGCCATACAGTTTCAATAGATCTTATTTTAGAGTGAAGATGATTCAGTAATCAGTCCCCCACGTAGATTCAAGAGATGCGAGGTCATAACATCTCATGAAAATAAAACATATGTACATGACCAATCCAGATTAATCTCTTTAAAGAAGGTATAAGCAGATATCCCAAAGCGCTAATTAAAGAAATCAATAGTTCCTCAGACTTTAAATGGGATTTGGGAACATACCCCTTGTCACCGGGGGTGGATTCTTGGCCGCCGGTGGAGTGAAGGCTGAAGATCGTTTGTCGCCGGACGCCAGTTGAGGTGAGGTCGTCAGTAACAGTGAGTCGTCACCTCGTCGCTGCTGGCTCATAGATCTAGGCTAGATCTGTAGACTGTGGATAGCCCAGATCTAGATCTGTAGAAGTAGAACTATAAAAGATCGTCACTTCGTCGTCGCCAGTGACTGTGAGCAGGGGCGATGAGACGGTGAGACTTGAGATCGTCACTTCCAACACTTCGTCGCCGCCCATGGCCGTGAGACAGTGAGACTTGAGAGGTTGCCTGGTCGTGTGAAACTGAGAGGAGAAGAGATAGAGTGTGTGTGGGACTGACTGTAGAAGATCGTCACTTCATCGCTCCGATGACTGTGAGCAAGGGCGGTGGCCGGTGAGACTTGAGAGGTCGCATGGTGGCCGGTCGCATGAAACTGAGAGAAGAAGTACTTTTTTTCAAAATTTGAGGGGGTACATTAGCCCCCCCCCCCCTACAAGCATAGCTCCGCCCCTGAATGCAAGGACCGTTTCCTTAGTTTCCTTTTAATGCATTTAACCATTTCTTCAGTTTCTGTATTGTTGCTAACAAAATTTTCTTTCTAGTACAATTTGTATGAAGTCTTTGGTGTTGCTCTTTTATTAGTGATCTTTTCTTT